>OZ012638.1:17407999-17625499 GCA_963942525.1 Ptychoptera contaminata
AGTTCTTGCACACCTTATGCCACCGTTGTGCCTGCGTCCAGGCGCTCCTTCTTTGTCTTCAGTATTTTCTGAGTATATTGCGCTATGTAGTGCCACTTTTGCTCACTTTGTAATAATAACCAGACCACATTATCTGGTTGCCAGGCTCTGCCAATCAGGTCTTCTAAGCACTCTCTCTCAGCAGACCATCTGGAACACTCGAAGAATGTGTGCTCAGCGTCGTCTTTAACTGCGTCGCAATAGATGCAGTTTGGCCGTTCTCGTATTTTCAACCGGTGCAGGTACTTGCCAAAGTATCCGTGCCCCGAGAGCATCTGCGTGAGGTAATAATCTACCTCGCCAAATTTCCTGTTGACCCATACACTGACGTCTGGAATCAACCTTGCGGTCCACCTACCGCTGGTGTCGGTATTCCAGCGATGTTGCCATTCTTGCAAAGTTTGCAACCTGGCCTTCTCTCTTTCATTATTTCCGACACCGTTGACCTGACGCTTTAGCCACACTCGTCTTCGTTCAGCTGCCATTAGATCTATTGGGATCGAACTGCTAATTACCAGCACTGCTGCTAACGAAACAGTTCGATATGCAGAAGCTACTCTGAGAGCTGCTGTTCTTTGCACCGCTGTCAACATCTTGCATTTCTGCTTTACGCCTAAAGCATCTGCCCATACTTCGGAGCCGTAAAGTAGTACCGCGTTCACCGTTGACATTAACAGCTTCCGCTTGCTTGCTGTTGGACCACCAATATTTGCCATAAGCTTGCTAAGCGATGCAGAGGCTTTCGATGCTTTTTCGGCTGCATGATGAATTTGTGCCCAGAACGTCATTCTTGGGTCAAGCCTAACTCCCAGATAATTTAGTGACCTCGTAGTCCGGATAACCTGGTCACTCACTTGCATATTTATTTCAAGTGGTATATGGCGCTTTGTTATCATTACCAGTTCCGTCTTCTCGGCAGCTAGTTGAAGTCCATGAGATTCCAACCAAGCTCTCGTGCGAATCATGACCATGTTGAGTTTGCGCTGCGCTTCAACCTCGTCTCGCGCTATAATGATGGCTGCTATATCGTCGGCATATCCACTTAAATGCGTACCTTCTGGCATTTCTATGCTGAAGATGTCGTCATAACTTGCATTCCACAAATCCGGTCCTAGAATGGACCCCTGTGCTGCACCCGACGTTATGGTTTTATGTTTCATTCCACCCCGTGTATGGTACAGCAGCTCCCGATCTTTAAGGTAACTGCCTACCATACGCATTAGGTAGGGTGGTAGCTGGAACCGTCTTTTCAAAGACTCCATAACGTCGACCCATCTCAAACTGTTGAATGCATTTTTGACATCCAGAGCCGCCACAAGTACTATTCGTTTAGAAAACGCATTACCACTTTGCGCGACTTCAGCAGTTTTCACGACATCTTCAATGGCGCCAATCGTAGATTTCCCTTTCCGGAACCCATGCTGTTGCTTGGATAAGCCGCCTGCTATCTCCACTGCTTGCGCAATTCGAGTTTTCAGCAGCTTCTCCAACAATTTTCCAGACGTGTCAAGCATGCAGAGCGGGCGGTACGCATTCGGCTTTTCGGGGTCACCTTTACTCTTGCTAATCAGCATCAACTGCGCTCTCTTCCATGGTTTCGGAAAGAGCCCTTCGACCAGACAAGCGTTGAACATGCTGAGCAGGAATTGTGGGTGTACATCTGCTATTAGTTTTAATGCCTCTACTGGGATACCGTCAGGCCCTGGAGCCTTGTTCTTCTTAAGTAAACTGGCTGCGTTTCTGAGTTCGTCCTCTGTGAACAGTGGGGGATCCTCGCATAGTAGTATTGGCGGATCCCGACGCACCTCGTGATCCGGGAAAAGAGAACTAACGATGTTATACATCATTCTGTCCTCGAGCTCAGGCGCCGGCGCCAGTGCACCAAGTTTGCGCGTAACGATTTTATATCCCAGTCCCCACGGGTCGGTGTTTATTTCCTCGCGAAGCTCTTTCCATTTTCTTCGCTTGCTGGTCTCAATTGCCCGCTTTAAAGATCTTCTTGCCATTTTGAATTCTTCGATTTCGAGAGAAGCATCGCTTTGGGTTCTGGCTCTTGTCACTTTTCTCCGTTGTCGGAGACAAACTCGGCGAAGCTCAGCGATCTCTTTATTCCACCAATAAGCGGCTTTCTTTCTCCGGTTTTTCGGGACTCTTGGCATTGCTGCGTCGCAGGCTTGCGATATGCTGAGCATAGTGTCACGGACTAGACTTTCGGCATCACCTGGACCGTCAAACCTACTCATTTTCTCCTTTAACACTGCGAGGAACAGTTCCGGACTTAGTTTTTTTGAATTCCATTTGCAAGTCGTTATTTTACCGGGGCCTGGGCTTGGTGTACATTTCGGCTCAACAGTGAACCATATGTACTGGTGATCACTCCCGGTGTAATCTTCTAAGACTGCCCACTCCTTCAGTGTACAGGCGATCCTCTCAGACACCATCGTGATGTCTGGTATTGTGCCTTCACATCCATGCCTGCGGAATGTTGAAACGGTCCCTGTGTTCGCAATGACGAGGCCTAGTCTTGCAGCCATATCTAACACTCGTCTGCCTCTTGGATTTGTGGCTGGCATGCCCCACTCAATGGCTTGCGAGTTGAAATCACCGGCTATTATTAAATTGCCGCCCAGCTGGAGCGCGCAGTCTTCAATTCTATCCAGCTTCGCTTGGAAGCTTTCTACATTATCGCTGGGAGTGAGATAGCAGCTTACCAGCGTTAGCTTGCTGTTTCTTGCCCAAACAAACCCGTCTCCAGCGCCGCTGGATAAAATGTAGAAGTTACTGGTGTTTGGCAGCCATATACCTGCCGTTCCGGTATTATCCTTCAAAAAAACTCCGTTGCTGTTTCCTGCATATTGCTCGCTTATGATGACAGCATCAACCCTCCGCTCAAGAACGATTTGGGCTAAGAGGGAGTCTGCTGTCCTGCTGCGGTGCATATTTGCTTGGAGAAACTTCATGCACAGGCTTTGTACGATGCACATTTACCAGAGGAAGGGATGTGATCTACCTGATGTAGGCCGGCAGCCACGCACACGCAGCATTTTGGTGGCTTGCTGCAATCCTTCATCTTATGCCCTGGTTCACCACACTGAATGCAAAGGTTTCCCCTGTTAGGGCCCTTACAATTCGCTGCAATGTGACCTGAGCCAAGACATCGGAAACAGCGCTTCGGGCTCGAGCGAATTCGCATTTTCGCTCTGATCCACCCAACAGAAATCGTGCCTATTTCTGTGAGTTGGTGTGCTGCGTCTGTTTGGAGAGTCACGTACGCGCGGACCATTTCCCGGTTGTTAGGTTTTGTTACTGATACTCTCATGTCTTCCGACTCATTAGTGAGGATCTGCTTGATGGCATTTTCAACTTCGGCAGCTGTTGTGAGCGCATCTAGATCTTGAATCTCAACCGTGGCAGTCGGCCTGAGACCAATAACAGTCGCAGTACGCTCTAGCGTCGCCGCGATTTTTTTACAGAAGTCAGTGCTTATCTTGTTTCCTTTATCCAGCTCAAGCAGTAGAGCCCCCGCCATTGTTTTCCGGACTGTTCGGATTTTTACATTCGAGTCATCCGGTTTCACATTGCTGCGCAGATTTTTTAAAATTTCTGCGTATGTGTGTTCTCCTGTTGGCTTGATGAGGACGGCTTCGCCTCTTGGGCTTCTGGGTTTGTTGCGACTTTTAGATTTGGCCGGTTGCGGCTGTGTTTTTGTGCTTGCGGTATCCTTTGAATTTACTTTCTGTGGAGACCCTTCGCTATTCGTGTGGTTGCGCGTCCTCCTTTTTTTAGGCTTTACCGTTTGCCAGGTATCTGAATCCTTTTCTACGAGTTCTTTTCCGTTGGGGGTGTCGGCTTCAAGAGGGCTGGGCAGTAGCCGTTTCTTCCCCAACTTATTCTGGATTTCAGGAGTGTTTACACTCGCGCTGATACGCAGTTCTTCTGCCTCGTTGTGGCGCTTCGCTTTCTCCGCGTTCAGCCAGTTGCGACGGTACATTTCCACTTGGTCGAGGAATTCTTCTATTTCTATTACCCCCTGCTGCACGTCTTTCTTGATATTTTTCTGAACCTTCATGGCAGATTTCATTGTGCGTAACACTTTACGCACTGCGTGCAGCGCACTTTCTTCTTCTCTTCGCATTTTTATAATAAACTCCTGCCGCGGCGATCTTTGTGTTGCAGCGACAGTTGTTTTTAATACTACAGGGGTGCCTTCTTGTTCAGTTGGCTGCTTTACCGTACTCTGCGGAAGGTGCACGTTTGTTGCGTTGGTTGTTTTCCCGGTCATCAACGGAGATCGTTGTAACGATCCATTGGCTTTCACCGGCGATCGGGTCACTTTACCACTTTGTGCGAAAGGGTTCGCTACCACGGTTGTGACTTCTGTCACTTCCATATCTTCTTCGTTCGTCTTGTTTGTATTTGTTTGATAGTTTGTACTCATAATTGTAAGGGTCCCAACTTCAGGCCGCTATCTCCGCTTGTAAGTACAGTCACCTTAATGTCCCCAAGGGTACCTTTCTGAGAGTGAGGTCCTTGGAAGGTTGACTCAACACCTTATGAGTAGTTGAGTTCAGAGCCGGACGGTGTAAGCCAGGAGCAATCTCAACTGGCGCCTGTACGGCCAACTTAATGGCGACGAGCGTCTAACGTACCTGAAGACTTGCCAATTTTTAACGGGACGGAGGCAGATGCAACATTAGCCTAGCAGCCATTTCCCCAAGGTGTCACTCTTGTGTACTCAGGTGCTAGATTGCAACATCCACCAGCCCATGTGCTGTTATTTTATTCCGTAGTCCAAATCGTAATCCTTGTGCTAACCGGATTCCATTTTGCTGGTTTTGATTATGAATGATAACAGCCGCCCATTTTGGGTCAGACGCTGACCAGAAAGCCGCCCAATATGGGACAGACGCTTCTGGGTTTTTGGATATGGTTGCGCCTAACGTAACTGTGAAGGTTTGTTTGTGGAAAAAAAAAAAAAAAAAAAAAAAAAAAAAAAAATTGCATTGAGGTAGGATCGAACCATCGACCTACTACGCCAAAAAGTGCAGCGCCAAGACTTAGTCACTGTCGCTATTGTAGTTCCACAACAAAAAAATTAATTAAATTAAGACTTTGAACATTTGTAGAGATTAGTCGTATTAGGCGCCAAAATTGTTTGACAGATGCAACCTTCGCAACTCACACAAAATATACTAAGTCTTAAACATAATACTAATTTCCACTAAAACGTCATTTTATAAAGATATGATTCACTATATATTGGTTAATGATAAATTAATGTCACAGGTAAAACAATATAATAATAATAATAATAATAATAATAATAATAATAATAATAATAATAATAATAATAATAATAATAATAATAATAATAATAATAATAATAATAATAATAATAATAATAATAATAATAATAATAATAATAATAATAATAATAATAATAATAATAATAATAATAATAATAATAATAATAATAATAATAATAATAATAATAATAATAATAATAATAATAATAATAATAATAATAATAATAATAATAATAATAATAATAATAATAATAATAATAATAATAATAATAATAATAATAATAATAATAATAATAATAATAATAATAATAATAATAATAATAATAATAATAATAATAATAATAATAATAATAATAATAATAATAATAATAATAATAATAATAATAATAATAATAATAATAATAATAATAATAATAATAATAATAATAATAATAATAATAATAATAATAATAATAATAATAATAATAATAATAATAATAATAATAATAATAATAATAATAATAATAATAATAATAATAATAATAATAATAATAATAATAATAATAATAATAATAATAATAATAATAATAATAATAATAATAATAATAATAATAATAATAATAATAATAATAATAATAATAATAATAATAATAATAATAATAATAATAATAATAATAATAATAATAATAATAATAATAATAATAATAATAATAATAATAATAATAATAATAATAATAATAATAATAATAATAATAATAATAATAATAATAATAATAATAATAATAATAATAATAATAATAATAATAATAATAATAATAATAATAATAATAATAATAATAATAATAATAATAATAATAATAATAATAATAATAATAATAATAATAATGATAATAATAATGATAATAATAATAATAATAATAATAATAATAATAATAATAATAATAATAATAATAATAATAATAATAATAATAATAATAATAATAATAATAATAATAATAATAATAATAATAATAATAATAATAATAATAATAATAATAATAATAATAATAATAATAATAATAATAATAATAATAATAATAATAATAATAATAATAATAATAATAATAATAATAATAATAATAATAATAATAATAATTTATTTCAAATACTTAATAGTTCCGTAAATCAGATAATTGAAATAGAGTGGCCTTGTCAATATGGTATTATCGTGTACAATATGATTTTGCAATGTTTTGAATTATACAACATGTTAAAAATGAATTAATTAATTTTTTTTAATACTATTATACATTTTAAACGAATCTAAATAAATTAAATAAACAACACAAAGTATAGGTTGTGAAAGAAACAGTACATATATGATTCTTTTATCCTTTTATTTTCAATTCGTTTTTTGACGAAATCCGATTTAATGTAGTTAAATAATAATAAATAAATAATTAATACACGAGAAATGTTACTTTGTTTATTATACAGTTACATTATGAAGTTATTTATTCGCCTGATCTATGCGATTATTATGAATTATATTAATTTTTCTTAATTTATTTCTTCTTTATATTATTTTAGTTCTACGAGAAATTTTAACTCAAGTTTTGGCATTCTAATTACTTTTTGAGTTAATTAAAAAACTTTGTAATTTTTTGAATGAGTAAACAAATTATATTCTACGAAAGTTTGTTTTTTGTTTGAATTACAGGCGTCCCCCGCTTTACGGACAGGATGTGTTCCTCACAAACTGTCCGTTAAGCGAAATTCCGTAAAACGAAAGTACTATTTTGCTAAAATAGTAAATTTAATATTCGACAAACATGTAAAGAAAAAAGGAAAGTTTTGTCCGTAATTGCGAATATATCATCCGTATACCGAAATTTTGATCTTCAATTTGTCATGTCCGTAACTTCGAATTTCCGTTAAACGAGCGACAGTATAGCGGGGGACGCCTGCATGTGTCTTTATTTCCGTGTTAACTCTTATACTGAACAGATATACTAGTATGTAGTAATATTTATAATCTAGTAATCAATATATAAAGTAAAGTAGAGTAAGATAGCTTTAGTACTCTTGGGAATATATAGGCGAAAATTTAATAATCTTTTTGTATAAAAATCCTTTAAATTATACAAAAAAAAAAAAAACTTTGAGAAGACACATACTGAAACCTCACAAGAGAAAAAAAAAAACATGTTAAATTACTAAGTATTTCTTGGGCACAGATTGATATACTATTAAGCTATGCATAGAGTGATTTAAAGTTTCATATATAAACCCATTTTCAAAATATAGAAAAATCAAAAAAAAAATTTATAATAATAATTTAAAATTGCTATTTGATAAGTATTGTCATATTTTTAATTATTTCAGATAATTAATTAAAGTTATTTCCAAAACTTGTAAGCTACATATTTATTTATTACATTCAAGACTATAATGTATACAAACACATGTAGTCTATTGACATTTATGAATATTTGAATTCCTTTTTAAAGCAAACAAAAGTTTTAAATTTTTATAAATTACAAGAATTATAAAGAAAAATGTAATATAAGCAGATTGTCTGGAAATTGTAATAAATTTTATTTATCAAACCCGTCTATAAAACAATATATAAAAATTATCAAGAAACAAAAAATCTCTTATTCTAAATGTCGAACATATATATTTGGAATATATTTCAATTTTGAATTGAATTCATTATTATAAAAAAGTTGTGCAGATTATTTGTAACAATTAACGTGGTTTTGGGTTAGTAGAAACGTGATTTCTTTTAGATTTGATAAATACAATTGTCTTGAATTGTCAAAATACACAAAAATTGCTTTTCTTTGGAGTAATTTTCTTTAGTATAACATTAATAAAATAATTATTTTAAATTGTTTCCAATTCCAGAATATTTTCCAATTCATTTTTTAATTTGAGTATGTTTCATTAATTCTTAAAATTTATTAATATACAAAAAGTATGTCTAGACTTCTGATGAATTTATAGTATTGCAGTGATTTAATCAAATTAAAGCTATGTTAAGTACATTCTTAAATTGATGAAACAGAACTAAATGATTTTCTAAATAAATGATGACTTAATGATAAAAAAACTTTTCTTACTTTTAGAGTAAATATAATGTTGAATTAGTTTGTATATTTTTAGATATTATATTGTCGTTTAATAAAAAAAATATTTAATGTTAATGGCATCAGCATATTTCGTTCGCTTATTCATTGCTTGTATAACACAAATTTTTTTCTATTTTTCAATTTCTTCGGTTATAAATTTATTTATGCAAGGCCCAAAGAAAAATGTATGTAACAAAATTTTCGAACTTAAAGCGAACCGTAAACGAACGGCCAAAATACTAACCCATATGAATAGTTTTGCATATAAAAATTAGTACGATACCACTTCGTAACTGATTCAGTTATGGCGATGCGTTTACGAACACCATGAAGTCCACAAGCGCACCGATTCCTGCGTTTTTGTGTTAGGATTGTTCTTTGATGCGTGTTTGGTATCTATTTTGTTTTTTGACTAATTTTATTCTTTTTGTTATTCAATAAAACTGCACCAGTTTAAATTTCCTTAAATATCTTCATTTATTCTTTTAGAGTAAGAGATTAAATTTGAAGACTTTAAAAATTCTTTGATATATTTATTTTTTTTAATTTGTTATATTTATATATTTTAATTTCATCATTAATAATGTTTTATATTTTAGAAATTAATATTTAATAATTTGACTGATGTATCAGTAGAAAAACATGTTAGAACATGCTTAAAATCAATAATAACAGACGAATCAGCTTGCAGTTTTTCTTGTTTTTGGGCACAATCAAAACAAACAAGTCCATTCATTAATTTAATTAAAGGTAAATTATATTACTTACAAAATATAAACCATCAATACTATGTAACACTAATTTATCGTTGTAGAATGCACCAACCAATCAAAAATCAGCAGCATAGAATAAGCGAGACCAAATGCGTAAAAAGATGAAGCAAATTGAACCGAAAATTGGATAGAATGTTGACCAGCTAAATACTTTAAAATAAATGAGATTTAAGTACAGGAAGAATTGAAGTCCTGTTTTTGCAGTTCATTTAATTTATATATGAGTTCAGGCAGAATTAAAGTCCTGATGTTAATTTTGTAAATAATTTAGATTTAAGCACAGGCAGAGTTTAAGTCCTGTTTTTGTGATTTTTTATGTCAAACTTTTGTGATTTATGTGATAATATGATAAAAAATTCATATATTAGATTATTAGTTAAATAATATAAAAATAAAACAAAAAATTCTAGGTCTCATTTTTTATTTGTTGAACAAAAATAATGTGTATTCGTCTTTGAAATTATTCGTTTATAAAGTTACGAAAACGAACCGCTGCCATACAATTTACTAACGTCAAAGTTGGCTTTTGTACTGCCATAAGTGGTGCGTTTAAGAAATTTTGTAAGAATATACACAAACGGTTTATTTACGTACAGTTTTTGACGGAGAGTATCAATCCATGCATTTGACTACTTTTTTATGTTGAATATTCGTATTCTAACATACAATCGTTTTAGTATCGCCAAACCGTTACGTTAACGAAGTCTTGTATGCAAAAATTACTACGCCAATGAAATGATTGAACGTCATCATAGTCCATCATTTACCCTATAAGATATTCTTATTGTAATCAGTAAGCTAATGCTTATCATCAACAATTTTAAGAATTTCTACTAAAACCAAAATATTTTTCCACGCGACTTAACTTCTGGTAATTATATAATATCAAATAACCTTTAAATATTTGCAACTAAAAGCACATAATTTAATAATCGGCAATAAAATTTATAAATTACTAAATTTGGTCAGTAACCATTTTTAAGTGCAACGCACTAAAAAATGCATTAATACAAAATTTTATAATCGGAAAAAACAATAGTTTAATAATTATTTCTCAAGTACAATGCACTAAAAATTAAAACACCAGCCAAACACATTTGTAGCTATAAAATAGCTATACAAACGAAAAATCGGCAGAGTAAAATAAGACCAAAGTCAGATAGACTGGTTAAATAAATTAATAGTTAAGCCACAAGCATACTCATCATACACATTATCAATAATAACACACAAAACAAAATTAATAAATCTTAAATTTAAAACACAAATAATATTAATTAAATAAAATTATAAAAATAAAGTTTAAAATTATTATATGTGTAAAATAATTATTAAAAAAATGAACCAATCAAATATTTTAATAAAACTCTGTAGTTTTTCTTAAACTGATTACCGTCGCGTGACACCAGCGGTTCTTTTCTTAGAGGGAGCATACTGTCAAACATATGTAACTTAATGTTTAACATTTATGTTGCTTCAATACTGTTCTTTAGTAATCTTTGATTATGCTTAATTATATCTACATAAAATCAAAAATATAACAAAACATTTTGATTGGTAATCACGTAAATCATATAATTATTCGCATAAGGTTAGTTTTTTACATGCGTTTTAAATGCTTGTGTAAATAAATATATTTCAATAAATCGTGTGACTTAAAAAAGGACTCAAAGCACTTTCTCACTCTTAAAGCTTAATGGCAGAAATTATCGAACTATTTAACTATTGACATTTTTTTTAGAAAATTCTTTAGTGCCTTTTTGACTTATTACTACTTCAAATATAAAATATTGAAGATTTTTTTTTAGTTTTCAACAAATATTTATGAACTCTACAACTTTTATACTATATATTTCATATTGTATTATTATAAAATTTAAACACATTGTTTAATTTTGAAGATTTATGAATGTGTGTTATAAAATTATAATATCATTTTAAACGAATTTATTTGCGGCAAAAATAAATTGTTTCTTTGAAATACATACTTTCATATTTAAATCTTTATTTTATGCTTTTATCGTTCAATGGATGCTTGTATTAAGTTTTAACTAACATATTATTTGAAAAATATAAAACTTAAATTATAATTTAGTATGAATATTAACACAATGAAATAATAATAAAATAATTTATTTAAATAATTTATAAAGTGCTTAAAATAGTAAAAGACGTTAGAAAAAGTTATTAAACAAAAAGCTAACATTTGTATAATTTACATAATTTAATGTACCGATACTTTCAGAAAAGTTGAGGTATTTAAATGAATTTTTTTATATTGTGCAATAAATATTTAATTACTTCTAAATATCATAAATGTTTTATTATAAGTTACATCTTGTAATTTTACAGATTTTTAAAACTATGTTGTAAATTTAAAATATCTTTTTAAACCATTTCAATTTCGTCTAACATTGTAATTGGAAATTAATATAGATTTTATACTTTCATTATTTATTGCATCCTTATATTAATTTTTTTATTAAAAATATAATTCAAAAACAGAAACAAGTTGAAAATTGAATTAAAAATTCATTAAAAGCTGGTTATCTTTATTAAATTTTCATTATGTTTAATATTTACACTCAGTAAAGTAATATTTTGCCATAATTTATTTTTTATGATTAATTGCATTAAAGAACGAATATACATAATGAATTGAATATAATTAAATCACATTCATAGCAATATTATGAATTTTTAATTAATTATACAATTAATTTTAGTGCTTCTCAATCCACAAAAAAACATAATACTAAATAAATATCTCTTGCTAATTTTTTTACATTATCAACAATATAGCGCTTTAACGAAAAGATATTAAATTTTGTTATATGGTTAAAAAACTTTAGAACTTTAGATGTTTGCTTAAAATGAGATATAATATGACATAATTTTTGTACAAATATTTTACTTTACTACAAGTGCAAAAATTAAGCATTCTCAAGATATAATTATAAATAAAATAGCAAACATATTTTATGGATTTTAAATGGACACTCGTTCATCAGACAAAACATAAAAAAAATAAATAGCCAACAAATGGTATATATAATTAATAAATAATTTCCTTAGTTAATTTTTAACAATATTATTTATTTTCAAATATCCAAATGTAATTAATCACTTCAGGGTAATCATGCAAGAAATGAATAGAAAAAAAGCAAATATGATTTATTTATTTTATTTTATTTTATTTTATTTCTTCATTAAGAGCATTAAATTATACAAATGAATGAAACGTTTAATGATTTAAAGTTATCTATAAGTTAAAATAGCCAAATAATATAATGTTAATCCATCCAAGATGACAATATAAATTTAATACTTTATGCAATTTTAATATCTTTGGCAATAAAAACTTGAATTGGTCTCTAAAATGTGAATAACTATTATCTGTTGAACATGATTTACGACTATACACTTATTTTAAATAAATAAACAGACTTTGTGATATAACAGAAATTATTTTAAAAAAATATGATTTATCATTGAGTGAATTGACTATTTGCATAATTGGTCTAAACCAAATTTTTTTTTTTTTTGAATTATTTGTTTTTCAATTTTTAAATTCGATTTTCTAATCGAATAATACATCAGAATTTTTTATATTTTATGAATCAAAGTAATTATATTGATATAACTATAATAAAATAAACAACCAAATTGGCACGCTGGTGAATAATTGATTGATTTAATTGATATAAAAAGACAAAAGTTAAGGTATAAAGTTAAACTCAATTCTTTTATTTTCTAAATATTCTTTTGGCGACATGATTATTTTTCTTACATCGACAATAAATAGTTAAACTTAAAAAAACTATATTATTATCAAATAATTTAATAAATATTTATTCATATTAGGAAATTTAAAAGTATATTTTTAATTAAATATTAAATCTAATTATATTGTGGTCAGCGCCGACGTAACGCAAGTGCGTTCGCACTGGGCCTCGCATATGAATTTGATTTTAAATTATTTTGTTGTAACCGAAGAATGATAGATATTAAATAATAATTCTATAAATATTTTCTATCATTCTTAATTATAACTGTTAAGACTAAAAAACAAATTATTGTACAAAAAATTGTCAAAAAAATCTGAGCGAAGTTTTTCCAAATTGAAAATAATTAAATAAAACTTAAAAGCAACAAAATTGCAGGAGCGATTTGTTGGTCTTTCTTTTTTATCAATCGAAAATAAAATAATTAAATCACTTGATATAGAAAATATTATTACTAAGTTTGCGGCATTAAAAGCTCGCAAAGTGATGCTTTAATAAAGTAGCAAATAATTTAGTTTACCAAATTACAGGCTAATAAAGTCAAAGGCCTCGCAAACGGTTTTCGCACTGGGCGCCGCAAACTCAAGCGCCGGCACTGATTGTGGTGGTCTGTCAATTGCAGATAAAGCAATTATAAATGTTTTATTTTATAATTAAATAGATTACACATGTATGTGTCAATTTAAGGTACTATTTTAAATATCGTCACAAAGGATAAATACGTCATAGAAATAAAGCTTTGTTAAAAAAATGAATAATTTATTTTTTAATTCCCTACAACACTGGTCAAAGAAAAACAAATGCTAGTCGTTATTAAGTTACAAGACCTTGACTGTTTGAGAAATGTAATATGTACATACAAATGAGTGCTAACAACAGAAAATATTAATTTGCAGCACGTTGCAGTAGGATACGAAGTAAACTCCTTATTTCGCCTCAAAGTATAATAATATCAAAAGCATATTGATTTGTTATTACGTTTTTTAATTTTAAATATTTATCGAGATTATAATAACAAGATAAATTTAAGAAATAAAATTGATATAAAAAAATGCAATATGCTGCGCTAAAATACTTTTACCAAGTATAAATTATATTTTTATCAATTATAATTGTGTTTGAATAAAACGTGCTCATGTTTTGGAAATTTATGTAATCAGATCTAATAATATAACAGTAATAATATAATATAAGATAATTCGATTGCTGAGCCTAATATTTAATTATAAATAAAGGAACAAGAAATTTTTATTAAATTACATAACGTTTATCATTTTCCTATTTCTCGTGAATATATATCAAATTTCAGCAATTACAAACATCTATGTTATGTAACAAAATAATTATATTTGAGATTACGATGAGATTTATTGATTTATGAAAAAATATGAATAACTAAAAGTAAATATAATAAAATGTTAAGTATTTAACAACATATCGTATAGAAAAGTGTTTGATCATAAAGAATAATTTGAGTTTTTTTTTAAATTTATTCAATATACTAATACAAAAATACGAATTAAATTAAATAATTATTTAAAATAAAATAGTATTTGAAAAAGTTGATTAATTATTGTAATATTATTCATTAAATGCAGTGCTTTTTGACAAAAAAAAATAGGTATAAATTCTTAACCAGTATTTCGTAACAAATTTGCCTTTTTGGAATATAGTAAATTTATTTAAAAAGTGAAACGCTTTAGCAAAAGTATTGTATAAACTTATAGCAATGCTTATTACGCACAAATTAATAGAAAAACTAAAAGTAAAAGGTATTTGTGCAAATATGTAGTTTGTAAAAACAACACAAAATGAATTGAAGAATTTGCAAACAAATAAATAAATTGACAAAATTTGTGTTTTTTATAATCTTTAAGCAGGCAGGTTAAACACGTTTCATATTTTGTATCATACATACAAACGTATTATGTATCAATGTTTTGAACAATTTTATTTTGTTTAAATTCTTCTTCCCTTTATTTTATTAATCATATATAATTTATAAATAAATAGATGTTGATCAAATCTACGTAGTTCTGTTGAAAACATTTTAAAGGAAATTGAATAAAGTAATTTCAAATAAAATACTATTAATTAATTAGTTAATTGTGTTATTTCAAATTTAAAAAAAACTCATTAGAGATATCAATTTTTTTAAAATGTTACCATTGCAATATTTTTACTTACCATCTATTTTTAATTAGCGCATATTATACAAAATCTTTACCCTTTTGTATTAATGCACAGATTAAAAATAAATTTTAATTTTAATGTGTGCATGCTATTTGCAAAAGCATTTGTACAACTATTTGAAAATTCCCTATTTATTTTCTATATCTCACTATATCTCAATTTAAACAAACAAAAGTACAAATAAATTCAATGTCATTGAACACGTTGAAATATTCATGTTAACAAGAAAAATACTTAATAATCATCATTGACGATAATGAATAAGTTTTTAATCAAATAAAAAATCATACCTTTTTAATGTATCATAATGAAATTCAGCCTCATATAGTTAAAAGTAGTGTATATACTTCTGTTGTAGGCTACTATTAAAGTGTAGATTTAAAAATTAGCAAAAATAGATTTAATAAAGTTTTAAATTTTTGCCATGATAATGGATATAACTTTGTTATTTATTTTACTTAGCTGATTTTTGCGATTATTCATTTAAAAGTCAACAACCGGTTACTTACATCGCAGTGTAAAATACTCTTTACTTAAAATACTCTGTGTCAATATTTTTTTTATTCACCATGCTAAAAATTATGCAAATTTGTATTGTTATTCTATGCTATATATAGTTTTGAAAGATTAAAATGTGACATGGAATGATGGTATTTTTTTTCTTACGTCCTACGTGCTTTTTTAAATCAGTCAACAAAATACTAACAACAATAAAAATGTTCTCATTGACACTCGATGGAATCCCAATTTTTCTATGAATATTTTATTTTTACGTGTACGTGTTTTTGAAATATTTTGCATTTATTTAGATAATTTGTATATTTGTGGACCAACAAATACCAAAATTATTTAAATAATACCACAAAAGATTTGTGCTTTAAAGAAAAAACTTCTTAAAGCTCTTGTTGAGTAATGCAAATACTTTCAGTAATAACTCGGTGTAATAATTCTGGTGCATAAATATAAAAATGTTAGCTGCGGGTACTCGATCCTGGAAGAACATGGACATACTAAATAAATTTTTGCTACAATACTAAATGACTGTATTGATCATTGTTATTGCGAATGTAAATCGTTTAAAATAAAAAAATTGGTGTAATTGAAATTCTTGTTTATTATTTATGATGACATCAATTGATTTGTAAGTTGTTGTTGCACCATGCAGTTTACCTAACAATTAAATATTGAAATTGTTTACCTACATATTTTTTGATCGTAGTATACTCCGCTTAGAAATAAATATTCATATAAACCAGATAGGAAATCAAAGGAGATCTATATTTTTGTTCAAAGTAAGTAATTCTAAATTCAATTTTATAATTACATTCAAATTAAAATTTAAATCAAATCACACAACAATCCCACTTATATACCGAATGATATCTTAATTGGAAGCTCTTTGAATTTTACCTATCATTTGTGAATTCTTAATGAACTAATATATGTTTTGCCAACAAAGTATTCGTTATTTTTAAACTTTCTTATACAAAAATCATCTTCATAAATTACTGTCCCAAAAGTTATAAAGAAAAATAATCACATTTACAGCAATAACACAGATACATATATAATATCTAAATTTGTGCAATGATATACTCTATATATATTATATTATATTATTTATGGCTTTTTATAAGAGACATTAAATGAAATGAGAAATACACACTTTTATTATGTAACAGAACAAGAAGATTGTGTATTAGGGTTATTTTTAACAAAAAACAAAAACGATAAGAGTAATATATATAAATTATTGATAACAACAATAATTGTTGTTATTATTACTTTTTAATTTAAAATTTTATTATCAGTAGATTCTCTTACCATTAAAGCTAAATAGAAAAAATATAATTCATTTTCTGTTATAATAAAATTCGCTTGTTGTAAAGCTTTCTCATACAATCATTTATATTTTTAACGGACAAGTTTTTTTATTATCAAATTTATTCATAAATGATAATTTATACATTCCAAATTGCATTATTCAAAATTGACTTGAATTAATTCTAGATTTATGACATTATATGACGAGAGATGATGCATTTGTATCCCGTTTCTTAAAATTTACACAAATCTTTTAAGTGAGTTGAATTGATTAAATTGCAAATTATTTGATATGAACTTTTAATGAATTTTTATAAAAACCGTTTATCTTAATTTTTAATAAGACTTCTAAGTTCAAACTTATAAATTTGTAGCAACAATATAAAATAAAAGAGATTAAGCTGTAAATTAAAAGTAAAACATGTTAAGAACTTAAGAAATTAAGTAGCGAATAAAAATATTTAACTGGCTTCACATTTTGTTTGTAAAAGTTAAATTCTTGTTGTGCATTTCATATTTTTGTATTCAGTTATTTTAAAATTGCATAAAGACTCACTGACCTCTAAGTGCTTAAACTTTTCCAGTTAAAATAAAAGCACGAAGAAAAAACCAAAAATTTAAGTATCTTAAAATATCTTGTTATAATTGTAATAAACTTTTTACAATTTTGTTCCCCAAACTATGAACGTTCAATCAAAGATCTAACAAACAAACACTGTAACATTTAAAATAATAAGGATGAGATTTTATTGAATTAATGAAAATTTTTATTATGCACAAGATATTGTATCATTAAAATAAAAATAAATATAAATATAATAATTATTACTCCATTGATTAAACATGACATTGTTTAAAGTATTGTACAATTGCTTTTGGTTCATTGAAAATTTAAATAAATAACTAAATATTTCGTTATTTAAAACTTTTTAGATCAACGTAAGATTGCTACCAAACTTTTACAATTTTATTTTATTATCTAACTTTTCATATTTTTTCAGCTTAGTTATCAGTTAATTCTTCAATTAATTTATATTCTAATGGATATATATTTTACTCGATAAAACTATTTTAATTAAATACTATCATTTAAATAATCACAAAATTAAAATTTTAGATAAATAAGAGGATAAAATTAGTTGTATTATAATACAAAACAGTAATATAGTAATAACCATTCTTGTTTAATTATTGTTTTTTGGTTGTTTGGTTTAGTTAGTATGGAATAGATAACAAATTTTACCTAATAGTTATTAATTATAGTTTTTAAATATAATTAATTGTCTTATTTAATAGCAATACAGTTTCAAAATGTACAATATTTATGTTGCAGATACGTTATTTGATTATATTTATTGTATTTATGAACAGAAAGGATTTTGAAGATTTTGATATGTATTTGAATATATAAACAATAAAATAATGATGTTATTGTGTTAAAAAATGTGTTATACATAATGTTTATGTAGTAAAATAAATGTAAGCAACATCGTAACTTATTTCAAAAAATCTAAAAATTGGTAAAGTTGCTTTTATATATAACAAGATGTCTCTGTCAATGTAATTATGCAAGGCATTGACTGGCTAAATTTAAAATGCCATTCACTTCTTAAATTTTAAAGCAGTTTAAGCATGTTTCTATTCAACGCAAGACTATACAACGCAAAACTAAAATGCTTTAAAATTTTTACACTCAGATAAAAAATGTGTTAATAGTGAAGAACAAAAATTTTAAATCTAAAATAGTATGTTTACTATTTACTTGACAATATTTATCAACATTAAAAAAACAGAATATAGTTTAAACGGGACTGCTAACAGATTTAATCCATCTAAATAGAATATTTATATTGTCTACAAACATATAACCATTTCCACAAAATACTAAGCCTCACTTAGCAAACAGAGTGAAGTTATTGCAGACAACAACATTTGTTTACCACAATACAACTATACTTTTTGTCAAGAATCAAAAGCTCACTTCTATTATTTGCATATACGTACTTATTTATTTTAAAAGTTCTATGACATTAATGGTTTAAACATAGGTACGATAAAAGTAAATATAAACCGTTCAAACAATACTTTAGAGAATGCAATTATGAGAAATGTATCAGTAAATATTGTATTGGTTTAATATTTTTTTGTATTATTAAATGTTTTGTTATCTGTGGTTCAAATAAAAAAAAATTGATTATTAAATTGTGTAAACAAAACATAAACGACTTATTAAAGACGACAATCAATCCTATTCGTAGTTTCGCTGATAATAGCACTCTCCGTGCTACTCACTGTTATTCCTCGCAAAATACCGAGGAGAGAAAAATGGTGAAAAAACAGTAGTTTCAACTATGATCTGTGTAGGCTAATTGAATGGGGTGAGAGAAACTACAAAACATAACTTTATGAGATATCGAGGTTAAAACATAAAAATAACAACGAAATTATTAGTTTTGACTCTGTTCTTTTAGAAAAAGGGTCATCGGTGCGTCTTCTCGGTGTAAATATTTTATCAAATCTGTTGTGGCATGACCATGTCATGAGCATCGCGAATCAAATGTCAAGAAATGGAACGCTTTACAGGCGTGCGTGTTCGCAAGCCAATTTAAAAGTTATATCCAATCCCATAAATTGACATGGTAAATTAAAGCAATTCACAGGTCGACTTTGCGTCGTAATTCCTAAACATGTCAATTTCATTATAAAAAAATAAAAATGAGGTTATAGCTTTTTAATTTGTATATCTGCGCTAGGTCTATTATGAGTCCAATCTAAACGTCCAAATTTCATGTTATTATAAGCGTTCTACGCACTTAAATGAACATTTCCTTATTTAATCTTATATTTGTTACACATATGAATTTCTATTGTAGTCGTCGTAATAATGTTTATAACATCTCTAAATTAGAATTATAAGAGTAATTTATTGTTTGTTTTGAATATCGTTCTACTAATTTTTATTTTTAAGTTTTTTTCTATTTGAGTTTGGTATTGTGTGTCATTCCTAAATTCTTTGCAATATTTGCATAATGTATTCTCTGTAATTTAACGTTAATAATTATGGTATTTACTTTTCAACAGGTAATGTAAATTTATCTGTATTTTGTATCGTTAAGTTCGATTAGCTTAGTCCAGTCATTAATTGCATTAGTTGCATTTTTTTGCCGCTTTTGTGTTTACCATTATGGTTTGTTGTGGTATGTTGTTTGTTCTTGTTTTGGTAGGTCTATCAAGACAGGAACAATATTAATCGTAAAACACTTCTCTAAAGTACCTCGGTATTGATTTTTTAGTTAGGAATTTTTCTTAAAACGTTTTTATGATTTTAGTTTATTTACAGTTTTACTGCCTTCTTATCTTAAGAACCCGTTTAACAATTAACAATTTATCTTTCTACCACTTCAAAAATGTTTCTCTAGGGAACTACTGTGGTATACTAAAGATAAAATTTATGCACAAAAATTCACTCACTCGTATTTTTAACGTAAACACGTTGTATTGATTACAATATCATTATTAATTATAAAGAAAATTTTAAAGAATAATAAATCAATAAATATAAAGTGAAATACAGAAATATACATATACCATTTAGTTGCATTTATATGAGAAAGTTGCCTTTTCGTATAAATATCATTTTTAGTTTGATTGTACCGATTGTAGTTTACCGAAAAATTTATAAAAATTACTATTTGTGAGTTAAAAAACAAAATAATATTTTAATATGTAGTTTAGTACCATCATTGCTTGTTTTCATTTTATCCATCAATTCATATCACTTCAATTAAATTATGACTTGCGTTTCATTTAAATCTAATATATAATATGTATATAGTATTTTAACAGCTAATAAAACATTTACTACTTCTTGTCCTCATTTTTTAATCAAAATGCTAATATACGATACACTATATTTTGTAATTACAAATAAATTATATTGATAGTTTAATTTATACTTCTAAACACCAAAATACTTTTTTTTGTGTTTAAAAATTAAATATTATGGTAAATATTTGTACAGTAGTCTCATCAATAATTTTTATTAACAACAAGGCTTCCAGTTAATGTTTACGAGCTTTATACGATCAAGTTGCCATCAAAATAACGAAAATTTATCATCACAAATATCATATAAATATTTGTTAAGTTACTGAGTTTTTATAAAGGTATTTACATTATTTGATGACACATTTTTATATCCCCACAAAAGTTGGTGCACATACATTGTTTTTGTTTGCTTTAAAAATAAATAAAAAATGAATATAGGTCGGATTTTTTGTTTTATTTTTACTGCAAATTTTATTTGTAAATTACAAAATATTATAGACCGGAAGAAAATTTGTTATAACACTAAAGCAAGTATTTATTGTTTTTATTTAAATGTAAAAGCATATAATAAACAAGCATTGTATTATAAATATATAGCGGAAAAGATTGAATTTATAAAAATTACTTCATTTGTCTGTGCAATTCTAAAGAATGATAAAACGTGTTGATACATACAAAATATTTAGGATATTTGTAGGCTATTTAGCAATATACATTAAAAGAAAAACAAATTAGAAAAAACCAATTAGATTTATTGTTTTTGATAAATTTCACAGAATAAAAACTAATTTTATTTTTAGTATAAGTACACAAAATTGAAATTTATAAGCTTCTTGTTTTTAAAATTATTTCTTATATTTTATAATAAACATATTAAAATAACTCGTGATTAAAAATGAATTATTTCGCTTACATGGTTAAGAATTCAACAATCATTTTAATTTTAATGATTTTGTTAATTAAAAGTCTTAAACTTTATTTTTAATATATATTTCTGATTAAAAAAACCTTATTGATATGATTTGAAATATTGTTTGCGCCATAAACGAAAACAAATAGTTTTTAGGAAATGGAAAAGTCATCAATATATGTATAACCATTTGTCTATTCGTAGGTTTGTTATTCCATAAACATCATATATATTTAGGAATGGACTTAATACCAATCAATCATTTTTTTTTCAACCGGCAATAAAATAATGATTATTTAGGTTGAATTTTATTTTTATGCTCTCAAATTAATTAACATTAATTTTGTTTGTATGTATCTTTACTATCATATATTTAAATAATACTTAGTAAACATTAATTTTATTTTTGGTTCATTCATAAATTTTGAAACATTCTAACATTACGATCACGAACAATTGCTAAATCATTATTTTTGCTTATTTATTTAATAAAAATAAATCTAGTTTCTGCATGGTACGATAACAAAATATAATACTATGAAATATTATTAAGCAAATGAAAATAACTAGCAGAAAGGATGACATAATTGTATTTAATGAACTTCACTGAATTATAACAATTAGAATACTATATTTCTATTATTTCAACAATCACGTTGCTAATAAGAAAAGTTTTTAAGAGACAGATTTACCTTTGTTAAAAATTTATTTAAAATTTTGTATTTATCTATTTTATATGCATTCTAAATAAAATAATTGTGCTTTATTAACAAAACAAGAAATAGCATTATGACGAGTAAAATTAAAACTACAAATGCTTTCAATTATTAAAAAATATAATTTAGTTAGAGTATTATTTATTATTGTCATTACTTTGGTAATTCTTTCGAAAAACACAAAACAAATATCTTTATTTTTTTTAAACATATCATTTATTGAATATTGAATGGAAAACAAGGTTATAAAGCTAGTAATACATTGTGTACCATAGAAAATGATTAAAATTCTTGGAAACCTTTTAAATAACGCAAGTGATATTTAATTTGTCTCTACATTATCTAACATTTTTAAATATTTTCCAAATATTTTCTGATTTCAATAAAAAAATCCCTGTGTCAATAATCTATTATTTTTAATTAATTTAATTAATTAAATATTAATAATTAAAAAATAGAAAATTTATTGATATTTTAAGTTAGTTAAGTTAAAAATTAATTTACAAAAGCGCAAATAAAATATTAGTGCGTTACTATAGTGTGCTCTTCAAATGGCATGATAAAATTAAAATTAAATAAAAAATATGAAATTTTTGCAGCATAGATGAGCTGATTATCAAATTTATATTAAAATAAATTTGATAATTGTTATTTTCCGACTTTTATTTATTTTCATTCTGTCATTATTATTGAAAACAAATGTGAATAAAATTGAAGCTAAAAAAAAATTTATAGAGTAATGCATAAAGACATGACTAATTAAAGATATATATTATTTAATTATTAAGATAAAATATATACCATGACAATTTATATTTGTACATATTTACTCACGTTTACATATTACTGACAATCATGTAAAACTCAATGGCATAAATACATAAATTAGACTTAAATAACATATTTCCTATTAGTGGTAATTTATCGTAACATATATAAACTATACGACTATTAAGTGAACTATAAGTTAGAACAATGAATTAGGAAATTAACAAACTAAATTTTTTTTTTTTTTTTTTTTATAAAGAAATTGACATGTTTAGGAATTACGACGTGAAGTCGACCTGTGAATAGCTTTGAGCTACCATGTCAATTTATAGGATGGGATGTAAGATATTTGTGGACATTGGTTTTAAAGGATTGGATATTAAATTGGTTTGGGAACGCACACGCTGGTAAGGCGTTCCATTTCTTTGCTGTACGAGTAAAGAAATCGTTTTGGAACTTCGATGTTCTTACCGTACTTAGAGTTACCGCTCGACCGTGGGTGGTAGTACCAGCCCTTGTTTCCCGTAGCCGTTTTTCGCGCGAAGGCATTATTTCGGAGACCTCTTTCGAACAATGCCCGTAACTATATTTATAAAAAATCGTGAGGTCCGCTACGTCCCGACGATGCTTTAGCGAGTCTAATTTTTCTGTGATTTCGGGATTATTTATTAATCGAATGGCCCGGTTTTGTACCCTATCTAATAAATCTAAGGTGGTCTTTGCCGCAGCGCCCCATACATGACAACAATATTCCATACACGGCCGTATGAAAGATTTATATATGAGACAGAGTTGCTGCGCGTTAAAAAATGACTTGCAACTAAATATTATAATAAAAAACCTGATAAAGATATGTTTAAAATAATATATATGTAATTGTTATTATATATTGTTGCAGTTTAAGTATTTAATAATATTTATCTTTTAATGGGATATCATTAATCGGAGTCTAATTATCAAAAGAAAATAACATTTTATGTTTTATAATGCCATAAAAAGGTTTATAGTAATATAATTTGCATACTTAATGTTGTTTTTACACAATATTAAATTAAACTCATTATTATTATTGTAAAAAATAAATGCTTGTTAAAATATTTATTATTTTGAATGCAATTTTTATTATTATTTTTATTTAACTTTCTTATCTTATTTCTTTTCTTAACTTATTATCAATAACAATTGTGTTTAAAGTAATGCATTTTGTCGAAAATTACAGTTATTAATTTTACTTTTACTGATTTTGTAAGACAATTATTAAATTAAAATGTTGATTATGTCTTATTAAGAACTTAAAAGGTGTTAAAACTTTGTAACATACAAATCAATAAATAAATTTATAATCCATAAATAATCTATTGATTTGAAAATAAAACGTTTAAACTGAGTGATTAGTTTATTGAAAAGTAAAACAGTTTATTAATTTAATTTATGAAATAAATATAAATAATTAAACACATTTTGTACAGCAAAAAACAATATACACATGAATTATAAAGATATTTTAGTAGTGTTATAGTTTTACTATTATTAAGATAGTTTTGCAAACTTACAACGGGAAATTAACGGATGTAGGATAATGTTTCGATTTTGAGCCTTATATAATATTTATTAATTTGAGAATGTGGTGATGTGGGTCAACGTTTCATGAGGGTATATTTCTATGTGATTAATATCCAAATTTAGTAAGAAGTAAAAATAAATACTTTCGGTAGATGTTTCGTTCGAAAACAATTCCTATAACCCTCCCGTTTTTTTGTTTTGCAATGTAAAGTAGAAACAAAATTTATCACAACCAGGTTTGAAAATTGACATATAAATGAAACAAAAATAGAATATTATTTAAAATTTTGGATTTTGGGTTAAATTTAAAACTTGAACAATAAAATCATAATTTGTATTAGCAACAACATTTTTTAATATCTATTATTTTGTAAATGTTTGTATAAATGTTTGTCTTTATAAATATTTAAAAGCTTAAAAATTAATTGTTATATATTTAAATGAAAATAAATGAGTTACTCTTACGCATTTTAAACTAAAGGATTTTGATTTTTTATATGTTTTTACTCATTTTTCTTCAACATCTCACTCATTTAACGTCTCATTTATATACTAAAAATAGTTATGGTGCATCTTTTAATTTAAATGTTGTCCTATTAATTACACAAACTCATTTATTTTTACATATTTATTTAAATTTTGGTGAAAATAAGATTGACTTTTGATAAAGTTAATTTTTAAAGATGATTTACGAATAACAACATATTGTTCTCATAAAAATTACATTTAAAAATAGTCTTTGTATAGATTTTATATATATTTTTAGTACTTTGTATTAATACAACAAAAAATATACTAATTTAGAAAATAAAAGCAAATTCACAACATGGAACTTGCAACTTTGTTTTGTATAATTATTCTGAGAAAAGAATCCTTAACATGAGGCTAATATGCAATTAGGTCAACACTCGGTTCCTGCACAATGCGTGGAATCTGGCCATTCAACATAAATAATCGTATGATTTCTAAATGTTATTTCATCTACATTATACACTTTCAAACAATTACAAATTAATTCATAATTTGTACCAGCAACAACGATGCCGTACGAATTGCTGCAACAGTGTAGACTTTCTGCAACGGATGCAAAATAACATAGATAAAACAATTAAATACTGCGAATTTTTTATATTTTAACAAAGATGTGACTTAAAAAAAATTGTTCTAACTCTAAATAAAATAATTTATATTTAAATAAAATCACTTACAAAATACAAGTTGAGCCAGCAAACATTAACAGCTAAAAACGAAGTTTCATTATAATTAAGCGCTACGCTATTCCTTGGTTAAATTCCATCCTAAAATCAAATATTCAAATCAACGCTATTTTCTTTTACTTATCATCTTTGATATAAATTATCATTAATTTCCATTGGAGAGATTTAATAAACAGAGCGAGTATAATAGCACATACTTAACTCTAAAATAAATTAAACACAAAGGAATAGCTAAAGTAAATTTCGTTAACCATTCGTATGATATTCTAATAAAGAGAAGAGTATTAAGTATTAAAATTTAAGGTATCAATATTAAATTGAAAAATAACCTTTAAGAATTTTGTATAATTTTTTTTTGTATTTTAAGCATGTAGTAATAATAATGGAATTTTATTTGAGTTGTTTATTCTCCTTTCTTATTGATAATACAGCTATAAAAATAAAAATAATTTACATATTTTACAAAATCATAAAGCTTAGTGACAATTTTCTGAGAGCTTTGTTCAAAATCCAAGTTACGATAGCCATACTCTTTTCTAATTTTTACGTATTAAAATTTTTTATCTTTAATCAACGTTAGACTTTTCGTTATACTGTCATTGTTTATATTCATTTCATTGTAAAAGTTTTTTCACAAAAGATTAAAAGATTAAAGAAAATTTTATCTCTGTATGGGTAGCATTAGAAAATGTCACGATATTTCAGGTAATTGATTTTTCATTTAGTTAAAGAAATAATTGATATTGTTCGAATGATTTTTAATTTATTTTTTGTTTAAGCCATATTTTTAAATTGTTACTAGTAAAGCATTTGTAAACTCTATATTAATTTTACTATGTAGTTAACGGAGACTAATGAAAAACTAATTTTCATATATATTTACATATACTATGTAGTTACTGGTAATTGCATTTTATTACTTTGAGATTATAAAGCACCATAAAAAATATTTACATTTCTTATATTCATACTGAATCGTTTTAATTAAAGAATAAATTAACAAGTTTTGAGATATATTTTTAGTTTTTTTTCACTGATAATCCATGCCATTTGCAATTAAATAAGTTTTTAACAATTAAAAATAAAAATGTTGTTTACTCATTTTGTTGACAAACATTTATATTATTGACGTATAAAAATATAAGTGGAAGTTTTTTTCATCTCGTACAAATATAAAATAAAAAAGAACATACATATATTTACAAAATGTAGGTAAATATTAGGAAAACAAACTTAATGAACTTAAGCAGTGAAAAAACTTTTCTTTGGTGCTTATTTTCGTTACAAGTTAATATAAAACGATAAAGATAGAGAAAAAAGGCAAATTTAATTAAAAAAAAACGCAAGATGAAAAAAATATAAAAAGGAATGTAGATATGTTTGATACCAAATGGCAAACACAAACGAGATTCAAAACTTTACATTTTCTATCAACAAATCAGGAAAATTGGTATAAAAAATCACATTTTGTCATTAAAATATAAAGAGATTGAAGGTATGATAAAAATAATATTTTAAATGCATTCATTGTAATCAAAAAAAATCAGATACAACAAGATAGCTATAATTATTATCATAAAGTCTTTTGTTTCAAAAAATAACATAATGAATTATGGTATAAACCAGCGGTCGGCAAAAGAGTGGACCATAGATAATCTTTCTGCTCCGCAGAGAAATATGAACATTATTTTGATGCTTTAGCTTAACCCAACGCAAGCCAACACGAAAAAGTTAGTGAGTTGTACAAATGAACAATACATGAAATCATTTCAACCTCTTAAGAAATATAACCAGGCGAAAATAGCATCTTTTAAACAAAAAGAAGAACAAACTTCATGTAAATATTATTTATTTAACAAAAATAAACCTATTGGTGGTACATACGGTTATATAATTTGCCGGCCGTAGTTATAAATCATATTTTTTTAGTATAAAAGTACAAAAAGTGAACGAGAGACGAGTGTCCGGTAGACACCCGGTAGGAACGTAGTCCTTTTGGTTATGTATAATGCATTAAATAACAAGCTCAATGAAATGAATTAAAACGTTTGAGAGTATAAATGCATTGTAATTAAAAATAACTAAAATAAATAAACATTTTATTATTAATTATTATAAAAATGACATATCTTAAGGATATGATTTTTAAATTTAAGAATTTATCAAATATAATATAACAATTAAAAATGTGCAACACACGTCATCTTACATGCACCTTTAAAACAAATTGATATTATGCGAAAGAAAAATAGAAAGATATGTATAAACAACATGTTTAAAATATTAAATAACAAATAATTAAAAATATTTTAAAAATAATAAAATCGTTTTGATCATAAATTGTTATCATAATACCAGCCACACCAAACGCATGTGTATAACTAATCATGTTTAAACACGCGAGTATAGCTAAAGCGAACGACATACATAAACATACTATACAGCTATGTTTTAGTTTATATGTACGATATATAGCGAAATGCTATAGTTATACAAGCAAATCCACTATAAGATTATGTATACGGTCGCACATACGCTGTACCAAAAATTCTCGGAAAAAAATGTCGTGAGAAAAAGTGTCGCAACAAAAAATTGTTACACTTTTTTCGGTCTAGCCCCATGCCACTCTAACGTGCCATAAGGAACTACGTTTCAATAATCATTGTTCCTATTAATATTTCAATTATTCTTATAAAAATGAACTAAACAAAAAATAGATGTTATTATTGTTATTACATAAAGATTATTTAATGATTATAGTCCATAGTTTAATCCGAATGCAGCATTTATTAAATTTGTCGATTTAGTAATTGCTTTCGTTGGTAATTGTTGAATAATTTTCCCGGTTATCAGATCAAACCCTGGTGCTATATTGGGGTTTATTTTGTTTTTGCTTTCTTTTATGATTTCAGAAGCAGACGTAAGCATAATATTAATGCTTTTCTGCTATTTTACCCTTAAATTAACTAAGTTGAATGATCCTGCCTTGTGTTGGAAAATATTTTCTAAATAACTTGCAAATTTTTTAACTTTTTGTGCATTGTTTCTTGCCCAATTGTCATTATTATTTTTAATTGGTGGAATCTGCATGGTATCTCCTTTTAGAGTTGTTGTGAACATTCAAGATTTTAGTTGAAACTAAATTTCAGTTTTATCTTAAAATTTATATTCATAGGCTTATTTATTTAGTTATTATTCAACCTATTAATGTACTAGAATTAGAAATTTCTATAAATTCGCGTTTTTGTCTTGCGCGCTACTGTCACCATCTCCACGGCATTAAATATATTGTTTTTGAAGTTTCTAATTTCTCTTTTCAGACGTTGAGACTAACATAGGTCTGCAGTAATTTGGTTGATGTTACATCATCTAGTTTGTTGCCATTTTTCGCTTACCTTTGGTTTTACTTGTATCAGTTCTTTGATTATTTTTGGATAAGTCCTTTATTTTATTTTATTTATATTTATATATTTTATTCCAGGTAGCTTGTTGTATAAATCAGTATAAATTTTTCTACCTCTACTTCTAGTTGCTTTTGAGTTTTGACTACTTATACCTTGGTGGTGAATATAACCAAGACACAATAATTGCATAATTTTTAGTTTTAATTTCCACTGCTGTATCTCTTGACATATATATTGCAGCATTTTTGTCTTAATCGTAGTTAATTTATATTCCTTTTAATAATCTCCATTTCTTTCCTTATATAAAAAAATGTACAATAATGAATATTTCTTATGTCATGACTTCTGATTTAGTAAAATTTACATTTTGTTTGTAAAAAACAAATTGCTATGTTTAAATTGGCAAGAAGTTACCCTTTTTTATAAATTCTTTAAACAAACAAAATATTATGCTATAAAGTCCTATTGTTTTCTTATATTAGAAAAATCTTATTATTTCGCCTATTTTTAAAAGTAAACATGCAAGCAGTTTTAATATTCTATATATTTGATAAAAAGTAATAAGAGTAGCACGATAAGTAGGTCAATAATAAAAGAGGTAAAAGGCTTACTTCTTGCCTTTTATAATACAAACTGGTAATTATTTGATACAAAAGAAAAAATATAATAATATTAAAATCACGTGAAGCAAATATGTTATAAACTATAGACAAAGGTAGAGCCAATAAGCTGTTTTAGCGATAAAGTTTTACATTAAGTGATACATAAAGTAAACTGAAATGCAAAAACCGAAATCGAGTTTGCTTGATTTAATTAAAATTTTCTAGGTATTTATAAAAAAAGTATCATTTATATTTATATTATATTATATTTATTATTATTATAATTTGGTATTTCTTATATTATTCTTAGTTTGCTGTTCTTTTTTTATTCGTTTTCATTATGTTATACTTTAACATAAAAGAACAATGAAGCTACACAAAATCAACATTCTTATATTCATAAGGTAATTCGCAGAGATTGAATGGATAAACAATTTTACTAAAGCTGTTTTAGTTTTTGATATGCAACATGTTATGCAATATTAACCAAAGTAAAATAAAATAATCTATGAAGAAATAACTATTTGAATAAAATTTTAGTTTATGTAAACTGTATATTTTCAATTGTAATTCTTTTAGCAAAAATCATTTTCTTATGAAATCATAAATTCTTCATTTGATAACATTTCATTAAATGAGATTTGTATTTCAGATGATATATCTTCAGGCTGACAAAATTTGGTTTACCTATATTTTCTATGAAATTAAATATTAAAATTATTTATTTTAAGAATATTTGTAGATATAAATCCTAAATTTATAATTGTTTCAAGTTATATTAAATTCTTGCAGCTTTTACTTAATGTAATTAGTTAAAATTAAGTTTCACTTTCTTGTTATTTTTGGTTTGATTTGGATTAAAATATACATTAAACGCATTTTTAAATTCATTTCAACGAAGTGCTTTGGTTCCCACTATAGCACATAACAATTATTAACATACAACTGAGATGTTTTAAATCATGTTCAAATAATTAGTGATGTTAATTCTTCGGTAATTTAAAAAAAAAGGAATATTATCCAGAATATTCTAAATAACTGAGGATATTCTTTAAAATAAAAAAAAATTAGAGCAAATTCTTTTGGATTTGTTATGTTAAAAAATGGATAAAATATTTAATATGTCTAGTTATGTCATATAAAAATAAATTTTAAATAAAAATTAATTTAAAATTAAATGTGTATTTCTATTAAATGTCTATTTCTCTATTTTTCTGTTAGACTATTAATTAAAATTAAATCATTTTTTCGCTTTTTGCGACAAATTTATACACTTGAAGCAATTTTGTACGTAGCATGATTGGCAACAATTAACAAGAATTAATGGTTTTTTGTTTTTAAAGTTAACTGGAATATATATAGGAAAACCAGTATTTGAAAATATAATTATTTATTTAACAAACCATAAAAAGGGTTTTGAGAATCTAAGAAACCCAATCCTTGTATAATAAATTTAGAGACTGTATTTTAAATTTATATATAAGCTTGTTAAACTATAATCAATGTTAAATTATATGAAAAAGGATGCGTATAAATACAATTCCCTTATTTCTAACAAAAGCAATATCTACATTATAATTTTCACATATTTTCACTTGCTTTTATACTCAAATATGATTAAATATCTTTAAAAAATGTATAAATTGAAAAAAGAGTGTTAATACTTTTATTATATTTTTATGTACACTCAATTCTTTATTTTTATTATATTATTTGTTTTTCTTTATTTCTTGTAGAAAATGCGAGCTGTGTTTATTGTGTTTTGGTCTATTGTAGCATATACGATGTGTTTTTTTTTTTAAAACTAACATCAAGAACCTGTTAAAAGGAAATTTAAAATAAAAATAATAATTTGATAATTTAATTTTAATAATTTTATATTTAGCTTAGATGTTTGCTTTTTAATGATTCGGAAATTAAAATTTTTTGAGATTCCATTTTTTTTTCCTAGTCAAAAAAAAAAATGATTTTATCCGATGGAAAAAGTGAAACAACAACGGAAAAGTATTTCTCTAGAAAATTGAAAAAAAAAATAATTTTAAGCTATTGATTTGATTCGGTTTAATTTTTAACCCATTAATTAATATTTTTCTTAGAAGATGTTTCTTTTTATGCGATTTTTTTGGCTTTTTTTTTATTTTATACGCTTTCGATAAACCTGGAACGTTCATGTTTTTTATGCGATTTTTTTCATGCGTTTTGCTGCGGAACCTATCTCCCGAATCAAAAGAGAATTGAGTGTATTTGCAATTCAAGAGAAGGGTTTCCAATAAATTGAAGGTTTTTTGAAAATAATATTGAATTCAAATTATCACTGCTACCAATATTATATTTTGTATTAAGTATAGCTAATGCTCTGAAACTCTCGTTGATTTGCTGCATAATATTTTAATATTAACTTCTTTGTAGTATAATTAAACACTAATTAAAACAAAAAGTTTCACAAAACATATACTTTGATACATATACTTTGGTTTGTTTAAATTTAAAATTCTTTTAAAAATTCTTAATTATAAAATGCAGTTAATAAATACTTCAGAATATAAATAATCAATTTAATTTAATTACAATTTAATAATAATTTTTTATTTTCTATTTTTATACGAATTTAAATAATTAAATTCATCTTAGCATGAACATAATGTTATATATTGTATATTATATTATATATATATATATATATATATATATATATATATATATATATATATATATATATATTTATTTATTAACGTCCAAAAAACAAAAGGGACTAGGTACCTACCAGGTATCAATCGGACACCTCTCGTCTTTCTTTATAAAAATAAAATTAAAATTGCAAAGGTTTTTATAAAACATTTTTTTCAGATTTACTATTAAAAAGAAATAATTATTACTTTTACCCTTAACGGTTTGAAACAAAAATTATAGTCTGAGCAGTTAGAAACTATTTTATGATAATTAAATCTTAATACCGTAGACTTAATTCGCGGAAATAAAATTAATAAAGATTTTTAGATGTAAATTATTTATAGGAAACAATCTGCAATTATGATATAAAAAAAAGTATGTAGGTTAATTATTAAAGTTATTATTAGTGATAATTTTACATCAGTATAATTTCGAGATTATTCTCAAAAACTGAAAATATTCGATAATAATTCAAAATAATTACAGCAATTTTTGTTGCACTTAATGCATTGTGCATAAAATAAGTTTATATAATTCTCGAAATCATATAATGTTTAAAATAAATAGATATAATTAAACTGATAATCTATCTATTAATTAATTTTTTTTTTTTCATAAATATAAAAATCTAAAAAATATAGAGTTGCTTTATTATTATTTTTTTGTTTTAAAACAAAATAGTTAGTAAAAAGATTATTTTTCATAAAAACATGATTTTTAGAATATTCTTAAAAAAAATCAATTATTCAAGAATTTTTGAAATAAAAATTTAAAGGCCACAAAGTGTCACCAAATACTGGTTTCAGAATGTGACTCTCGTGCGGTAGACTTTATATAATTTTAATATTAATTATAAATTAATTTGTTTGTGATAATAATGTTTTTATTAAATGTAAAACAATATTTAAAAAACAATGTATACTCTATTTACAATTCATAAAAAATTAATTTTGATTTACAGATTCATTTTATCAATCATTATGTATACAATATTATCATTAAACATGTTTATTAATTAAAATTGAATTAAATGTAGTAGATTATACTTGTAAATTTTAATAATTGTTTTTTTTTAAATAAAGTAATTAAAAAACTCGCAGAAATTTTATTATAAATAACAATGAAATAAAGTTAATATGCAAATAAATTCATAAAATTTCTTTACTTCACACAATTTGTAGCTGTTTTCTACTACCATAAAAAGCCAAAAAAAAACTTTTTATTACGTCAATATTATTGTTTTCATTTAATTTTTTATATTCTTTAAGAAAACAAACTTTATACAAAGTGAGATAAACTGGGTTACATTTAATGTGTCCAAAACACAACTTTGTGAGAAACGAAACTATAAATTTTGACTTAATTCCTTTAGAAAAAGAGTCATCTCGGTGCGTCTTCTCGATATAAATATCTCATAAAATCGGTTGTGGCATGACCATGTCAAAAATATCGCGAAACAAGCGCCAAAAAAATTAGGTTGCTTGTATCGTTGCAAGACAGTTTTTAACACCCACCCTCATATATAAATCTTTCATATGTTGTCATGTATGGGGCGCTGCAGCGAAGACCACCTTAGATTTATTAGATAGGGTTCAAAGCCGAGCCATACGATTAATAAACAATTCCAAAATCACTGATTATACTCGCTTAAGCATCGTCGGGGCGCTGACTTCACATTTTTGTTGAATTGAAATGATAGCCTAAGCTATTCACAGGTCGACTTCACGTCGTACTTCCTAAACATGTCAATTTCATTATAAAAAAAAATTATGACTGAATTATAAAAACTTTAGAGCTAATTTAAAAAAAATTGCAAAAAAATGAGATTAGACACGTGACTATTGCGATAAAGAAAATTTCCTGTCTTTAAGTATAAAAATATTAAAATTAAAGACCCCGACGTTAAATTAATTAACCTAATAATTTCAAAATTACATAAAAACATAAAAAATCATACTTATCTTAATGTGAAATAAAGGATCCCATTTTATATTTTTAATATTAAGATTTTCTTCGTTTTTAACCCTTCTTTAAATAAAATTTTATTTATATAAGTTTTATTTATCATTATTTTTTTGATAAGACTTTAAGTTAAGAATAAAATTCATTGTTTTACTACCAATAATAGAGGCAGAGTACCTATAAATAATGTATTGTTTTTAAAGAATATGCTGTTTACCAAATACCTCAAAGAATATAAACAAACGAGAGGTGTCGTAGGATACGTTGTAGAAACGTAGTCCCTTTAGTTATGTATAATTTATTAAATAATAAGCACAACGAAACGAATTAAAAAATAATTTAAAAAAAAAAAATTAAAATCATGAAAATAAACATTTTATTATTTATTATAATAAAAACGTAATCTAATTACAAAATTAATTTTTTTCGAAGTATTTCGAAATAACTGCATCAATTGTTGTATTATGTCTAGTTGTCGATTGTGCTCAGTCATTATTCATTCTCAAATCAATTCATCCAAAAGAAACTGAGTCACTGGCTTTGATTTTTTATCAGAGAAATTGATTTTGAAGTCGTCAGCCAAAATTAATGGCATTCCATGTAAATTTTTGTTATATCTACTAAGCGTTCTCTGTGCATCTTAATAATGCTCTAACAGTGTTTTTTGGATGAATTCTTGAATATCTATTATTTTCTGTTTCGCTAAGACGAAAATGACTGCCATAATTAGAGTGACACCGTTTTCCAATACAAAAAAATATTGAAAAAATGTTAATGAATGAAATGTATATCTGCTAATATTGAAATAATAAGCGATAAATGTAAATGTTTGTTACGCGGTATCTAAATTATCAATTTTCTGTTGTTCTGTCTCTCAAGATATTCTTTAGATCTTTGTGCACTATTTTTTTGAACTCTCACATCTTCTTATTTTTTTCTGTAACGATATTCTTTACATTTTTGATCATTTGGTTTTTTTTCTCAAATCTTATAAATCGTTTTACAGTAGTAATACTGCTTCAGTAGATCCGCTGTAATATCAAAAATTTAAATTCAAAATAAATCATACACTTATTTTCAGTTTAACACAGTTACTTACCTGATTTCATTAGCACTATCCTCAACTTCCCGTGAATGACTTTTACACAATTTTGAAAATGCTAAAGAGACGTTATGTCTATATCATACTAAGTATATACTCATATTGTATCATATTGTTGAACAGAACACATGTGTATGCACTTAAATCATTTCAATAGAATAAAAATTGTCAAAATATATTACAAAGCGTATTTTTTATTGGTTTTTACTTTTTACTAATCCACGCAATATTTTTTGAGGAACTTTAGCATCACTCAGGAAAATTTAAAAATTTTTATATTTTAACTCAAAGAAATTATTTGGTATTCACTCAACTGATAAAATTGTCTGCAATCAACTGATTTCAAACTGTACAAATATATATAGGAGAATTAGGTGTATATGAATCTAGCTAAATCAGACGACACACGACTATGCTGCAGTAATATGCCTATGCATAAACATACTATGCAGTTATTTTTTAGCTTTTATACGTACTATATATAGTGAAAATGTATACAAGTACATATACTATACGACCATGTAAACGACCGCACATACACTATACTAAAAAGTGTTGGAAAAAAGTCTAACACTTTTTTTGAGCTAGCTCTATGCCAGTAATGGTTAACCTATGAGTTGCGTGTCAAAGGTAGCACGCCAAGCCATTTTGCGTGGCACGTAGCACCGATAAATAAAGTGAAAGTAAAATTAATTAAGTAACTTTTTTATCAATTATAAATCAGGTATAATATACATACGTTGTACAGTGATTTTAGTTCAAATACATTAAAATTGATACACGTGCTTTAAATGTGGATAACAGATTTTCAAAAGATTTCTAAAATGTTTCAACCTTAAAGGAAAAGAGTCCGTTTATAAATTATTATAAATGAAAATAATGAAAAAAGACAATATAATCCAAAAACACCAAAGTTTTGAATAATCAAATAAAACCTGATAGAAATCCGATGTTAAATCATAATTTCATTGAAAGGGAACTTTAAGGAACGTTAAAGTTATTGAAAACGGTTTGTTTTTCAAGTCAGTAATGGTTAATGAAATTGATGAATTTTTACGTAAATATAAATTAAGTTAGCATTATTTTACAATCAAGTTAATCGAAGTAAAATCAGGCTACAACGTTTGTTCACATTATGGTATCTTTTTATTTATTTGTTTTTGCTTTAGAAATATATAAACAATACTATATTGGCAACATTAAATTAGTTTTCTCTATAGGATTTTATTATATTAATTTATTTGCATTATACAAGCTATGCTAACAAAACATTGTTAAATAATCATGTTTATTGTTTATTCAAAGAAATCTTATATAAATGATTTAACCATTTAATACATAAATTATAAGTTTTCACATTTTTAAAATTGTTCTAATTGTTGTATCTAAAATAGGAATTATTTTTATTTACTTTTTTTGTCATTTAATAAATATAATTGAAATAATATTTTTTTTCAATATATTTATAAAGTTCTTAAAATAAATCCAATTATACTAAATAAAAATAACAAAAAAAAATTAGAACATAAAATGTTTCTTGTACAACGAAAAAATACTATTTGAATTTTTATTGAATCATCATATGCATATTAGGTTGGACAGTATTTTCAGAATTTTAAAACGAACTTTTAACTAAAATATCAAAAAAACTGAAAATGTTCACCATAATTTACTTATTTAAATTCTATGATCATTTTGAATTTATAAATAAATTTAGTATTTCTTCTGCTTATCTTTAGCATTTTATATTTATTCTATAAACGAATTCGTTATTATATAATATGTTGCTCTGCTAATACTGAACAACAATAGAGTCATAATATTATTGTATAAATATAAGAATATAAAAATATTTTATAATAATATTTATATAAGATATTCTCAAACTAAATATTTTTCTTTCCGTCATTATATATCAATGCTATTATAATATACTAATTAAATGAAAATAAAAAACTTATTACAAATTTCAATTTATAAATATGTATTCTGTGTCATGCAAAATACATTACATTTAGAAATATAAAGAAAAATATTTTAGTTAATTTGATCAAATTACATATTAATTGCTTCTTTCTATATGATAATATTTATAGAGGCGAAATTTTTTTGGTATAATTAACTAACTAGTGATAAGAGTACGGTGTTTTGTGTTGCCTTAATTATATGTATATTATCTTTATACATTATTAAAAAAATTTTATGACTGAATTTTGTAATTATATTTGTACATTTAATACTTTTAAATTAGTAATATGTAATAATACAATGTTTCCCTAATAGAAGCATTTATGAAACGGTAAAGTTTTCTCCATTATTAATAAAAAATACTAATTTTACTATTAATTGAAAGCTATTATAGAATTTTAAAGGAGGGTCTATGTTTTTTGTAATAATAAATTAAAAAAAAAAAATTAAATTAATTTATTTAAGTAAAAATACTTAGAACATTTTTATAATTATATAACATCACGATGGCGGCGCCTGGTGATCTGTAAAATAATTAAACAATATTCTATATAAATAATCTATTAAAACTTAAAATAAAATTATTACCTTAAATATTATAACAATGAATTAATAAAAAATAATTCTGAAATATTTAACATTTTATTCAGATTATATATTTATTGACGAGATAATATAGCAATTGCAAGATCGTAGGACTATAAACAGTATGCAGCTATATATTACTTAAATTTTTATAAACAAGCAATAAAATATTAATTTTTAATAAATCTAAAATATTTGAAAATAAATGTAAAATATTTTTCAGACGACTAGAAAGGATGCTTCAATGTTTTTGCAATTAAGCTTCGCATTATTATATTGCGATATAGTAAAATTTATAGCATTATTTTAAAGTTTTCATGGCTTGAATACGAATTCATATGTATAAATAACAAAAAATAGAATGCAATAGATAAAAATAAGCTCTCATTTTAACTTTCGTATAAAATACAAAAAACTAATAAAAAAAATTTCTTCATAAAAAATAATTTCAAATTTAAGATTTTTTTAATGTTAAGTATATCTTTAAATCATATAAACTAAATTACCAATTATGAATGAAATTATCGAATATATATGACAAGTATACTTTTTTTGTTAGATTTATGTATTGACTACAAATATAATTTATTTTTTAAGGAACTTTTAAGGCCACATTTAACTAATAATGGAATCATTTTACTGTTTCAAAAATATAACGATTTCTGCGTAATAGATAATTTAAATAATACCTTATTTAAAACAAAAAATACATATATTAATCAAATTATAAACGGATGGAAATTGTATTTAAATATCCTTAAAAAAAATCTTAAAATTCTAAAAACAAAATTAATATACGCTTGAACAGCATTTTAAGCATAAGTAAAACACAAAAAAAAAATGCTATAATATTGCCCAAAAATTTGCTATCGGAATAACATCTTCAAACAATAAAAAAGTCAATTTATCCCTTGGTAGCCATAGAAAGACAAAAGTATGGTTGTATATTCTTAAATCTTTCATATTCAAAACCAAGGTTAAAGTAATTTAAAAAATAAATTTAAGTACAATAAAAAACAGATGATAATAAAGCAGATGCGATAAGTCTCAAATCAACATCTTTTTCAGTTAAAGAAAGGCATGCATAACATTTCTTTTATTTATTGCAAATAACATTATTATTTGCCTTCAATTGTCTATCTACAAATGTTAAAAAAAATTTCTTTAAGTAAAATTGTTCAATTTCATTTCACTTTTCTTTGCTAAGAGTAATGCAAACTGTTTATCCAAATATGTAGTCGGCTTTAATAATAAATGTTGTAATTTTTTGAAATTTTTAAACTTTGAAAAAAAAAAAAAATTTTACTGCAATCAATAAATTCTTGCAGAAGGCAATGATTAAAGTAATTTTTAAAGGTAAACAGTCAATAATTTTTTACATTATTGTTAAAATTTATTTCAAAATAATAAAATATTAATCAACCAGATATCTTAGCCACTGTATTTAAATCTTTCACAAGAATATAAGATAACGTGGGCTATCAGAATAGTTAAGCCATAACAAAAAATGTGAAAATTTGATTCAATATAAAAATAATATAATGTATATTGTGGTATCATTAAATAACATTAAACATTTTATAAAACTATATTTTTCAGTGCAAATTTATACCTAATTTTATACATATTTTCTGATCAATTTAAAAATATCGTTTAAAATAATAATAATTGAATTATCATTTAAAATGCAATTAATAGTAATTTAGCTACGAATTTAAAATTATATAATTTCATTTAATAAGCGATAATAATAATAATAATAATAATAATAATAATAATAATAATAATAATAATAATAATAATAATAATAATAATAATAATAATAATAATAATAATAATAATAATAATAATAATAATAATAATAATAATAATAATAATAATAATAATAATAATAATAATAATAATGATAATAATAATAATAATAATAATAATAATAATAATAATAATAATAATAATAATAATAATAATAATAATAATAATAATAATAATAATAATAATAATAATAATAATAATATAATAATAATAATAATAATAATAATAATAATAATAATAATAATAATAATAATAATAATAAAAATAATAATAATAATAATAATAATAATAATAATAATAATAATAATAATAATAATAATAATAATAATAATAATAATAATAATAATAATAATAATAATAATAATAATAATAATAATAATAATAATAATAATAATAATAATAATAATAATAATAATGATAATAATAATAATAATAATAATAATAATAATAATAATAATAATAATAATAATAATAATAATAATAATAATAATAATAATAATAATAATAATAATAATAATAATAATAATAATAATGATAATAATAATAATAATAATAATAATAATAATAATAATAATAATAATAATAATAATAATAATTTATTTATTTATTTATTTATTTATTTATTAGATAGGGTACAAAACCGGGCCATTCGATTAATAAATAATCCCGAAATCACGGACAAATTAGACTCGCTAAAGCATCGTCTCGCTAAAGCATCGTCGGGACGTAGCAGACCTCACGATTTTTTATAAATATAGTTACGGGCATTGTTCGAAAGAGGTCTCCGAAATAATGCCTTCGCGCGAAAAAAGGCTACGGGAAACAAGGGCTGGTACTACCACCCACGGTCGAGCGGTAACTCTAAGAACGGTAAGAACATCGAAGTTCCAAAACGATTTCTTTACTCGTACAGCAAAGAAATGGAACGCCTTACCAGCGTGTGCGTTCCCAAACCAATTTAATATCCAATCCTTTAAAACCAATGTCCACAAATATCTTACATCCCATCCTATAAATTGACATGGTAGCTCAAAGCTATTCACAGGTCGACTTCACGTCGTAATTCCTAAACATGTCAATTTCTTTATAAAAAAAAAAAAAAAAAAAAAATTATTTAATATTAAATATTTAAAATTATACGCTGTAACAAAACACTAAAATTTTTGTTGCGAACAACCGTCCTAAGCAGTCTGCTGCGAACAAACGTCCTACGATCAACCGTATTATGAACAACCGTCATGCGATCAATAGTCCGTAAACCCCTTTTTCACTCGGCGTGTCAAAATTTACATGAATTTTCGGGTGCCGTGTCATATCTAGAAATATTCATTATTTTTTTAATATTTTGACGATTAATTAATATTAAATTTTTGATTTAATTATTTATTACATATGGAAAAAAAATTAATACATTACATTTTATTAAAATTTCACTAGAATTTTACATTTGATTACAAAATTCAAAAAATAATCCCGATTGTATTTATATATAAATAATGTTAAATGTTGCCATACATTTTAAACTTCATTTGCATTTCAGAAAATTCATTGAGTTTTCAAAGAAAAATAAATTCGTGCAACAAAAACCATTTAATTTTTTTAGAATTCAGAAATTTTTTAATATTTTATTAAATACTGCAGAGTTGCGATTCATGGATTTTAACGTGTTGATAGTTTTAATAATTTTAATTTATCGGTGCTCTACGTGCCACGAAAAATGGGTTGGCATGTCGCCTTTGACACGCGTGTCATAGGTTACCCATCACTAGCCTAGAAATACGTGTACGCCAGGTCCGAAGATCAATCATATATACACATATAATGTTCAACATATTTTTCTTCTTTCAATCATATTTAATTGATTTTTTTTCTTAATTTGTAAAATATTTTGTGAAAATATTAGTTTTGCATGTTTTTAGTAAGAAAAATGTTCAGCTCGTGGACAAGCGTGGACATTTATTTTCATTTCTTTTATATTTTTATTTGTATCAGTTTTACGAATCTTTTTTTTATATAAACTACTGTTTATTTCTTTTATTTTTCATATATATATTTTGCTATGCATAGTGTTTTTGACTAATTGTTCAGCCTTTATGTACATTTCCTTATTTTCAATCATGAATACACATATAATATTTATATAATATTCGAAGTATTTTCTCCTTTCACTTAAACTTAACTGTTTTTATTTTTTCGTTTAGCATTTCGACGTTTTCTATATTTTATTTTTTAATTTTTGTCAATCTTAATAATCTTTTTAGAATAATCTGAAAATATTTCAATTTTTCAAGAACGTTCTTTTGAGACTATTCTTGACTAACATTTGTATGGTAGCATAAATACATTTCAACAGCATAAGTTCCTCTATAATTTCTATGTTTATTTCATTTTTATATTTATCTACCAAAAATGTTGCCTTTGAAATAATATCATCTTGGACCATATAATTAAACTTCCATAAAACTTCAAAAAAGAGCAAATTGAAGAAATTGATTGAAATCGACGTTTGAGTCCATCTTTTTTCGAGTTTTTTAATGTTAAAAAGCAGCAAATGAAAATTATTTTCAGCATATTTCTGGTCTTTTAAGATATTCAATATTATCTTTTTCTTTGCTTTACGAGATTCGATAATAAAATTATTTTGACAATAAAACTGTTGACATTAAAACGAATTTGTGATTTTAAATCAACTGGAAGTCTTCTTATCACTAATCACTTATATCACTAAAATTAGATCTTTTTGAATTCAAATTTAGATTCTACTAAAAAAATTATAAATTTGTTGTACAGAAGTACAGAATAAAAGTAAGAAATTGCTTCATTTCAAGACTCTGCCAAATTAATTCCCACAAGATTTAAAGTATAGTTACCACAAGCAGAAAATGTACAATTGTTGATTTCTTTTAAAACAACTGCTTCGGCATCGTTATCATGGTGTCCGGACTATTCGTCCCCGGACGGTTCATCCCCGGACGGTTCATCCCCGGACGGTTCATCCCACGGACGGTTCATCCCACGGACGGTTCATCCAGCGGACGGTTCATCCCACGGACGGTTCATCCAGCGGACGATTCATCCAAAATAATATTTTAATACAATGAAAAACTATCATAATAAAGAATTTATATTTAAAAGCAGTTTAGATCTTTAAATATTTAAAAAAAACAGACTAATTTAGAATGGGTTGTGCGCGCGGGTGGGTGCATGGATGTGGGTGGTAGATAGTTAAATTTACATGAAGGCAGGGGTGTTATATTTTTAATAAAAAATTAAATAGGTGAATATATATATTTATATTATTATATATATGTTGAAACCAAATTGTTTAAAATAAAATATTTTAAATATCATAATTTAACTGGAGTTTTAATATTTTCTTTGTTAATTTATATTTAGATAATATAGTTAATATATTTTAAATATAGTTAAAATAATAAATAGAAATGTACTTTTAGTGAACATTTTTTTATCCATTCTAATTTTATCCATTTTGAGTTAATATTATTATTAAATAAAGAAAATACTTATTACATTTGTTTTCCATTCTATGCATATTTAAGATCTTATTTAAAATAATTTTTTTTTATTTATTTTTTTTTCTGGTCAAGTTTTATTTTAAAATTAATAATTAAATTCATAATTAATAAATTAGAGTGGATAAAAAAAAAATGTTCACAAAAAGTACATTTCTATTTATTATTTTAACTATATTTAAAATATATTAACTATATTATCTAAATATAAATAAAAACAAAGAAAATATTAAAACTCCAGTTAAATTATGATATTTAAAATATTTTATTTTAAACAATTTGGTTTCAACATATATATAATAATATAAATATATATATTCACCTATTTAATTTTTTATTAAAAATATAACACCCCTGCCTTCATGTAAATTTAACTATCTACCACCCACATCCATGCACCCACCCGCGCGCACAACCCATTCTAAATTAGTCTGTTTTTTTTAAATATTTAAAGATCTAAACTGCTTTTAAATATAAATTCTTTATTATGATAGTTTTTCATTGTATTAAAATATTATTTTGGATGAATCGTCCGCTGGATGAACCGTCCGTGGGATGAACCGTCCGGGGACGAATAGTCCTAGAACCGTTATCATAGCCTTGTCCCACACATTTTTTTAAATTTAATTTTTATTTTTTAAGTAAACTTTAAAGTCTTTAAGCAATTTTTTGTCCAGTTTTATCAGCAAAATTGTCAAACTATATAAACTGTTCGAATAACGAATACCTAAACTCGTTTGTTCTATACGAGATAAATAAAAAGTTGCATCAGCAATAATAAATTTTGTTGCCCTTTTAACTTTCTCAATAATAGCGTTTTGAACAAATGTGCCGCAGATATAAACAAATTCGTTTTTAATATTTGTTGAAATTATTTCAACAGAACTGTGTTTTAAACTATAAATTAATTTATTATTTTAGCTTCGCATAATTTAAAAATAAATGATATAATCACAATATTGAATAGAATTTAAACAATAGAGAGATACTATGAAATTATAAAAGTATAAAAGTTTACGACTACATATAGGGGAAGTTAAAAAAAAATTAGGCGATTTAGGTAAAATAGCATACTGTATTTTTCTTTTTATTTTCAAATTGCAATGAGCTACACCTAATCATGGAAACTTATGAAGAGGCCCATGGCCCTTCAAAAAATTAAATATTCAATAAGATAACTTTATCTTTTTCTGTGTATTATCATTATATTGGGTATTTTACAAATGTTTTATTATTATGTCAAATCATTCATGATGTCATCGTAGTGCAGACATACTATATAGTTGATAGCATTGATGATGTGTACATGTATTTTATTTATTTTAAATACGCATTATGACTTTGAGGAAATTTTATTTTTTTCATCATCTAATTTATCTAATAAATATTTTATTACCACTGATAAAGAAAAATAAAATTCAATCCTTTTGTTACCAATGAGTGTACCAATGATTTATATTGTATTATACAATTCATAAAATTAAACGAACTAGTAATAAAAAATATTTGACTTTCAAGTAAATTCTAAAACTTTTAAAACCTATTGACACTGAAGGCGCTTTGTAACATAAATTTAATTTTTCGATAGTTACTTTACACCAAAAATTTTAAACGAAAATCAAGTGTAGGTACTGACGATGTCGAAGTGGTAATATAATATTTGCTTGCATATTTAAATTGTTGACCAAATTTTTTTTAATTTTAATACATTATTAACAAAGAAAGAAGAATCTTTTAAAATAAAAAAAATGAATGCAAATAATATTAATAATAATGTATAGCAATATCAATAATACATATTTAAAATATAATTAAAAAGCTTATTTAAATAAAATAAATAATTTTATGGTTCAATTTTTTTTTTAAATAAAAAATATATTTTTATCCATGAACATCGAAGTTCTAAAACAGTTTTTTTACACGTACAGCAATGAAATGGAAAGCTTTACTAGCGTGTGCATTTCCAAAACAATTTTATATCCAATCTTTTAAAACTAATGTCCACAAATACATTATATCCAATCTCATAAGTTGACATGGTAGCTCAAAGCTATTCAGAGGCCGAATTCACGTCGTAATTCCTTAACATGTTAATTTCATTATATAAAAAAAAATGAATATCAATCAAGTAAAATAAAATTAGTTTCAAGCAAATTTTACAACTGTATCGTAAAATAAACGATGAATTTTATAAATTTAAAATATTTTTTAAAAAGAACAAAAATGTCTGTTAAATTATGTTGTTTTAATTCTGTAAAAAGCTTGTCTTCATTAAAATTTAATTAAATTAAGAGGATATTTCATGAAATTATTTATCTAGATTAAATTAAGTATACATATAACAATGGAGATAATATAAGTAAAACCTTTTATTTTATATTTTTGTATATACAAATTACGTAATTTCGTTTTAAATAAATTTTGAGATTTATTTTACATAATGTGATATTTATATAATGAATCATATATTTTATAAAAGTTTTCATGTCTTTTTTAAAATCAAGTATTTAATTGTTACTTGTTTTACATGTTTTGTTATTTTTATTTGCAATATTGAGAGAGTACTGATGTGATTTCTTTTATGCAGCAATTAACTAATTGTGAAATAATGTAAATGAATGAAATTAAAAATAAGTAAATTTCTTAAGTATAATTTATTAACAATTTTGTTCACAAAGTTGAGTGTATAACTGGGGTAAAATAATTTAATGCGATGCGATGCGCAATAATACAAATTCATGTTAACATAGCACAAATAAAATTAATTGAATATGCTTGTCACTTACTACATTATGGCTACGTTGGGGTTGAGTTTTTGATTGCATGTTTTATTAAAAGTAACTTATAACTAAAGTTTCCTTTTTAAATCTTTGATCGATTCTTACATTGACCTTAACATATAATGTTTTTATGACTAATCATTGTATACATATTTAATATAGACACAATTTCTTTTATAAAAGTTTCATATGTGTTTATATAAATTAAAGGTGCGATCATTTCAAAGTCATTGCTATTTATTACATTTGTTAACGTGTTTGAGTATCATTTGTATTTTAGTTTATTGTAAAATTATGTGGCTTAAATATTATGACAAACAATCTAATTAAAAACATGTAAATCTTATTTAAACACTTATAAATTGTTTGCTATTGGATAAAATTCTGTTTACTTTTTATAAACACGGATATTCTTAAAAACTATATTTTCAAATTATCATTGTAGAATTTGATTTGATTTATTGATTTATTTAATTTTTATTAATTATTTTTTAAAACAAATTTGTATAAAAAAATTTCTTTGATTACTTATTACATAAAGGTAATATAAATAATTTAAAACTTTACTACAAGTATTGATTATGCTTAGAAATTTTCTAATTAATTTCTCTACAAAAATAATACAAATTTACATTGATTATAAGTTTAGTTATTTAGCTCTATGTTATATAATTAATGGCGTCATGTGGATATTATTGCTTTGGCATGTCCCCTTTTCGGTATTTCCTATGATTTATGCAATATTTATTTTCAAAAAAAGGGAACACAAATAAATGGCATTCTCGCAGTAAAATATGCTATACTAATCATTTTGATAATTTTATTATTGATATTATGCATTGATAATATTACATTATATTTCCAACAAATTTCCAGACACATATTTATAACAAATAAGTTGGCGTCACTATAGATATTCTATAATATTTTTTATTGCTAATCATTAATTTCATTCTGTGATTAATTTTTTTGATTAATTTGCGCTAATGATAAAATTATGTGCCAAACAAAATACTTGTTTTCCAGACCTTTAATAAGTTTTCCTATAAACAATTTTGCTCTTATATTGCAATGTAAATCTTATTTATGAAAATATTAAAAAACATAAAAAAGTTTGATAATAGTTTTTTTTAAACATATTTACTTATTACAACTGAGCTTCGCCCATCTAGTAAATTATCTTTTATATTTGATAATAGTGTCATAAAACATTATTCGCAATCGAAATAAGCGTCAAATAGAGAGCTTGTCTCGTCGTCAGATATTTTTCAATGCTTATAAACTTTGCCGGTTTTATGAAAACCCTCAAAAACAGCTCTGAATTTATATCATTGTTTTCATTATTTTCTTTAAATCTAAAGAAAGTAAAAATTAAGGATTTACTTCGTAAAAATAAGCAATTTATTCTGGAGAATCTGTGTTTATCGAGCGGTTATCACGTTTAATTGAACTTTGTTCATTGACTTAATAAATATATAAGTAGGTGACTATAGTGTTATAATATATAGTTGTAAAATAATTTTTCTATTTACATGATTGTTTGTTAAATTGAACAAGTTATTTAATCAAACAATACAATCCATTAGATTTATATAAACTTATTTTAATTATTCATGTTTTCATCAATTAAAAGCATTATTTATTTATTAACATTTTAATTCCTAATATTTGTTATATTCAAAATGCGAATGTTGCATTAAATTGTGAGAGGAAAGTTACAAATTTCTATTCAAAATATAAATATTCAATTCAAGTATACAATGTTTATTATTTAATCCTTTAATCCGTTGCCTTTAAAGAAAAACAAAATAGCAATTATTTTTGAATATATAAGAGTTGATTAAACTTATCTAGAAGAAAAACCTCTATTGAAAAACATTTATTTTGCGGACCCTATCGAACTAGGGTTTTAAGACGTTTTCCAAACTTAATTTAATATTTAATAATCTTATAAGCACTATGTTATAAGAAATATAGGCAAAAATGAATTTCTTGTTGGTTTGCTACATTTCAATGAGTAACAGAAACGGGTAACAGTTTCAGAACCTATGGTTTAATATAGCGGATTGAAAATACAATATAAACACAATATATATAAAAAACATTTCAATTTAAAACAGATTCAAATTTGAATTTACTCGACTAAAGAAGTGAGAAATTAATAAGGTTTTTGATGTCTTCAAACTTGTTTATGGTGTAAAACATAGATTTATAAATTGAAATGTTGATTTTATCAAATATAAAAGTAATCAATTTTTGTTACATATTTTAATTGAATTTTAGTATTTATAAAAACATAAATTTTAAAATGTCAATAAATATGTCTTAATAAATCTCATTTCAGCTATAATATCGCTGGTTTTTTTCTATTTTTCAAAGGAATTTATAAATCTATAGTACACATTGTGACCTATTTTATACATTTATGTCAATAAAAAAGCAATTTAAACAGTTATAAACAGTAAATAATATATGTATATAAAATTGAATGTGTGAATTTTAAATCAGTTTTTTAAAGTTATTTTAGAAGTCCCGTGGATTAAAGTACACATTTTTTTATGTGTACTTTATTAAGTTTAAGATTATTTTTTAATTTATTATACGATATATGTATATATGAATACTTATAATTATTTATTTTATATATATATATATATATATATATATATATATATATAAAATATATATATAATTTATAAAATATAAATATATATATATATATATATATATAATTATAAGTATCACAGTATTCTGTTAAAAACATGCCAGACACATTTGTCATACAATTTTAATCAGATTAGGAGCTAAATGCTGTAGTTTGTAAACGAAAGTAAAATTAAATTTACCTATACTTTTTTGATTTATTTCTAAATTATGGCGGTTTTTAAAACATATGATTTTATTTTGTTGTTAACTATATGCATCTCTAAACTGTCTAAAATCATTTGTTAAGATATAATACTTTTCTTTTAATTTGTATTTATTATTACTTATTTTCTGCACAATTTTTTAACATAAAGAAAATAAAAATCAATACTAAACGGTTTTCTTATAAATAAAAACATTAATTACTGTTATGAATAATTATACTGGTTTTGATAAATTGCAGTGAGAATAAATATTATTCTTACGTTTTTGCTATATTTAAATATAAAGTTAAATAATTTTTATGCATGCAAGAATGATGGAATGACAAGTAAAGAAAAAAAGTCGTTTCAATCAAATGTTCCAATAAGTAAATCCACTGTAAATTCATATGATCAATTTATTTTCTCAAATACAAATTAAAGGCCATATTATGTGGCACACAACCCTTTCTCTATTGCATATCAATTATATTTATTTTTTGTACACAGTATTTATGCATTACACAAAAGAACATTAGACGAAATCAAAATTTTAAATTTTTAAAATTTAAGTTAGCATAAATTTCCGCTGGGCATTATTGTGCCTCGTTTTTTATATTCCAAAGGAAAAGTTTTTTTTTTTCTTAACAAATAAATAAATTAACAAAAATAAGAATATTTATAAAGCGGGGGTGCTACTTTTTTGTTGTTTACCAAACAAATACTTTTTTTGAATTTGTAATGGTATTACTTGGTACCTAATCTTCTCTTTTGCGTATTTTTAAAAAACTTTTGAAAAAACTCTATATATACCTATATTTTTAAGAAGCTTTTGCCTCAAGAATTGTATTGAGATTATGCTAAAGGCAAATTATTTTAAAGTATGCAGACTAACTGTTAATGGATTATTTTGTTATCGTTGTTTTTTATTAAACTAAGATTACCAAATTTAAATGACTGAAATTAATTAACCCTACGCTGAACAACTATTATTTCAAAGTTATTCAATGAATTGTATTTTATTCACTAGTAATAAAATTTTCAGTCCTTTCTTTAAATAAATTTACTTACTTTAAGTATTTACTTTACTTACTACAGTAGAAATTATTGGTAAATTTTTTAGCATTTTAAGAACAAAAATATTCAAGGTTATTTATTTAATGAATATTCTTACTTATATATACAGGTTTTTAGCGACTATATAAAAATTGAAATTCTATTAAATATTGTATAACATAACTTTCTTTATTTAAATGAGAATGTTACAAGGAAGTGCTTGTAGAAGTATATTTTATGTTTTAAAAGTTGAAGTGTTTTTTCTTTTGCGTTTTGTGCTTATTGTTAATAAAAATATTTACAGCTTTTAGCATAAAGAAGTTTAACATATGCTCGTGCCATGCAAAAAAAAAATCAGTTAATTTGTTTTTGATTTTTTGTATACTCAATTATATTTCAAAAGATAGTTATTAGTAATTCAGTTCATATTACTTTATTAGATTTTATTTTTTATTGTTGGTTTAGTTGATTAATGTTTTTAATTATCGAAATGCTAAAACATTATTATAAAATTTTATTAATTTTAAAATCATTATTAATTTTTTTTTATTTTATAAAGAACAAATATAATAAAATAATTAAAATACTTTATTTATCTGTTATGAAATACATCTTATTTTTCCATACAATTCAAAATTCTAAAAATTAAACGAAACCTTAAACTTTTGGAAGCAGAATTTCCTTTAAAAATGTAATACTAAAATCTTATATAACTAATCGATTTTTTTGAGTAAAGTTTAAGGATGAAAACTCAGTTTTAAAGAAAATTAACGCAAGAGTAGCCCAAGGAAGTGTTTTAGGACCCATACTATACCTGTTGTATACGAGAGATCTTCCTATCACAGACGAAGGTAAGATAGCTACATTTGCTGATGATACTGCAATCATAGCGATTGTAAATATCAAAGATTACAAAAAATTACAAAAAGCAACCAATGAAGTCTGCGACTGGACCAAGCGATTATGTATCAAACATAATGAAACAAAATCCACACACATTAACTTTACCTACCAAAAAATTAAATAACATAGCAATAAATATTAATTTACAAAACATACAATATGCTAATATTGCTAAATACTTGATGTAATACTTGAATGACACTTGATACTAAACTCAAATGGAAGGAGCATGTGAAAAAGAAAAAAGAAGAACTAAATATTAAATTTTGACATATGAATTTCTAGAATGGCTTCTAGAAAGGCATTCTAAACTAACAATACATAATAAATTACTTCTATACCGGTAAATACTAAAACCGGTCTGAACGTACGGATTCCATCTATTGGGCAAAATAAAATCTTAAAATTTGTTGTCAATGTACCATGGTATATAAGAAAAGATAACCCGCATAGAGATTTGCAAGTTGAACACATCGAAGACGAAATAAAAAACATGCATGTGGCACGTCTTCAAGAGCATGAACTCGTTTATATTCGACACATGATAGATAACAAAGGAAGCTTCAAAGAAAAAAGACGCTTGACCTGGTGAACGAATAGCCAAATAAAAATAGTATATTATAGATTTAACTAATTGGGACTAACCAATGGGTTACAAGCCTTCCAATGTGCACTATGTATGAAAAAAATTTACTAGATGGGCGAAGCTCATTTGTAATAGATACATATGTTTAAAAATAGCATAAACAGAACCTACTTAATTACATGACTAGACAAAAAAATATGTAAAAAAAAATGTAAAAATGTATGTGTGCTTTTGGTTATCAAAAAGAAAAAAAGAAGTTGATTTATCTGTTTCTTATATTACTTATTTGTATATTTTTTTAAAGATATAAAATATTTTTGACTTATTATGATGACAAACAAGGAATTAATATGCTTTTTATTGTCTGAGTGTAATACTCAATATATATATATATATATATTTATATATACAATTTTTAAGTACATGTTAAAGATTATAGCCTATAGTAATTTTTTTATTAAAATCTCTAAGTTTATTAATATTCTATATGAATCTGAAGAATATATTTTTTTATTTTAATTAAATTTTATATTATTTCAAAAGTATAAAATACTTAAATTAAAAATTTTATTCAATTCAATTAGTTTGGATACATTTGTTACGTCAAAATCATACATGACTAAAATTGTATATTCTGCAAGAATATAAGATCTTTAAATATTTTTTAGTTAAACAATTTATTTTAATAATGCGAAAATAATAATATTTTATATTGACAGTTTGCAATGTAGTTTTTTAGCCAAGATAAATAAAATATGAGACAATTTCAATCATTTTAATTGTTTTTTTTTAATTATTGTTAAAATACGAGAAACACGTTTCAAATCTTTTTTTTGCTTTGGTTTTGATGTTTATTACTGTTTTTTATTGCATTGCAAAATCTACAATAGTGTAGGTATTTTTATAATAAAACAATAAAATTATTTCATTGTTAGTTAATTGTCGCTTGTAAAGCTTAGACCTTTTATGATTTCGCTCTTTCGGCAGACTTAACGTTTACTGCTTTTCTTCCAATCAAATATTTTTGCACGACAAGAAATTCATTAAACTTATCTTTTATATAATTACAATGTTAATTAATTCAACATTTGTTAATTTAAGAAATATGATTTTACGAACATGTAAATTCCATTAAAATTCAAATAGATATTTTATACTATAAAAACTATTTTTTAATCTTAATTTTATGTTTAAATTAACTTTTTTTAAAGCTTATTGTTATATATTCTCTACTGTTTTGTCACATTTGAACATCAATATTAAATCAGCGGTGAGAGTAAATTAATGAATTAAATTTCTTTGTCACACATAATAATATCTGCGAGAAGCGCTAGACTATTGTTTCGTGAAATTGTCTTCAATTATCTAAAAATATAAATAAAAAAAGACGAGAGGTGTCCGGAAGACACCCGGTAGTAACGTAGTCCCTTTGGCTTTTATTTTTAATAAAATAAAAATTATCAAAATATATTACAAAGCACATTTTCATGTACATACACTATACAAGCGCACCTACACTATACCAACATTTTGTGACGGAAAAAAGTCTAACACTTTTTTTCGGTTAGCCCTATACTTTTCAAATGTTCCAATAAAAGATAAATAAAAATTTATTACTGTTCTATTAATCAACTTTTTGAATCTTAAATCAACAATCTAATGACTTTAATTTTAATCTTAATATTTAGTTTTTATTTAATAAATAAAATATATGACTGAAAGTATGAAAAATATATTAATTAATATCAAAGTTTGTAAAGCAGGTACTAGTTTATAAGCTATGGTATTATATGCTGTATGTTTATTCAAACTGAAAATTGTTTATAAATTATATATTAAACCAGACATCTCCACTGCAATTTCGTCTGTTTCCTCTATTTTTTGTAAATTTTCGTTTCTTTAATAAAAAAAAATATTTTATTGCAATTTCGTAATTTAATAATTACTTTGCATTATAAAAATTGACTTTCGTTTATTATCAGAAAAGATTTCTATTTAAATTTTATAATTTGAATAAAGTGGAACTTTACCTCAGTAACTGAGAAAAACTGCACGTTGTCGTACAAATGTTAGAGATATGCATGTATCACTTATTGAGTGATGAACGTTTTATATTTGTATCTATAGATATTTGTATCTAAAAATACAATATGTACAAGTACAATATCTAAATATTGTATATATTATGATAATCAATATGTATATTTTCTAAAAACAATAAAAAATTAAAGAAAAATTAACAGTTTTAAGCATTATGCAAACAATATTTTTGTGTCAACAAATAGTTATATAAAATGAACAGTTGTGCAAATTAGCTAATGGTAATGCTTAACAATGTTGTATATTTTTTCAATTAAATGCAAATATATAATGTTTTTTAAACATATAATTGTAAGAAAATCGGCATAAAGAAGTAAGCTTAATAAAGTACACCTAATTCCTTGACATGGTTCCTTGAAAATTCGCGTAAAAAATATACAGTTAGCATACAAAAGTTGGGGATTGGTTCTTCGTTTGAAAAATCAACTAAAATAACATCATTTATATATGTAAAATTAGCGTTGGTACATGGTAGTTAGTTTTTTAATAATAATAATTTCACAGAAAGAAAATTCATATTTACACTTACATATTTATTTACTTATTAACCAAAAAAAATAATTATTTCAATAAAAAAAAATTCATTTTAATAAAAAGGAGTTTGTAGTTTAGGTGTCTATATAAAAAAAGATGCGTAAAACTGATTCAAATAAAAAATACAAAAGAAATAAAAATAAATGTAGAAGCTAACACTTGTCCACGAGTTGGAAATGTTTCTTACTAAAAACATGCAAAACTAATATTTTCACAAAATATTTTACAAATTAAAAAAAATCATTTATATATGATTGAAAGAAGAAAAATACGTCGAACATTATGTATGATTGAAATTATTGAAACGCGTATTAAATGCTAAACGATTAGAAATAAACAGTATGTATAGCAAAAAATAAATGTGAAAAAATGACAAAAAATTTTTTTTTAAATATTTTCCTTGTATTACTTGCTTTGTCCTTGACCTTAACGCTCAGATGAATACTTATGTTTTTGAATGTAAATAAAATTCAATATTAAATAATTATAATTCAATTAAAAGTAATTTAATATAAATAATAAATAAATGATTTAAAATGGATAATTTAATTTAATAACTAATTAAATTAAGAGACTTTTATATATATACTAGCTGGTATTACCCGGCTTTGCACGGCAATAAAATAAAGTTGTGAATATAATGAAACCCCGTTTATGCTAATTTTTAAAGTCCCGACAATATTTAGTTTTTATATTTAATTAAAACCTCCGATTTGCCTTTTCCCATTAAAAATAAACATAAGTAATAAATTCCATAACCTTTTGACGTATTGTTAATGCAATTCAAAATTCTATTTCAGGGATGAAAATAAAGTTTTTATCAGAGAGCCTATATTTTGTTTTACGTATATGTTCACTTTCTAAAAGCCTGTTTTTAAAAAATCAAAGCATTTATAACACTTAATAGAAGAAAATAATAATTCTTTTTCGTTTATATGCGATTTTGAAATTATGCCGATTTTTCTATACGACTTTTTAATATGATATTTTGTGTGGGAATTCCCGTTGAATATTGCTTGTATGCATTTTTTGTTGGGAATCTCTCTTTTATATGATTAGTATTGAAATAAAAACTAATTTTAAGGTATTGGTTGGATTCTTTTTAACTTCGATTCTATTTCACTTTACATATCTATTCTTTTGTTCTCACTATTAAAAGGGTTTTCAATATTTTTCACTAACACATACGCCGATCGCAATCGGATTTGGCATATTTTACGTATATTTTCTTTTAACCGAAAAAATTGTTACCTACCGATTTTTTACATATATAAATTTTTATGACCGTTTGTTATAAAAGATAAAATTTTTTTGTTTACCCATTTAAGGGGAAATATTTTTTTTAATTACGTGCTGAACTGCAGAATATAAGTGTGAGAGAAAAATTGAGAATTATTTTACTTTGAGTTTTTCTATTTTATAATATAGTTTAGTTTCTTCCCCCTCTACCTAAATAGTGTCAATTTTTTCCACCTCTACAAAATGTTACAGAAACACACGAAAAAATCGGACTTTACTTTATATATTAGATATATATAAAAGTCTCTAAAGCAATTAACAATTTATAAAAAAAACACGTAGGATTACTGAATACATTAATGTCCCCCTACTCGCTCTAATAGAAATGCAACAGCACAACAAATTATACATATCTTATATTGCGATAATACTTTTAGTTTTGAATATTTTGTTCAAATAAATTTTTTTATCATTTATGATATTTTGGACCCTTGGAAAGCTAGACAATGATTTTAAACATTTAATTTTTTACCTTGGTTGTGTATCAATTCTTTTATTAAACGATTACTTTAAAAACAAGCATACATGTACATAATACTTATAACTTACGAAAAGCTCTCTAAGTGGTAGCACTGTTAATTTTGTATTTTTTAAAAGATAAAGAATTTTGTATGATAAAACGCGTATAGTGCTCAAATAATATTCAAATTAACTTTTTATTATTTAAAGAATTTGAGAATAATTTTTATTTGTTAGGTTCCTAAATTTAGGTACATATTAATAGCTATAATAGCTATAACATTAGTAAAGTTCTAAAGCCTTGAAAATTCTATGTGGAAATGAAGAATATAATAAAACCAGTACAGTAAAAATGTTTTACAAAACCCTTTAATAAAATAAAAGTATTACGTTACATAATACGTGTTGTTTACGTATTGTTTAAATACAATACAAAGAAATGAAGATAGTTCAGCACAATGGTAATAAACGTGATGGCCTAATTTTTCCCTTCATTCGATCAATTTAAATAATGTTTATTTATTTTATTCTACTATAAAAAATACATTAATGTCAGCATGAAGAAATTTTGTATAATACTTAGTGAAACGTTGATAAAATGTAAATAATTAAAGTCTATTTTTAATGTAGGCTTTTAATAATTACTGACAACGTTACAAAGCAAGTTAACATTATTCATTGCTCTTTTGTTTAAAGTTTAAACTACATAGTAACTCTATGTTACGTATTAGAAAAAGTATTATTAGAAATTTATACAATGCCAGGAATAAAATAATAAAAAACAAATAAATCTTTTCATGCATTCAATATTATGTTGTATTTTGAATCAATACACAGAGTTTATTATAAATACAATGCATATTAAAAACAGTATCAAAAACATGCAAATAAATGCAATTTAGAACAAAGGCAATGTTAATTAATCATTGTTCACTTAATTAGCTCATTTATTTATACAATAACACATTAACCAAATCCTTCTTTTTATCTCACAAATTTCAATAGTGGATTTATGAAGGTTTTAAAAAAAAGTTAAAACTAACGAAAAAAAGTTCATGTTTTTATAAAATTTAGTAAAATCAACACTCAGGTTCAACCAATGCAAACAATGTAAATTCAATAAAAATATATTTGTAGTAAATATTTTTAGTTTTCCGAATCAAAATAATAAAAGTTAAAGCGAAAGCAGCAGGATACTAATTTCGGAGAACTAATAAACTTAACGACACATGGGGAAATATTTTATACTGGAAGAATATGCACGGATGAGAAAATTATTTTCATGCTCTATAAAGAAGTATTGAATTGAGTAATATACAGTTTTTGAGCAAAAGAGAAAAATTATGTTTTTAAAAGACACGAGGTTTTTTTTATTTTTAAACTTTTGTACATTTTTTTTTGCTAAATTATAAAATTTTGTATTGAATCAAAATTTATTGAATTAATTAAATATTTGCATAAAAAATTAACTAAGAGTGACGAAAGTACTAGCAAATATGATTAATTTATTATTGATTTTTTTTTTATTAAAATAAAACCGAGATAAAATTTTAATAAACAAAAAATTTCTATTGTATTTATGTTAAGTAGTATATAATACCAATAAAATATAGAATGCGTTATGAAAATCATGTCACAAGTAGTTAACACTTCATTTGTTTCAGAAAGTAAATAAATAAAACAATACGAAAAATGAAACTTAAGATATAATTCAAAAGAAAAGTTAACTTTTTTCTTGTAAACATAAATCATTAAGTATATGAAATTTGTAACGTAGAAATAATATAAACTTTTGAATTATGTTGTGATGGTTATCGTTTTCTATATAAACAAATTATTGATAAACTTTATAAAGAGAGATTTCAAGTTTATAACTTTATACGAATTTGTAAACCATTATAATTGCTGGTCTAATTGTTAGGCTTGGAATAAAAATTTTAGGACATTTATTCATTTAAATGTTAAAGTTACACGAATTAAATAGTGAGAGAAATATATTAGTTCTTTTGTTTAAATCTTTAGCAAATACAATTAATTGAATAGTATATAATTGTTGGTAAATAACAAGCTGTGCTTTATTATATGCTGATCTTACTTTGATATTTTTGTTAAACTTTTCTTACTATAAACATATTGTTTACAATAAACACATATATTTCTTTATTATAACAAAAGAGTTTCATTAATAAATTCGATAAGGTATGTAGTTTCTATGGGCTGTATTTTATTTGGCAACATTTTGTTTTAACAAAATAAATAAGTGTTCTCTTACTTTGCAAATATTATAACAATAAAAGTATTAGTATTGTGTGTTCTGAATATAAAATAACTATGTTAATCTTAAATATCGAAAGTAAATGTAAAGATTCTAATACATACAAAAAAAAAAAAAATTAAAATGATACTTGCAAAAGTATTTGAAATATATAAAAGATTGCATATGTAAGAAATATTCATATTATTGATTTTATCTATTTGCTATAAAATATTAATGGTGTTAGTTAACACATTTCGCTAAGGTGCATTCAAAAACAAAGAATACGCTTTATAAAAATTACTATTAAAACAATATATAAATTTATCTTACCAAGGATGCTTTTCTAATAAATTAATAAACAGTTTTTTATAAACATTATTTATATCAAAGTTTAACCATAACAATTAATTTTATTTATGCAAAGACTCAGTTTATTATTTTAATTAAAATAAATCGAATTAATACATTCGATTTAATTTATTCAAATATTTATTTATATTGGGACAGTAAGTTGTAGTTTTATTTACCTTTAAAATAAATTAAATTTAAACGTATAACTAAAAAAATAATTAATTTTCCCTTATACAGAAATATTATATAACATTAAATTGAGCATCAAAATATAATTTTCCTTATCAGGTAGATAATATAAATAAGTATTAAAAATGACTAAAATATTTTGGTATCCTGTTTCTTACGTAGCAACCACAATTACATAATTGCATGTTGATTCTTATTATTATTATTATTATTATTACAAACTGTTCTTAGATTGAATAATAACTAATTAAAAAAAACATAATTAAATAATTTTTATACAATTTTCAAAAGATATACAAACTGTTTAAGTATTAAATAAAAGTTTTTTACGGCAACTGTAACTATGATTTTCAACATCATATAATGAATATGGTTTGCTATGTATTAAATAAGATTATTGCTTTATTATTTTTTACATATAAAAAAAACTGACCTTTAGAATGAGCTTGGAACAAAGACAAATAAGGTAATAGAAAATATGTTAAAATAAATATAATTAAATTCAATATCTTCGAAATTGAATCGCAAAGAAGCTAAATAATTCGCCATCCTCTCATATCATATTACAATATATTTTTATCAAGAAATTTATTTTCCACATTGACATTTATTTTAATTATATATTTTCAAGTAAAATTTGTTCAAATACACTTATATGTACACTTCAGCTAACATACATAGAACTTAAATATTGTAGAATCAAGTTACCATTACTAAGTACGAAATTAATATTTATAATGTTTACCAACTTTTGTTTATTAAATATCATTCAGTGCAATGGAAGATAATTAAATGTTTAGAATTAATTTATTTTCAATAATTATTTAATAGTTATTGAATGTTAAAATTTCTTTGAATATTCGTTTTATTTGGATACATTAAAACAATTGGTACATTTTCTAGAAGATATAAAAATATTTCGATTTTTTTTTAATTTTTTTTGTTTTTATTTATTTTTATTTGTTTTTATTTATTTTTATTACTAACTTTTATTACATTTTTGCTTCGTGTAAAATTATTTTCTTTAGTATTTAGTATTTTCTTTAACATAAAAACTTCATTTATACTTGCTCTTTTACTTAAACATATAATGGGTATTTAATGGTCTAATTTATATATATTATAATTCATGATTGAGGTCTTTTTTAAAATGATTTTAAGGTAACCTAATTTGTTGTGGAAGAATGTACATTAATTATTCTTTAAATTCAATTAAATCTTTACTTATTGAGTATATACTGTCGTTGTATGAAAATGACATTTCTTTAAAAAAAGAATGGAAACACCAATAAATACAAGAATTATAAAAGTTAAATTTTTTTCTTGTGAATTAATGACAAGTTAATCTAGCAGAAAATAATTCAGTAGTTAAACTTAATTTAGGAAAAAGATTTTTTACTAATATATACAATTTTTATTATCTTAGTGTCATAAATTTATAAATAAATATCTTATAAATCTTTCATAACGATAAATACTGAAAAGTAACCGATTTTCATCATTTATTTATTTACTATTACCCTGTTAATATTATTATATTAATTACATCGAAAAATCATATATAAAATACCATTAAATACCTGAGGACATTAACGATAATTTGTATGTTATTTTTATTTTTAGAACAACTTTTTTTTTACAACAGTCAGTCATTCGATAATAAAACATTCATAAATTTTATAATACAATATTGTTATAGATAATACAGTTGCAATATAATTGGGACTAAAGTATGCAATAAATCTCTTCCAATTTGCAAACTGTATCAAAAATAATTCATAGCTCTGTTGTAATAAAATATTTGAACAGAAAAGAAACTCATGCTGGATTAATAACATTGCAGGTACAAAAGGGTCTGAAAACTCTTTGGGTTTCTTTCAATTTGTGGTAAATTTAATTTTAATATATTTATAGATTGTAGAACTTTACTATCTGAAAACTCTTTTGAGAAAAATTAAATAAGAAAAATGTTTAAATTTCCTTTTTTAAATAATTATGTTAGATTTTATTGTGATTTATGCAAAATACTGTACTAATTACAAGTAAAAATCTTATTTACACTTTAAAAAAAAGTAATCGCAATGCTAAAGGAATTTGGCAAGTCATAATAAGTGTCACTAAATGAAATAATATAAGAGTGTAAACTATCCCGTTTCTTATGTCTTACATTCAACATCAACTTTTTACCCTTCTGTATACAAATTCTTAACACTTCTGAAGTGCCATTTTGATGTCATCTAATTTATATTTTACTCTATATACAAAAAGATGCTTTTAAATGATAGCAGACGGAATTATAATATCTCTATAAATAAAACAAATAATTTGTCTCTAGTGATATTTTAATATGGGTATTATGTTTTCTTCATATTCTGTTATAAACTTTCTACAACTTTTCTTACAATTAAGTATTTTTTTCTTCTAATTTACGAAGAAATAATAATTTTTCTCTTTAATATTGTATGTTTATCAATGATGAAACATTTTCTCTATTTCTTAGTTAAGGTACTTAAAAACATCGATTATCACATACATATTAATTATCTGACTATTTCTTGTTTCGTTTTTATTATGAAAGTTTTAGACTTTTACACAGTCATTATATTTTTTTTATGAATTTTTTTTTTTTTTTAACTTATTTATTTATTACAACTGAGCTTCGCCCATCTAGTAAATTATTTATCATACATAGTGCACTTTTGAAGGGTTGTAACCCATTGGTTAGTCCCAATTACTTAAATCTATATTATAACTAATATCATTTGGTTATCCATTCACCAGGTCAAGCGGCTTCCTTCTTTGAAGTCTCCTTTCTACGATAGGGTTATTTATCATGTGTCGAATATAAACGTTTTCATGCTGTTGAAGACGTGCTACATGCTTGGATGCATGTTTCATTATTTCGTCCTCTATGAGTTCAACTTGCAAATCTCTATGCAGGTCATCATTTGTTATATACCATGGTGCATTGACAATACTTCTTAAGACTTTATTTTGGAATGTCTGTATCATCTGTGCGTTTGATTTTTTTGTGCAGCCCCAAAGTTGAATGCCATACGTCCATACCGGTTTTAGTATTTGCCGGTATAGAAGTAATTTATTATGGATTGTTAGTTCAGAATGCCTTCCTAGAAGCCAATTCATTTTTCTAAACTTTATGTTAAGTTCTTCTTTTTTCTTTTTTACATGTTCCTTCCATTTAAGTTTAGTATCAAGTGGCATTTTTATGAATGCTTAAAATGTTATCAAGGTTCAATGAAACTCAGAAAATAAAATAAATTATTTATTTAATGTTTTACTGATAAGCACAAATGATTTTAAATTACACCAACAGATTTAAAAATATCAGTGATAAAGCATTATCGTTGAAAATTTTATTATTTTTTTTTGTTAAAATTAGCTTAAGAAATAATAATTTCTTCATGAGTTTATTCATTAAGTATTTGTTACTTGAAATTTTAACCTATGATTCTTAACTAAAGTATGTTTATACAATGATGAATACACAATATATGTTGCAATATTAAACAAATAGTTTAATATTGCTTACTTCTACTCTTATGCTTCAGAAACGCATTGTAATTGTGTTGACATTTTTACTACATAATATGTAGTACATAACCCAAATACTTGAAGGTAATTTACATGTAAGAAAAACAAAACAATATATTTTGTCAAATAGTATACTATAATAAGAATAAAAAGATCGTAAATTTACTGCTTAGCTGTCAACATCACCCTTGTGGAATTTACTTAATTCATTCAGATTATTCGCTACAATAGAAAAAATTGTCGTCTTTGTATGGAAATGTAACTAAGTAAGAAAAGGATCTATATGTTTATACTTTCACTTTATTTATTATTTCCTTATATCGTTGAAAATTATGCTTTATTATGAATAAAGTTCCTTAAATCTATATTGAATTTCTGAAGAATTAGGGAATTTCACCAAAAATTACTCGTATACTCGTATCTATATTACATAAATATATATAATGAAAAACTATTGACTAACCATTAAAATATTTACAAAAAATACCATTGGTTTTTGTAAGATTTTACTTTCTGAACGCTTTAGAGACAGAATTTAAATACAATATGCAAACAAAATATTAGCAAATAACAAGCTTAAGAAATAATAATTAATATATTGTATTTTGTTTTAATAAATATGTTATAATATTTCAAATAAATCAGCATTTCTTTTGAAATTCAACATGATTTCTACTGTCATTTTAATATAATTTTTATTATAAATTATATATATTTTTATTATCATATCTGGATAATATCTGGATATATCTGTAATTTCGAATAAATGAGAAAAGAATATTATGCTTTTGAACATTATGAATAAAAATTATCGTCTATATTGTCATCATTTTAAAACAGCATTTATTACAAATACGCAACAAGTAAACATAGAGTTTACTGTGTTTTTTAAATAATTGGGAAATTCATTTAAACTAAAGCTGACTATACGAAACTTATAAATTATCCTTTAATATCTTATTCATTGTTTAATTGTTTTATTAAACATGAAAAATAATTGATAAGGAGAAAAAAAACGAAAAAAAGGGATTTTTCTTAAACATTCTTTATTATTACATATCGAAAAACAAAAAATTAATAGTCCAAAAATGTTCGTATTTATATATATTTAATGACAATAACAAATTTGTATAGAATTGATGAAATTAGTTGGGAAATTTGTAAGGAAATAACAAAAAAAAAATGTAGTGACTTTTCTTATTTTATTGATTGTTGATGTCCTTATGATGTATTTATTTAAAAAAAATCAAATTTTCGTGGCAACCCTTTCATGGTTAAAAACACAATATTTACCGAAGATATCTATCAATGTGTATTATATTATCAATGGTACATAAAAACCCAAATATAATTGTTAACCGATACCAATCAAATTAAGTAAAATTGACCAAACTACTTACTAACTTAGTTATGGTATTACTTTGTCGTCACACAAAAAAAGATCCTTTATATTTGAATTGAAAAAATAATATCAACTTTACAAAACGTTTTATAAATAATATTTATTTTACTAAAGATATTAAAAACAAAAATTTTGTTTTTTATTTATTTTCTTTTTTAATTTGATTCATTTTGATTTACAATAAGTTTAAAAAAAAATAATAAAGAAAAGCTTATCTATTATATATATTATCTTAATGTAACGATCCTTATTTGAATTCTCTAACTTATTTTTTTTTTTAGCAAATTATTAATTTTTAATTTAAATATTTATTTGTTTTTTTTTTTTATTTTTAATTGAAAATTTGGTTATTAAAAACACTTAATTTTTTTTTTTTTTCTTAAATCTAACTTAATACTAAATATATATATTATATATATATATATATATATATATATATATATATATATTTTTTTTTTTTTTTTTTTTTTTAGCTTATGCGCGTTAATATTTTTAAATTTACTGTTCCTCCTCCTTGTGTTGCATTCTTTCTATTATTTCTTATAGAATTATATCCATCTATTTCTATTTTATTCTTATTATTTATTTTTGTTTCTGTTAGTGGTATAAAGTCAAGGTTGTTTTCTTTAATTATTTTTAATACTTCATATTTTTTATGTAGTGAAATTAATGAATTTATGTTGATTGCAATTATTATTAGATTTGTATTAATTGCTATTGTTTTCATTAATTATTCTTATTAAATAATTGATCTATTCTTCTTGTGTTGTTTATTTTGTTATTTTCTATTTTATTTAAAACTAGCTGGTGTTACCCGGCTTCGCACGGCAATAAAATAAAGTTTTGAATATAATGAAACCCCGTTTATGCTAATTTTTAAAGTCCCGACAATATTTAGTTTTTATATTTAATTAAAACCTCCGATTTGCCTTTTCCCATTAAAAATAAACATAAGTAATAAATTCCATAACCTTTTGACGTATTGTTAATGCAATTCAAAATTCTATTTCAGGGATGAAAATAAAGTTTTTATCAGAGAGCCTATATTTTGTTTTACGTATATGTTCACTTTCTAAAAGCCTATTTTTAAAAAATCAAAGCATTTATAACACTTAATAGAAGAAAATAATAATTCTTTTTCGTTTATATGCGATTTTGAAGTTATGCCGATTTTTCTATACGACTTTTTAATATGACATTTTGTGTGGGAATTCCCGTTGAATATTGCTTGTATGCATTTTTTGTTGGGAATCTCTCTTTTATATGATTAGTATTGAAATAAAAACTAATTTTAAGGTATTGGTTGGATTCTTTTTAACTTCGATTCTATTTCACTTTACATATCTATTCTTTTGTTCTCACTATTAAAAGGGTTTTCAATATTTTTCACTAACACATACGCCGATCGCAATCGGATTTGGCATATTTTACGTATATTTTCTTTTAACCGAAAAAATTGTTACCTACCGATTTTTTACATATATAAATTTTTATGACCGTTTGTTATAAAAGATAAAATTTTTTTGTTTACCCATTTAAGGGGAAATATTTTTTTTAATTACGTGCTGAACTGCAGAATATAAGTGTGAGAGAAAAATTGAGAATTATTTCACTTTGAGTTTTTCTATTTGTTTTTAAAATTGGTTTTACCTAATTTATTTTAAAATAAAAGAAAAGTATCGTTCATTAGTGCTTGTGAATTAATTAGTAAATAAAGTGAATTTATGAATCAATTTAAAAAAAGTTTAATGTTAAAATAATTAGAACATTAGTTTTATTATTTTTTTATTAAAATTTCATTAAAATTGTTTTATTAAATAGAAATAGTAACTAATTTTATAAGTGTAATTATTAAATAATATTCATTCATATGAATCATTCAAACAAAGAGAATTTCTAGTGATAGGTATGTATGCATATGTGTTATTATATTTTTGTTAAAAAATGTAATAAATTTTTAATTTTAGGATCTGGTATAAAAAAATGGCGTAAACGATATAAATAAAATAAAAACGATATAAATATAACGATAAACGGTATTTTAATAGTACTTTTTCAAAATAGAAAAGGAAGAGAGTGAGTTGGAATTATTATAAAATAGTTTAGTTTCTTCCCCCTCTACCTAAATAGTGTCAATTTTTACCACCTCTACAAAATGTTACAGAAACACACGAAAAAATCGGACTTTACTTTATATATTAGATTTCTATTAATGTATTTTTTATTAGTATTATATCATCTGTTTTCTCATTCGTTGTGTGTATTATTGTTGGTTGTTTTACCGTTACTTCCGTTAACAATTCATTAAATTTTAAATTTTGTTTTATATAATTATTTGTATTTATAGGTATTTGCTCTTTTTTTTAAACATTGTTTCTTTTTTAATATTTATATTTTTGATCATTTCTTTATATTTTTCGCATCCTTTGTATGATGCAGGGTGTCCTAATTTCTTGCATAATGTGCAATATATTGGATTTTGGTTTTGGTTATTTTTTTTGTTATGTTGCATTACCCTGGTCCATGTGGTATACTGCATTTCACGCATCTATAGTTCATATTACAATTTGGTGCTGCATGTCCATATCTTTGGCATCTTTTGCATTGCATAATTGTCTGTTTTTTATTTAATGTTTCCTATTTTATCACCATGTTATTTAAATATTTTATTTTGTATAATTGTTTTGTATCTGCTTCAGGTGATACTTGTATTATATAGATCGGAAGTTTTATATTATTTGCCATTGATGCTTCTCTTTGTAATCTTTTAACCTTAATTATTTCTACTTTTTCTAAATTTTTTTCATTTAATAATTCTAGTATATGGTCTACTTCTTCTGAACCATCTAATCCTTTAAGTATAATTGTTTTTATTTTGTCGCATGTTGTATAGTAATTTGCGTTTATATTATTTAATCTTATTTTTGTTTGTTTAAACGAGTTTATATTTTTGCAGAAAATACTTTGTTTGTTGTCATTTATTTTTTTTTTTAAATTAATTTTTTGGTATATTTAAATTAGTGGTTAATATTTTTATTATATCGTTTGGTTTGTTTTTTAATATATTTATTGGTGGTATTTTTTTTATTGTCGTTTTTTACTGTATCTACGTTAAATGTTTTTTTGTTTATTGGTTTGTCAGGCCATGTTATTTTTTCGTTTTCAATATTATTCTTATTAAAATTATTATTTTTATTAATATTATTATTGTCTTTATTTTTATTAATATTTTTATTTATTACTAATGTAAATTCGTCGGTTTCTTGAGATTTGTTATCCATATGTTCGTTAGTGTTAGTTTCCATAGTAATACTGTCTGCGTTTATTAATTTATTAATTGTATTTAGGGCTTCTTTGTACTTATCTGTTATGTCTTTTATTTCTTTTTTCATCTCCTCTGCTTCCTGCATTAATTTCGTTACTTCTTTTTTTAGGTCTATATTTATTTTTTTGTCGCCATTGTAATTGTTGTCGATTTAGGTTTGCTTCCTAGTTTTTTAAAATCTATTTTTTTTTACTTTTTTATTGATTGTTTTTACAAAAATTTTGTTTGATGTGTTTAAGTTTAAGCAGATATTAAACAATATTGTTAAAAATATTTATTGCTATTCATGTAAAATTAAGTCATAATTTATTAATATATTGTACAGCCAATTCTGTTTTTGCGCTAGATATAACGCGATTTACAAAAATCATTCCGTTCTTTTATTGCGCGATTTACTTTGATTTGACAAGAATAATTTTAGTAAGAATTTTTCTTTTTCTTTTATTTTGTTTCATTCTTTATCTTTCATTCTAATCAACAAAAAACACTAAAAAATAACATTTTTCTCACTATAACAAATTCCTGAAAGTACTTGCTTTAAATTGTAGTACAACATAGTAGTTCTAAGATTATAAACTAACATTAATTTTTTTTATTTTTGTATAAATATAGTAAAATTATTTATTATTATTATTATCTGAATTTCATTCTTTTAAATATCTTACTTACATATGGTTGAATGTAATGTATCCAATGATTAAATAACACTTTGTATGGTAATGTTTTAATTTAATTAAACTGTTTTCGTCAATTATTACCTTATGTCTTTCTGATCTTCTTCTTCTTCTTCTCTTAGTTAAATTATCATCATTATTATTAACCTTTTTACGTTAAGCGTTCATAAATAGTTTTTAAATAAGTTTTTATTGTTGCGCAGCAACTCTGTCTCATATATAAATCTTTCATACGGCCGTGTATGGAATATTGTTGTTATGTATTGGACGCTGCGGCAAAGACCACCTTAGATTTATTAGATAGGGTACAAAACCGGGCCATACGATTAATAAATAATTCCGAAATCACGGATAAATTAGACTCGCTTAAGCATCGTCGGGACGTAGCGGACCTCACGATTTTTTATAAATATAGTTACGGGCATTGTTCAAAAGAGGTCTCCGAAATAATGCTTTCGCGCGAAAAACGTCTATGGGAAACAAGGGCTGGTACTACCACTCACGGTCGAGCGGTAACTCTAAGTACGGTAAGAACATCGAAGTTCCAAAACGATTTTTTTACTCGTACAGCAAAGAAATGGAACGCCTTACCAACATTTTAAAACCAATGTCCACAAATATCTTACATTCTATCCTATAAATTGACATGGTAGATGAAAGCTATTCACAGGTCGACTTCACGTCGTAATTCCTAAACATGTCTCTTTTTTTTTTAAAAAAAAAAATAAATAACAGATGAAAATTTAATGTTTGGTTTTAATATAATGAAATTAGGAAAATGCTTGGCTAACATGACTTGAAAATAAATAAAGCTTAAGGATATTGCTCCTTTGCTTCATATTATAAATATTATACAAACACAAATTTCTAAAAAAAAAAAAACGATGGTTACCGAAACTAAACTTCCATCCAAACCACTAAAAGCTTTTCCATTTCCTCTAAGAGAGTATTTCTACTATATGATAATGTTTAAGAACTAAGATTCGATCCAGAAATTACTGATTGGCGAATGGAATCCTCATTTTTTTAATAGTTCTAATAGTTGCTTCATTAAAACCAAAACTTTTGCCAACAGATGTGGGATGTGAGCCTCTCTTAAGACAGTCTAATATTTTTATTTTAGTTTCTAAAGAAATTGCTTGTCTCTTCCGATTAGACATCTTATTAAATAGGTACTCCTACTAAAATTATAATCAAAATTTGATTTAAAAATCACTTATAGAAATTTTCTAAACTGGATGTTTACAATAACATTACCTTTAATAGTTGTAAGAAACTATCAAAAACACGAATTATACTGATGAAAGTACCACGAACCTATACACTATAGTTTATATATAAACTAAAAAATTACGGACAAATATTAAAAATATGTTATGTAACTTGTTAGCTTAACGTAAGATAATTGTTTATGCGTCGTCCGAACTGAATACTTTAAACACAAAATACTTAATGATGAATTGCTTAACCCAATTTATAAAATGCAACGAATTTAATTACATTTTATTTTTATACCTACATGTACAAATGCAAAAAAGGGAATTTTTTTTAAATAAAAATATTTTGAAATTCGTGTTAGATCGAATAAATTGTGCAAAATAAGAGTAATTGTTCTTTTTTGTGGACCATGTTATTTCGAATTCATGAAAACGTGTAAAAAGAGAGTAGAGTATATATATATATATATATATATATATATATATATATATATATATATATATATATATATATATATATATATTTGTTTTTTGATGATTTATAAAGATGCTGTCTACGTTTTATTTATATATTTTAATTAAATTAACACAGTTTTAATTATTAATAATTATTTTGTCAATTTATATTTATATTTTTTATTAAAATAATATTTGATTACCGATAATAATAAACCGATTTTATTGCAGCACTTAAACTAATATAATTAAAATTTTATTGATTTTATTAAATTTTCAATTAAATTTTAATTGATAAATTCATATCCAAGCTTTTCAATTTTGTAGACATGTTATCAATATTTAGCAAAAATACAAAAACAATTTGAAACCATATAATATTAATTTAAATTTTTACTAAACTGACTTAGCAAATTTACGTTATAGTTCATTTTATTTTTCGGCTCCGAAAATCCATGTTTGATTTTTTAGTAGCAAGATAATTTAAAGATACGACCATTGGAAAATTTCATAAAATCAGTATTTACTAAAATACCAGAAAAATATTTATATAGTTTTCTAATATTACTAATTCTAATATTCTAGGATTTTTTTTTGTTTTTTATTAACAAAGTATTTATTACACTAAATGAAAATGCAATCTAGTCTCCCCGACTAATAATAAATAAAAAACTAATAAGTAAGTAATTTAATTCTATTCAATTAAGATTTTATTCTGAAAACGTTGAATAATGCAAATGTTTCTCTGCTTGGTACAACCCTTAAGTCGTATACCATATGTCCATATATGAATGTAGGTTTCAAAATTTGCTTGTATAATAAAAGCTTGTTGTTTATTGAAAGTGAAGAATTTCTTCCAACCAACCAATATAACTTTCTAAATTTTATTTCTGCTTCTTCTCGTTCCTTTTTGACATGTATTTTTCCATTTTAGTTTAGCGTGTAGCGTCATGCCTAGGTATTTAGTAGTGTTTGCGTAAGGTACTATTTTCTGTTTGATTGTAATTGGAATATATTCAAGCCGCTTATTTGTAAGTCAACGTGAACTGATTTGGATTCGTTTAATTGTATTCGCCAAGTATTTGTCCAATTTTCTATTTGGGTTATGTATTTTTGCAATTTACGAGTTGACTCTGCATAATTTTCCCCAACTGCTAGGATAGCTGTGTCATCCGCAAATGTTGCAATGGTGTTATTTTCTGGTTCAGGAAGGTCACTGGTATATAGTAGATATAAAACTACACCTAGCTAGTTTAACCTAGTTTAACCCTTAGTGCGATACTTTCTCAAAAGCCTGAGCTACATCTAAAAATAGTGCAGAGCAAACTTTTTTCTCTTCTAGCACTTTCTCAATAATGTTAGTAATTCTGTGAATTTGATCTATTGTTGAGTGTTTATTACGAAAACCAAATTGGTGGCTCGGAATCAAACCTTTTTTTTCTATGATTATGTTTAGTCTTTTAATTAATATTTTATCAAATAGTTTGGATAGAACTGGCAGCAATGATATTGGCCTATATGATGCTGTGTCATGTGGCGGTCTCCCAGGTTTTAGAATCATGATTACTTCAGCAATTTTCCATAAACTAGGTAAATATTGCAATTTAAATGCTGCATTTATGAGCATGGTGGTTTTAATTATTGCTTTTTTGGACAAGTTATGTAGAATTTCTCCAGTGATTAGGTCGTAATGTTAAGTTTTATTTCTTGTTTTACTTCTCTTGTCAATTTTATATTTAGAATATCTTGACAAATTTCAATTGTACGGTTCTCCTCGATATTCAAGTTTAAACTATTTTCGTTTGGCTGAAAAATAACTTCCTGATATTCTGCAAAATTTTAGCTTTATCACTATTATTTTTAGCCCACATTCCATTAGCATTCCAAAACATGCATTAAAATTACTTGGATTTTTTCAGTAAATTAGGCAATAAGGTTGTAATTGATGGAGAAGCCAACATATTGGCCTACTAATATCAATAAAATACCTGATTTAATTGATTTCTTCATAATCAAAAATATATCATTGAATAACATACAATTAAAAGAAAATCTTGGCCTAAGTTCGGACCACTCTCCGATTCTTAAGATATTAAGTGACAAAGTTATCCAGAAGAAAGGTTCCCAACACTGGGTTTAAACATTCGTTAGCAGAAAAGACTGACTTGAGTATTCATCTTAATAGTGAAGATATACTTGAAGAAGAGAACCATAAATTTGTGCAGGATGTACAACAATCAGCCAAGGACAAGACCCAAGAACAAACATTTATAATAAAAGGAAATTATTATTACTGCAATAAAAAAACTTGTTGCAGAAAATGAAAACTAAGAAAAACATGTCAGCAAACAAGAGCTCTACAAGATAAAAAGAAATTCAACAATCTTGCTCAAAAACTAAACCGAGAAATCAAAGCAATCAAAAATAAATCAATGAATCATTTTTTAAAATATCTTACTAATGATAGAAACACTGACAACTCTCTGTGGAAAGCAACAAAGAAACCTAAACGTCCAATAATGCAAATTCCGCCAATCTAATATATAATAAAGAAAAAATGTTAATAATTACATTTGCCATTACACAATAATATCATTAAAAACGCTACATATAAGCTGGAAATTTAATATAAAGAATCATCATCTAATTTTTCGTTTTTCATAAATAAATATAAAAACATAATAAGTAAAAATTTATTGTTTAATATTGAAATAAAGATTTTTTTGCTATAAAATATTAGTTAAAAAATTATTAAAAATTTTATTTGGTAAAACATTTCCGTTTTTTTTTTTATTACCATGTTATTTGGAATGTTTATCAGTCATTTTCATTTACTCATCAAATTAAAAAAAATTATCATAAAAAATTATTAACAAAAATTTTTATTATAATTATTAATTATATATTTAAATGCGTTATAATGCTGATACAAAATGTTAGTATAAATAGCTTTTATAATAAAGAAGTAAAAGACAACCAAACAATTCTTTTCTATTATAAATGTTAAGAGAAACACTGAAAACAATGTTGAAAGTATATAAATTATACTAAAACGAACAAAATTTATGCTAAGTAAGTATTGTTTAAATAAATACAAATAATAAAAGTTTTAGCTGTTTGTCTAAATAAAAAAACCATTTAAACATTATTTTACCATCAATTAAAAATAAAAATTAAGATTATAAAATTAGGTTTGGCTGATCAATTACTTAATTAATATAGTGCTCCATGACTAATCAGCATAGGGTAATTATGTATTGATCAACATATGACACTAATGACCTTCCTTCTTAAAGCAAATCTTATATACGATAGGTAAGGACAAAACAAATTTTTCTCTTCAATTGGTTATTCACATTTATATATATTTATTTTATTTATATATAGAAGGGTAGAGTATAAAATTATTATTTATGTGATAATTACAGTTTTTTTGGAAATAAAAAAAATTAATAAACGAGACTGAAAACTAACCGGTGTTCGTTATATTAAAAACTTTTTTTCAACACCATGTGAAGCTTTATTACATTGCTAGTAATCTATATAATTTGATTTTAATCGGAAGTAATAATACTAGATTATACCTTTAAAGCTATATAATTAAAATCTAAATTCAATTGCTACTTATACAAGCGATTTCAAATTCTAAGTAAATTAATTTTTTAATTTAAGAAAATAATTTATCAGAAAATATGAAGCTTGTATAAATGTTTAAATACTATATCTTTTATTATTCCATTTAATATTTTGTTTACGTATAAAAAAAAATTAATATTTTTTTTTCTTATTTATTTAAACCATCAAAAATCTAAATGTTAATTTTTTTCTAATAAAATTGTTAGCCTACAATCCAATAAATAATATAATTATAATTAAAATAATACTGATATATTAATACAATACAATTAATATTCATACATTTCTCCATTGTTCAAAATTTAACATGAAAAGCAATTGTTTTTTAAATTTAATCAATATAGTCAATAGTTCTTGTAAAATATAACTTAATAAAATATATAATGCATATGTAATAAAAATACTAACCTACATACAGTGTTATATTGTTTTTTTATGTTGTTCTTAACCCATAAATTATAATGTGCAAGAAACAGTTTTTATAGGGATATAAAGTTCTGTCATCAGGTAATGTACCTACCAATAAATTACTCAGTATCTAAATAAATTTTTTGTTACTATAAGGAATTGTCTCCTAATTTGATCAATAATTTAATAGAAAAAATATGTATTAAAATATGTAAAATATGTCCAATTGGGATTAATTATAATTTTAGCACTTTTTTAACATAAAAAATGATTAATTTAAATTTATAATGAGACAATATATTATATTTATTATATAAAGTTAGTATTAAATTTTTGCAAGTAAACATAATAAAGATTAATTTATTAAATTTAATTTCATAAAAATACCAAACCCAAATCATTTTTAATTGCGAAAAAATGTTATATTCATAAAAAAAATTATATTCATAACTTGTAAAACGTTATTATAAATTTAACTTTATTGATCCAATGAACAAATTGCTATTTAAATGTTAATATCATAAATTGCTAAAAGCAATTAAAACTTTGATTAATTTATTAAAAATAACATCTTAATATTGTCTGAAATTGATGATAATTCGAGTGAAATAAATTAAAAATCATTAAATTAAATTTTCAAAAAATTAAAATCATATTTTCATAACAACATAAAATCATTCAAAGTAGACAGATTTCTTTGGTAATTTACAATACACAAAAAAAGAAGGCTTTAACTAAATCCTGAGTTAAAAATATTAAATAGCATTTAATTAAAAATTTAGCAAATGTATAAGCCTTGTTTTATATGGCTGTAAAGTGTAGTCTACATTATTTACGCTCGATTATTTTTCGTGATACTGTGAAGTAATGTAGTTAAACTACTATTTGTTTTTGCAAATAACAGATGGTTTAAAACTAGAGGATATTTTTTTAATAGACATTTATAATTTATTCTGATGGAATTATATAAAATATGCATTTACTTAGTCAAACTTATTATATATTAAATCTATTTGTGTTTCAGTTGATTAAAAGACAAAATCTCTCCTTAATTATTTTCGACAACTTTAAGTTTAGTTTCTTTAAACAATAAATTTAAAATGTCTTAAACGCACGTATAGTAATATAAAACCACAAATCCACAAATTAATAATTTTATAAAAATTTGTCATTCATTTGAGAGTCATCGAAAACATTTTTATTTTTGTTAGAAGTTTCAAACAAAAAGTAAAACTTAAATGAAAAAGTTTTGGTAATTTTATTGCATCAATTGTTATTCTAAATTAGAGAAAAAGCATGAATTAAATAAAATATATTCTTAATGTATTTCTTGTTTTTGAAATTAAATTCATTGAATTGAAACTAGGAGTAAATCATTATTATCATTAAAAGGGTGTATATATTTTCACTATATTATTACTAAATACATTGTTGTGTATTTGTACAGAATTATCTTTTGTTTGAAGAAAAAAAAAATGTAATATATTTGTGGCCGACATTTGTGTTATATTTAAAAATAAAGAAAAACCTACACACAAATTGTCAACACGATAAGGTTTTATTTTGAAACACTAGTTACTTTGTTTTGAATAATGAAGGATCATAATAATTAAGGACCACATTGTCTTAGCAAAATTATATTTTAAATTGAATAATTTACTTTATTAAAACAATTAGAGTAAAGTTTATAAAAACTATATATGAATATAAAACGATTTCTTTACTCGTACAGCAAAGAAATGGAACGCCTTACCAGCGTGTGCGTTCCCAAACCAATTTAATATCCAATCATTTAAAATCAATGTCCACAAACATCTTACATCCCATCCTATAAATTGACATGGTAGCTCAAAGCTATTCACAGGTCGACTTCACGTCGTAATTCCTAAACATGTCAATTTCTTTATAAAAAAAAAAAAAAAAAAAAAAAATAAATTTATTATTTTTTGTATTTTATTATCTATGTACGTTTATATAATTTACATGAAAGAAAATAATAATAACACTTATGAGTACTTTTTACTTTAATTTTTAGTGTCTTTTGGCATTCGTAATAATAATACAACACTTACAAAAACGCACATATTTATGTAAAAATTGTTAAAAATAATAATAATATATAAAAATAATATATGACATAAATAGAAATATATAAATATATATAATATAAATAATATATATATATATATATATATAAATAATATAAAAATTTGTTCTATCGAAATTAAAATCAATATTGAGTCAAGTTTTATTGTAGATACATACTTTTTATTGCAACACTTTATTGCGTTCTGCCTTTATTTTAATAAAAGCTTGTATGTATTTCTTTTATTCTAAAATCTTTGATTAATTTACATTTTTATTTTATATATTAATTTTAATTATGTTTATTAATTATTAACATTTGCAACATTGTTATGTCTATTTCTTGTTGAAAACATTTTGTTATTTGAGTAACAACTTTATTTAAGATGCATTTTGCTACGCATGATAAATGGCTACTCAGTATAATTAATTATAACGGTTTTCATATTTATGCAATTCGTTGGAATTGGCCATACAGCGTTTTTAAGTAAATATTAAATTGTAACGCCAAATATTATAGACTTAGAATGAATAATTAAAATCCAAGACTGGAAGAAAATTATCCATTTAAAATCACAAACCAGTTTCACGCTAAATAAACTTAAACTAATTAAATTAAAATTAAATATTATTAAACTAAATATTATTATAATAAATTAAAATTAAATAAAATTTGAATATTAAATAAAAATATTATAAGAGGTGAAAAATACTGTGTTTTACTAAATCAACGATTAACCAATATCCTAATCTCTACAATATACCCTAAACTGGTAAATTACAAAATATCTATGTAAATCAAAATGAAAGGTATTAAACTATGCACATAAACTGAGCAGCGATATACCTTTTATACAATAATAGTAGCAACGAATAATCTCGTTCACGACAATTAAATTAAATAAAATAAAAATATTCTATATGCATTCCATCTAAATCATTCAGAATTCAAATTTATTTTTTGTAGTTTCGTTCTTACTAAAAAAAATAATTGTTTTATCAAAGATATTTTCGTAAATTCAAATTTATATATATACTATGAACAATTATTATAAAATTTCTCATTTATGCGACATTTAAAATATAGCACAAATATAATTTTATTTTGAATATCACTTTGTATTACATATGTAAATTATTTGATTAATTAGAATTTCCGTCGCGTTAATATTTTCACATTTAAGCATTAAAATTGAATTGTCTGATTGAAATGCAGAATTTGAGAAATTATTTAAATTTGTTTTTTTTTGTTTTGTTTAATTGACAACCCAAATATACGAATTGGATAAAATTGTGGTTCGAATTATTAAATATTTATATCATTTGAATTAAATTCGAATAAATTTAAATATAAAAAAATTGATAGCATTTTAATCACAAATTTAAAGTATTGTGTGATAAATATGTGACACAATAAAAAAGCTTTTAACAAATTGCTGAAATTATTTAATTTTTTAAAACGTTTGTTATTTTCAACGTGAGAATTTAAAACAAAATAAAAAAAAACTATGCTTAATTGTTTGAAAATATTTGTATGGCAAATAATTTTAATATTTTTCGCATTTTGTTCAGTTTTTCATAAAGAGTTTTTTACACATAACTTTCGTCCTTTAATCATTTTTTATCATTGTGGTAAGTTGATAATTATATTATTTTTTATTATTCTATTATCTATTATAATAGCAAAACTTATTTCTACTAAAAATAAAAAGCTGTGCTGTGTCTTTTTATCAGAAAACATTAAAATTTTCTTATACAAAAATTTGTTTCTTAATTAGAAAATAATATTAAAATTCACAGTTTCCTAATGGTATTGATATTCTGAACTTTAAATGATAACTTTGTTATTGTGACATATTAATGCTTGGCGAGACTATTAATAAGGGTTCGGATTTCGGTTTTTGACCAAATTATTTTTGTGATTATTATGAAAACATTAAATATAATATCCATTGAATAGGGTCATTAAACGCAATATCCATTGACTAAATTAAAATATTATGGTTCAGTTGACAAAAGGACTTTCATTTAATTATTTAATTGTTTTGATTGTTTTTATTATGAGCTGATATAAACAGAAATTAATTATGAATGTTATTATCAAATAAATGTAAGGGCGACACTTCTAGTTTTTAGTTTTAAAACAATTAACTTACAATATATATATAATTAATTGTTACGTAGATAATTTTTTTATTAAATTTTATTATATATAGCGTTTATTATATAATTTAATAATTCAATAATCATAATTTGAGTGTATTTTATGTACAGAATGATTATGTTTATGAAGTTAATTAAATTAACCTTATTTTATTAATATAAATCTTTAAAAACACGGTTTTATATTATTTAGTTTGAATAAGAAAAAAGTGCAACATAAAAAAAACTAAATAAACTACTTATCGCACTCATTTTCTAGCGAAAATATATTGTTATAATTAGAAGATTTTCTAAGAAAAAAAACTACACGCGTTTTGAAAAATAGTTCATAATAATTTTTTTCAAAACACAAACCGATCTTTTTTATTATAATGCAAATTTCGAAATCATTTATCTATTCCTTTAATTTTTTTTCTATTGAAAAAACAAGAAAATTTTGCATAATTATGTTGATATAATTTGAATTGTTGATTTTACGAATAATTTAATAATATTTGTTTTTATTAATTTAACAATAATAGCATATACAAATTTAATAAATGGTCCGTTACGAAAACAACTTTAATATTATAAAACAATTATAATTATATGCTAAAACAAGAAAAAAAATATCATAAAATTTGTATTTTGGTAATTGAATATTCATGGAAATAGAATAAACAATAAAAACACAATTGCAAAACAGCTTGTATTTGTATTTTTATTTATTAAATTAATTATTTAAATTGAAATTCTCTGAATTTTTGTTTGAGTGGCTAAAAATAACAATCAGTATTTATACATTTATGGCTATAAATAGGTTGTAGTTGGTGTGGGTTGCTTTGGATGGCTTATTCACAGTTTGTTATATGGACATTGAATTGAAAGTGCATGTCATATGCAGAAGAAATTACATCACATCTTATTAAGCTTACTTATATAAATCTGTGTCAAATATAAGTAATTTATGATTTATTATAATACTGCTAATTAATTGGTAACTCAAAGATCAGAGAATATATAATTATATTAAATTAAATAAAAACAAGATTTAAGTAGAAAATGAAACATTAAATATATATGTTTTAAATAATTTTAATGCAATTTTTTCAAAGTGTGCATGTTAAAAAAGATTAAAAATTATTGAAAAGATAAAATCTGTTACTTCAAACTATATTAATTTGAAATTAAACAGTTTAAGGCTATTTCCGTTAATTTAGTTTTCAATTCTATTATTTATAGAAAAAATAATAGCGCAGGAAACATAAAAGATTCAGCATTGGTATGCAATAAACGTTTTGACCTATTTTATCAAATTGCAGAATCAACTACGTAAGCAAATCATAGTTATTTATTTTGTCAGTGTTTGATTCATTTTTATGGAAAATATTTTTTTATTGATTTTTATTATGTAATTTAATCTAATTTGTGTATCTATATTTTATATCTCGTTCCACACTTTATAATCAATCGATGTTCATTAATCTAACTAAATTAATAATAAATATCTTATAAAAGATAAATTGAAAAAATAGAAGAATTTAAATTATACGTTTATTGGACTTTTTTTCTTATTTATTTATTTTTTCTTTAAAAAATGTTACGAAAGAATGACGCCCTTTGAAATAAGCAAATTTACTTACATAGTTCAGGTAAGTCTATTGCATGCAATCAATATGTTGTAAAATATTTTGAACTGAGTAATTTTAAAATTACTATGCTTTTATAAAAAGAGGAAAAAAGTGAATAATCCTTGAAAGTTCTTGTGTTTTAATGAAAAAGACAGTAGTAAAATAATAATAATAATAATAATAATAATAATAATAATAATAATAATAATAATAATAATAATAATAATAATAATAATAATAATAATAATAATAATAATAATAATAATAATAATAATAATAATAATAATAATAATAATAATAATAATAATAATAATAATAATAATAATAATAATAATAATAATAATAATAATAATAATAATAATAATAATAATAATAATAATAATAATAATAATAAAATATCAACAGCAAACTAATGGTGAAATGTAGTATCAATCATAATTATCATAATATGTTTTTAATTTATTTGAAAATAAGTGTTTATTTTCTGTTGCTAATGCGATGATTTATGTCAAGCTAAAAAACTATTCGAATTTGACGGTGTCATCGTTTGAAATTTTAGTTTCATTAGTTTTTTGGTATTTTGTCGAGTTTTTGGTCTTGCCTAATTGATTTCAAATTTTGGGTTTTATGTTTTGTCTTTACGCTATTTTATTTAAATTTACCATACAAATAGAATTACAGGCGTTTTTTGTTTAAAATTTTTTTAAAATGAAATTATTAACATATTAAAATATAGCTTAACGGAATATTTAAACCTTTTTACTGATTATTAAGTTTTTATTTCAACAATGGTACTATCTCTGAATATACTTAAATAAATTTCCACGAAACATTATGACAAGCAATACAATCGTTAAAATTTGTCTTAATTTTTTGTTTTTAATTGTGTCTACAAAATTTTCAAACGATTTTTTGATTTTTTTTAAATGGCCATTAATACAACAATGAACTTAATTAACTGAAGATATTGTACAATAGTAAGATTCATGAGTACTATTCTGATAAAGTCACTATTTGTGGCCTTGATTATATATATATATATATATTACTTTATATGGTAAAGAAATAGCTAAAAAACGTAAGTATTAATGATGATAAATAACAGTCATCATCATTATTCATCTTTTTTTCGTTCATTGTGATAACAATCTTTTTTATATATAAATTAATTCGAAGTATCATTACTCATTAAAATTGTTCTTTGTAAATGTATAGAAAATAATTATGTTCTGACGTTTGTTGTGTCTTATTTGCTGTTGATAGTACATAGATGGCCCTTTTTTACGCCATCATTATTTACTGAATTATAAAAAACTTTTAAATTTATAAATTATGAGATTTAAATATGTTATATTATAATCCAATTTAATTGTAGAGTGTGTATTTAAGTCAATATCTAAATATAGCACAAAAATGTAATTCAATAATGCTTTTATTTCACATTTATTGTGTGCAAATAATAAAAGTTAATTATATATGTACAAAAGAGATCAATGGGATCATACATAAACATATAATAATATTACTTTAATAATAAAACAGTAACATTAAATTCTTTTTTTACTCTCAAGAAATATTTACTACAATTTCTATTTTTTCAAATAGTTTGTAGTAAATATAAAATTATATTTTTTTTGTACAACTAACAAATGTACTGACTCGAGTTTTTTTTTCTTTCGTTTATGTTTATATTGATAATAGTATATTGTTGACTTAAAAGCTTAAATATTTTTGTAATGAAGTAAACTGATGTCTTTTATTTAAAATAATATATATGATAGCATGTTATTCTTCCTATTGATTCATTATTAAGAAATATTTTTTTTTATTAAACTTCTTTTAATTTTTATAATATTTTCTAAATAAAGACTTTTTTTAATATAAAAAAGTATTGTAAAATCTTAACTAAATTACTAAAAATATTGTATTAATATTATTTGAAGTATTTAGTGAAGATTAATATTATTGTAATACCATTATAAAATTACTATTATTATAACACGATTCTAAATGGAGATAATATTTAATGCATTAACAGGAGCAAAAACTACGTAATTGTTTTCAACGAATGACTTTTTTTATATTTTTGCTAAATAACTTTCTACAAATATGATAGTTCCTAACTGCCGTATGGTACTCTACCTACACTGTCTCAGCATTAAGAATTACATATAAATAAATAATTCAGACTATTAGTGATACTTGTTATGATTATAGTTCGTTAAATATGAAATTTTAACTATGTCCAACAATACGTTGAGACAGAACATTCGGATGTTCTTTTTCTGACGAAAACACAAGTTGCTCACGATTGTTACGCAAAGCAATATCTAACGAACGGATAAAGGGTTGAAAACTCATTCGAATTCAGGCACGGTGTATGCGCGAATATTGGCAATTATATTGCAAATTCACGTCTCCGAAAATACGAAATAATTAACGCGACGTGTAATACATTAATTTTGAAAATTTTTTTGTTATACAAAGTCATTATCACTGTTGATGTTTATCGTTCGCTAAACACCAAACATACCTGTGACTTTTTCGATAAACTTACGGAAAAAATGGACGAAATCATAAAGTATAATGGATACGCAGAACTCTGAATGGTTGGATTTATCGTCGCTTAGTGCACCCAACCATATCGGTAAAAAGGTCCAACTATTCGCAAGCGACCTAAATTTAACCCAAATGGGTCCTTGACCCGTACTTTTTGTCAATGCCTAATATAACTTCGGAAGCGGTTATGCCAAGGATAGGAAACTCGGCTCATGAGCTTGTTGTATTTCGAGTTTCGCTATGTAAATGTAATCGTACAAACACTGCACTACACTGCACGAAAACAAAAAATACCAATGAGGCCGATTGAATTTCATCGATTATTTATAAATCTTCACATCTGAACTCGTTCCTGTATTCACAAAAATATTTTGTATGTCGCACAAAAGTGGAATATTTCACAAAAATGTGACATATCAAACTCAATTATAGGCCAATTGCCATCATTCCAATCATCGCAAAAGTGTTCCAACATTATATAAACCATAATATTAAGAAATTTATCGAGGATTTTATAATAGTGGAGACCTGTTAGCATATGTGGCTCACAAGTGGAATGGTGTAATGGAAAATCGTGGAAATTCCTAACCAATAATTTCGGATCAATAAAGAAATTTGCATAGGTTCTTTTAACGATATTTGATAGTCTACATATTCGTGTGAAAAATTATTTTCTTCAATGAATTTTGAAAAATCTTTCAACAGAAGAAACTAAGTAATGAATTGACTGAAGAATGCATTAACGCATGAATACGAAATATGAGTTTCATATTAAAAAACTAGATGAAACAAAGACCACCAGGTTTTTGTGACCCACGAGCTAGTGCTAAAAAAAATATTAACAAAATTTGACCCGCTTCCCAAAATGGTCCGCCATCACCGAGAATGTACCAATTAATATAAAATAAGATAAAAAAGTGATGAAAAGCTTAATTTCATTTATATGAATAAAAAAAGTCAAAGAAACCTTTTGTTATGAGTTAAGGATAAAATTATTTTAAATGGAATTTAGAAAAAGGATTTTAAAGAAAAAGGATTTTTGAATTGTAACCACAAATGATATATTACTGTGGTTTGAATGATGTGTTTAACGACAATATTTAAGTTTTCAACATTGTACTTTGCATCAGTTTAACATTTTTGGGAATATAATGAAAGCTTTTGAAGACTTTTCAATATGCCTACAAGACAACAAGTCAAAAAGAAACAAAGATGATGCAGCGTAAACAATATCCTTATTTTAATTTGAAATTTGATGAATAACTTCGTTCCTTAGAAACAGTTTTCAGTAAATATGAGATTTATGATTTTTATATATAGACATACACGCGCCCCAGGCAATTGACTATTCAATGAATAAATGAAAATTAATAATTGCTTGCCTCAATTTAAAATTGATGCTTATTCGATTCGCTTTATCACAGATTTTAAATTAACGTAAGATATTACCGCAGACATATGTATTTTATTACCTGCTGCTGTCATGGTAGAAATAATTTATGAGCTTACCTGCTATATTATTTATTCTTTGCTTTGTCGTTAAAGATTTATTATCCTTTTAAAAATTCCGAATATGCTGAATGTTGATGTTGTATTAGATAATGGTGTTTAGTTTGTTTTAGAGTTAAGTATGTGCAATTATACTCGCTCTGTTTATTAAACCTATCCAATAGAAATTAATAATAATTTCTATCAGAGATGATAAGTAATAGAAAGTAACGTGGATTTAAATATTTGATTTCACGGTGGAAATCAACCAAAGAATAGCGTAGCACTTAATTATAAAGAAACTTCGTTTTTAGCTGTTAATGTTGATGGTTCAACGTGTATTTGGAAAGTAATTTTATTAAATTATAAATTATTTAATTTAGAGTTAGTACAATTATTTTTCTACAATTACAACTTTGTTAAAATATATTAAATTCGCAGTATTCAATTGTTTTGTCTACCGCTGCATCCGGCTCATGATATTATAAGTCAACATATTTTGCATGCCTTGCATAAATTCTACACTGTTGGAGCAAATCGTACGGCATCGTTGTTGCTGGTGCAAATTATGAATTAATTTGTAGTTGTTTGACAGTGTATAATGTAGATTAAATAACATTTAACAATCATACGATCATTATTTATGCTAAATGGCCAGATCCATCGCATTGAGCAGGAAACGGGTGTTGAACTTCTTGTATATTAGCCTCATGTTACGGATTCGATTCTCATAATAATTATACAAAACAAAGTTGCAAATTCCATGGTGTGAATTTGTAGATGGATTTGTACAAATGGATTAATGAAATTAATACTTCAATATCAGGAAATAATTATTATCACATGATTTAATTATTATTCATTTTAATAACCAAGAACAATTTAATTTACTATTATTATTTTTATTAAAAATGAAGTGTTAATTGCCATTAAATGATGTTATAAATTAACCACCTTTAGAATCAAAATAAACACTTCATTTATGAAATAAGTATAAATTTTAAGTTGCATTTGTGCTTTTGTAGTTTTCTTCAACAAGATCTAGCCAATATCTACTTTCAAATCTTAACAATTCATCATAAGAAAGCATTTATAAGCGATTTATTTATGACTGATGCTTATAAATATTAAAAGTTAATAACATTAAAGAAGTAATTTTATTACAATTACAATTTGTATCAAGTATAAAAACAAATTTTAAATTTGAAAACTTTTGAAATAATTGCTAAAACTCGTCAAATATAAATAGTAAAAAACTTTATATAGCTGTGACCAAATTTTATGCTGGTGACAAACTGGAATTATTCGTGAAGCTTTTAACCTACTGTGACTTACAGATTAATACCACTGACACGATAAAAATAATATTTAATTATTTTAACATAGATAAATGTTTTAATGATGTTATAAAACAACGATTTAATTTGTTTCCTACAAAGATTAAATAAAGCAACAAAGAAAAAACATAATAAAATTACGATGCAAAGTACTGTTTTTATAACAGATAACTTGCAATGGATTTTCTGCATTTTCTTATTAATTCCATCGAGATTACTTTCGACAATATACGTTTCATTGTTTTATTTAATTTGATTTTGTCAATAAAGTAAAAAATCTCTATTTTTTATTTGGATAAAATAGTTTTTTTTTATATTTATCATTCAACAACATATTTATTATATGTTTTGTTGTTTAGCAATATTTTGTAAGTAGTTGTAAGTAAATTTTATTATAATTGATTCTCTCAAATTTCTGAATATATGTAAGGATGTTTTTTGGAAGACTTTATGCAATTATGTAACGTTTATTGTGGCTTAAACTCAACTCTGAGAGATATTTCGCATAAAATATAAGAGTACCAATAAAAGCCAAATAAATTAAACATCATCTAAATGCAAAGAATCTAACCATTTATATAAATAGAGCCATGGATATTGCTCAAAGGGGGTTTCCGAAATTATGCATTTTTATGAAAAAAACATATACGCGAAACAGAAGTTTTAGATTCTTTGAATGCATTGCAAAGAAATTGAACGGATCAGCATCGTATTTATTCAATGTCCAATCCTTTCAAACTAATGCCCACAAATATTTACAATTTAAACCTAAAAACTGACATAGTAGCTTTGGCTACTCACAAGTCTACTATACGTTGTAATTCCAAAACATGTCAAATTCTTTATAAACAAGGTAAATAAACTACAAATAATAGACTGAACTTTTAATACATCAATTCTTTTAAATAATAAAAATTGGATTCTTTACATACTTGAACATGTGTATACAATACACTTGTATGTTTTACAATAAATGTGGTTCCATTAATAAAGGTGATCTTATTAATAGGCTCCAAATAATAATTACAAAACAGAACTAACCATTTCATAGACAATAATAAAGAGCATGTGTCTTTGTTAAAACGCATTTGACAGTAAATTAATTTTTAATGCTTAAGAAAATAAATACTATAGAAACAAAGTATTTCAGTTTAATTATAAACCTATTAGCCTGAACAAAGTTCTGGTTTCAACAAAATCCAGTTTTCATGTCTTTCTAATAATTCCATGATGCATATAATTGATATAGCATGAACAACTTAATGCATTATTCACACGATAAATAGCATTTAATGTGCATGCGACTTTTATGCATCTATAATTTTCTATTTTAATTTACTGAATAAAGAGAAAGAAATTGATTATTCTCAGTGGATTTTATTATATACCTTATTTATTGTTGTGCAGTTTCAATTCTCCACTATTGTATTTAAGAAAACAGATTAAATGGAATATTACAACAGACAAAATAAAATGGTAATTAGAGTTTAATTAAAAGATTGTAATATTTTTGTGACGTTTTATTTGAAAACAACTTATTATTGTTGTGTGTTGATAAGCATAAGCAATAAAATTATTAAACGATAGATCAAGCATATTATACGTTTGCTTATTATCATTGTTTTGTGAATTTATAGATGTAGGAAATTGTTATTTTTTTTTGAAAAATAAAAATTTTATTATTAATTTTAAAAACTGTAAGTTTTATATATTATGTTAAAATATTTATTTTGAAAAAAATAATAATTATTATATTTTTTAAAAATAAAAGAACAAATATTACGTTCAAGTATTATTATTAAATTCGAAGTTACGGATATGACTAATTGAAAATCCACATTTCGGTATACGGATGATATATTCGCAATTCCGGATAATATTTGTTTTCGGAATTTTTTTTTCATTTTCTTAATATGTCTACCGAATACGAAATTTCCTTTTCGAGGCATACACCCTGTAAGCAAAGCGGGGGAGTTCATAAAATTATTTTCGCTTTATAAGCTCTAAAAATTATGCATTAGCATTTATGCAACAGTTTGTTATACACATTTTTCTCTTTAAAAATTTTATAAAAAATTGGAAATCTATGAAGAAAAATGCCAAATTATACATAATACTAAATTATATACAGTTGTTCGTTTTGTTATGATTAAAGTTTACATTTGTTAAAATTTTTTAGTTTTTGTAAACAATTAAAATTATTTCAAAAAACTCTCTTTGGAACTGCATATTTTTAAATATAATTGACTTTTATATAATTGTTAGCTACTTATGTAGTTCAGTGCGATAAATAACACATATAATCCAAGTAAATAGAATGGGTAAATTGATTGACTTGCTCTATAGCTTTATAAAAAACACTTTATAATAAAAACCAAAAAATAACATTTTATATATTACTCCACGGAAGTAATTAAAAGCAAATAAGTTTTGTTGAATTAGTATTCCGAGATAAATAAATCTTACGCGTACGATTCTAAACAAAGAAAAGAATGCTAAACTAATATAGAAGAGTAACTAAATAGAATTAATATCTTGTATAAAGCTTTTTGCATTAAAGTTCATTTCCTGGTTTGATTAAAATTATCATGAGTTGCCTATTTTCTGATTGTTAATCTGTGGATATGCATTAAGTTAGCTAAACCAGAATTGAAACAGTAAAATGTTTTTGCCATGTTAAGAGTTTTTTTTATGCCGTCGATTCATTTGTACATAACAACTGATAGAAATTACTAAATAACTACTAAAAACAAATTTCACATATAAAAATTTGAGTTAATTGTACGACCTAGTAAATATTATATTTTTTTTATTGACTTTTTGATGTTTTTTGTTTGGATTTTTCAATTCGTTCAAATTTTTAACAAAATCATGATACACAGGACACAGCTTTGGCAATAACGCTGAGTAAATATTAATTTCATTAAAATCATCAATTAAATTGATTTTACAGTTTAAAAATTAATATTTTTCATTTCTTTTCATATAATAATAAAAGGCACCACTCATTCAAAAAAATATATAAATAACTATATAAATAATAATAATGAAATAATAATAAGCGATCAGTGGCATTTCACATATAATATTTATCATCTTATAATTTTTTTGTCGTTTATAAGTGCTTCAAATGTTTTAATTTCTGCTTAACCACATTGCGTGTTAGCTAAATTTTTATCAGCTCAAATAATGTTTGCCAAAATGATTGGTTTGATATATAATATTTTACTTACAAGAACATGAAACGGGTAAAGATCAAGAGAAATTACAGAAAAAATAAGCTAAATTGCTTACAAATTCATTCATTTAAAATCAGAAAATTTAATTTAAATGACAATATAAACTCTTTTTAGTAAGATCATACTGAAATACCTGATGGAATTGCAATAATATTATTATGATAATACATTATGAATAATTTAATTCAAATTTATAGTAATAATTGAATTTTTATGAAATTAAAATCATCTCTTAGTTTCATCTCTTTGCGTGGCATGGCATTGATATTTAAATAATTAATATTTTTTTTATAAAGAAATTGACATGTTTAGAAATTACGACGTGAAGTCGACCTGTGAATAGCTTTGAGCTACCATGTCAATTTTTAGGATGGGATGTAAGATGTTTGTGGACATTGATTTTAAATGATTGGATATTAAATTGGTTTGGGAACGCACACGCTGCAAAGGCGTCCCATTTCTTTGCTGTACGAGTAAAGAAAACGTTTTGGAAATTCGATGTACGCACCGTACTTAGAGTGACCGCTCGACTGTGGGTGGTAGTACCAGCCCTTGTTTCCCGTACACGTTTTTCGCGCGAAGGTATTATTTCGGAGACCTTTTTTGAGCAATGTCCGTAACTATATTTATAAAAAATCGCGAGGTCCGCTACGGCCCGACGATGCTTAAGCGAGTCTAATTTGTCCGTGATTTCAAGATTATTTATTAGTGGTATGGCCCGGTTTTGTACCCTATCTAATAAATCTAAGGTGGTCTTTGCCGCAGCGCCCCATACATAACAACAATATTCCATACACGGCCGTATGGAAGATTTATATATGTGACAGAGTTGCTGCCTGTTAAAAATTGACTTGCAACGATACACGAAACCTAATTTTTTTGACGCTAAATTTTTATGAAATGATAATTAAAAAGATTCAAAAACTATTGTTATAGTTTCTCTTGTATATTATTAATAAGTAATTGAATTTTCTTTTGAAATACAGTAAAATGTTTTTATTATATAAATTAAATTGCACACCTTTTTCCTGTTTGTATGAAATACATTATTGTTGTAATGATTGGACCACACGCTTTATAATCATTTAATTATAAAGTAATCATATACTATTATATTTAATTTTATCAAATAAAATACTTTGTATTATTAAGAATTTATTATATTTTTGATGACATAAAGAAAATTAATATATAGTTAATAAGTATATAGTATAGCATATAGTTAAATAATAAAGCAATAAACAAACAGCTCGCGCGTGCATTAATTAATTAAATTTAACACTTTCAATTTCAAAAACGGCTAAGAGTTAAAAAAGGAAGTCTCCAATTACTTTTAGCGGCATTCAAACAAAATAGAATAAATGCATTCATTCACAAAATCTCTAAAGTTAATAAACTATATCATAAAGTCTTCGATTACACTTAACTTAATATATTTTAAAATGACCACGTGCCAAAGTAATTAAAAAACACAAGCTAAGCATTTTTGATAATTGTAATCATATTGAATTAATGCACTAAAGAAATTTAGAGAATTGTAATAATTAGGTGATTGACGATCGATAGTCAGAGAATAATCAGAGCTGAAAGTAGTCGAACGTTAGAAGTAAAAATTAAGATATAAAGTAAAATTACCAAGTCGTCAGTTGATAAATTTATTAAAAAATTAAAATAAAACATAATTTGAAAATCAAATTATTAATATTAAAGTAAAAATTACCAAACAGTGTAAAACTAAATATAAATAAACACATCAAATAAACCATTATAAACAAAATCATATTGTTTTATTTAATTTGTTACTTACCCCGTAATATTGTACAATTGTTAAAATTATTATTGTTATCTTGACTAAATTAAATACAAACAAAAATGAGATCTATAAGTTTGGAACTCTATATTCGAATTGTTTTAAATGCTCTCATTTTCCTTCTTAATCAAATAAGAATGTTCGTTCACTCTACGTGAAAACTAATTTCCCCAATGCTTCGTCAAGTTCGTGTTAAATAACTTTCAACACAGAATTTTCCTCCTCGACAAACATTTGCATTAAAAACACTCAGTTGTTATTTGTATGTCGTGTGATTATTTAGTCTCCGAGTTTCTATATAATAAAAAATGAAATAATTTTCTTTTTAGTAACTTGAATATTTTTCTTTAAATTTGAATTGTGAATTATTTTGTTGGTTTTCAGTTGTATTATTTATTACTATTAAGAAATAACTTTTAGAAAAATTGTGTATATACTTGGTATTTTTTCTTCAAATTTCTCGTTTTGTACAAACTAAATCTATAAAAAAAAAATTTTATTCAAGAATATATTTTAAAATAATTATGATTTTAATAAATTCTTTTCATCTAAAAAAAAAATCAGAATCAATAATCTTAAAAGTGAATCTAAAAATAATTCTGGAGATAAAAGAAATTTGTTTTAATTGTAAAATTTTATGCACATTTTCATAATTAAATGACTTGTTAGAATTAATTATTAATACACGATTTTTCATTTAATAATCATTAAAATGCGTCTGTTTATAATTTTTTTATAAAAAACAAAAAAAAAAGAAGAAAGTACAATACATAGTAAATCAATGTAATTCTCTGATTAACCATACAGAACCATTTATCTGAAGTTATAAATATTTATTTTAAACAGTTTGATATCATCCGACTGTTTGATGTTATTTTAATTTAAATCGTCAGTTTTTTTCTTGATTGAAATTAATTTTCGAACTCAGCATATTAGGTGTTTTATTTTTATTAATAAGAATCAGTATTTTGCAAAACATAACATATTAATTAAATATAAAATTGCAATAAAACCACATGATGTTGTTTTCCATTAATTACGAAATAAGCACTTAAAAATTAGGAATTTGAGGGTTTGACAATTAATGTTTATTTTGAAAAACGCAATTAATCTTTATTTTCATTTAAATATAAATATTCTAAAATACCAAACTGATGTTATTTTTTACAGTCGTTTCTCTTTTGCTCTATTGTCATTGTTCCATTGACAACATCAACAACTTTTTAAATCTTTAAAACTGTAATACCAGTTTTGTGACAACGATCAATTTTAAATATTATGCGAACTACTTATTTAATGACTTTAATGTAAATATGCAAAAAAGAATTAATATTGAATAAGATAAAATTAAGATAAAAATTTGTACAAGTATTGTTGGGAAACAGTTAATACACTCAAAATGTGTTAAAACAAGCAGTATACGTGAAAATTGTTTCTATTGATGTTTTTTATCTAATATTTTTATTTCGAATATAATAATTAATTTTAATTTAGTATACTTTAAAAATCTTAATATGTGAAACTAATAACATTACTTAGTTTTAATATAATATATGATTGAATTTAGTTCGCCAAAATGCATTTAAAATTTTAATAAAGTATCTTTATAGGGTCATCTTTCATAAATGGTGATAAAATTATTTTCAATAGATATTTCACATTAATTTTATGGTGATAAGATTTGGGAAACTATAACCCAAATAACTTATTTCTGAGTAATTAAATAATATCATTAATTTTCCTTTTGTCCTCTGAGATTTAAAAGGAATCTTCATGTATTCCTTTTATATGGAAAAAAATCAAAAAAAAAAAATAAAAACTTTTCAATTAGTTAAAACAATTATAAAAATATAATAATTAATATCAATGAATTTTATTTCTAAGAAATGTCGAAATGGAAGCTTTCTGAAAAGTTTTTAATTGGATTAATGCTATTAAAGAAACCAAATACATAATTATTTGGGTCACGTAATATTAACCTATTAGTTATATCTACAAATAATAATAACATATTATGTATAATTAAACTTTATATAGACTTTATATATAATTATTCAATAATAACAAATGCTTTTTAATTAATAGAATACTTAAAATATTATAAAATTACACTTAAGAAATATGATACACGAAGTAATTAATCTATTGAACTATATTATTACTCTATAATAGAACTCAACAGTTTTAACTTAGTTAACTTACTTAATAACCTTATTATTTAATAATTAATTTTGTTGTATTTAGATTGTGCAGTTTATTAGAATACTGTAATCTAGTAGTACATGTGTATGTATATAATTGATAAGAAAATTAATATTGATGTATAGAAAACGACAATATTGTAGAAAAGAATACTTAAAACAAAAATAAATAACCTAAATAAATGGATTTTGCGAATGAAAATAGAATGCTCAGCACTTAACAGAACAAATTAAAAATAAAATTTGTTTTGACAAAACAAGAAATTAGCATTATTTTGCAATTAATTTATTTATACAAGACGAAACAAATTTTACTTTTGAATCAATGTTTTATTGAAATAAACAAATAAAGCCAATTTCGAATTGAATTGAATCTTATCTTTTACGATATAATTGTAATTACATTTTTTGAGAATTTCAATTTTTTACTATTTGAAAAAGGTCTTTGATTAAATTATTTACCAATTTTATGTCAAGAGAATTATGAAAATAATAAAACAATAAAAGTTTTATGCTAAAAGTGTGTTTTGAATAAAAAAAACACTTACATTTTTTAAATTATAAACTGATACTATTTAATTTAACACAAACATATTATTCAATGCAGAAACAAAAGTATAAATGCGCCGTTGTTTGGATATTTATTCAATCTAACTTCATAAAAATGTCAAAATTATCAAAATTTGAAAAACGCTTTGTAAAAACTAAAAAAAAAATTCATAATAGCTTGACATTTATGACAATAATGGCAATTTACCAATGTGGTTAGATCAATTTAATCATTTATTGATTTGTTTGCTTCCGTATAAGAAATCTATTCTAATAATGATTAATACTGAGATTAGAATTTAATTAATAAATAAAATTGTTTTTATATACATATATGACATGTGAAATGAAATACTGTTTCTGGTGATAAAAAAATATTTCACGATATTACATCATCACAAATTAAAACTTTTAAACGGAAAATACGATAAAAATAAAGTATTAATCATATATTTTCAATACAAAGCTTTACTATTAGTCTTTCACTAACACAATTTTCTCAATTTGTCAGCAATATGATGTACCAAAATATATATATATACAAAGAATATTTAGCATGATAAACAGATGTAAGTAAAGCTTAAAATTGATTATTAACATTTATTAAAGTGTCTACTAGATAAATTCTCATGTTTTCAAGATTATAAAATTTACTATTTCTTTTTTGATACTAAACAACATCTAGGCAACATATAGACGGAAGTTAATTTATTTGTTTCAAACATTAAAAATAAATAAATAAAAAGAAAATAAAATGATATATTTAAAATAATATATAATTTGATTTTTTAAAACAAATATTTTTAAACAAGTAAAAAATATATAAAAGGCTTTGAAAAGATAACAAGTATTTTATAAACACTTATACACTTATATGGGCTTTAAAAAAATAATGGTGAAATCAAACTAAAATGGTTACACCCTGACATACCATTTAGCAGGTCGTCCATTTAGTAACATGTATTTAAAGATAAACTGTTACCAATATAAACTTGTCAACAAGATATTTATTACCATGTTGTTTCATTCAATAAAGGTGGCTTCATTCTCACTTTGACAAAGCAAAAATATGTAAATGTGTATATAATAAAAGGAACCCATTTGAATTTTCCTGTGTTTTCAATATTTTATTTCATGTTGAAATACATGAATGAAATTTTTTTTTAAATGTTAAAGTAAAATTTTTGGAAATTTTCAATATTGCATACAAGATTATAAAAATTATTTTTGAATCCCAAATATTTGATATTCTCAATTCTTAAAGTTATTAGTATTTATGCTGTGATTGAGCGCACGATAAAAAAACATATAAGCCTTATTTACCTACTATTTTTAAATTATTTAAAAATTAGTTCTTAAAAAAATAAAATTAATAATTATAAACACATGATAATAAAAATACGTAATAATGATAAAAGAAGATTAATTCTAACTTATTAATTAGGTTTTTAAAGAGAATTCATTTCTTTGTAGAAGAAGTACACCGAAAAACTATTATCATTGCAGATGCTTTGAAAAGTAGAAATCAAAAATGTATGTTCAATTGTTTTTCTGGATGTTACTAAAGCTTTTAATAGAGTATGGCTGAAGAAATATTATGAAAACCTGAAATCATATATAAATATTGTAATTTTATAATCTTTGGATTTTAACAAAAAACTTGGAAACTATTGTATGACGATAATTATAGCAACAGCGTGTTTTAATTATTTAATATTAATCATTATTAATGTCTACAATGGTTGTATGGAAAATATCATTAAGACTATTGTCTAAGTATCAATACACTAAATATATGCTTTGAGATTTTTATATAGTAATCTAGCTGAAAACCAAGAAAACAATTTACTTGAAAGATGAAAAAGTATATAAGCTTCACAGTACAAAAAATATATTTCAAACTTGATACGGTGCAATTACATAGCCCATGAATTATCACAAACATACAACTGAGTGTTTTCAACAAAAAGATTTTTAGTTGACTCACAAGAAAATTGTGTGTTGGACATACATAAGTTGTAACAAACCTTACAAATTTGGCTTTTCATGTAGCGTGAATAATTCTCAGTTGATTAGAATTGTCTAAAAAAAATGACAGAACATAACAACATATAGTTTCGTTTTTGCTTTTAAAATTTCAAAAACATATTTACATGAAATTTTTTTTTGTAAATTAAAAAATATACTTTTATTAAAACCAATTTTGTTTTTTATTACATAATTACTAAATAATTTTTTTAATTCATCATGCATTATAAATTTCAGTTTCTAACTTTTGCATATAAAAATACTAATACGATGTTGTTTTTGGGTGTTTTTTTATGTTAAATATATTTTAAAAAAAAAATATAACTTTTTAAGATTCTAATTTTGTTGTTTAAACATTTAATAAAACATAGAAAAGTTTTAAAATTTATATAAGTATTTGTGTTATTATTTTTCTGTATTGATAAATATCAGTAGCGTGGCGTGACTTTTTGAATTAGGGAAGCTCTAGTTTTTTTTGTGGTGTAGTCATCAGATGTATGTATAATATAATATAACTATATCATCACTTGACTAATTTTTCTATCTGCACATCAAATACAGGATTATTAATATACATCAAAAAATAAAATTTATAAAAATAAATAAAATTGAATATCCTGATAAATAGTGTAAATATCCTGTAAAAATTAAAAATCCTTCTATCTTTTTTGGCAAACTCATTTATAATTGCATCATTTTTTTTATCTTTTATTCATAAATTTTTTAAAAGATTTTTTTCAATTGAAATAATTGCAAAGCTACTTAATCTTTCTTCGCCAGTTGTATTTCTCAAATAAGTTTTGATGCGCTTTAATGGCGAAAAGCTTCTTTCAGCTGATGCACTTGTTATTGGCATCGTCATGACTAAATTTTGAGACTTTTTGCAATGCCTATCTGCAGCTTTATAAATGTTATTCAAGTCTGAAAATCCATCCTTGCACCAAACATTTTGTTCTACTGAAAACAGTAGGCATGGCCAGCAAAAATATTTATTTAAAAATTCGCATCACGCTACCCAGTTGTTGGTTTTATATAATTTATCAGTAAAATGCCTAGTACAAGACCTATTCTTAACTGTAATGTCCATAATTGGTGTTTGCCTTCCAATATCAATTATATGTTGCTTTTCAACAAAATTATGCATTGCAAATGACTTTTTCAACAGTTTTTCAATATAACAATTGCAATTATTTATTACTTTCATCTTGTTTTATTTGTTATTTCAAAATTTAACTTAATACAATTATAAGTAATATTTTTAAAAAATTAACAATTAAATATTTATCTTTCTTTCAATTAATTTTTTTATAATTAAATTGATATGCAATAAGTCAGCAATCAACAGAGCAATCTAGTCAAATGTTTCACTATTCATGAGAAAAATAAAACAAGATAGATTCAATACTTTGAAACGTAGAATCATATCCAATCTGCATTAAGTTTCTTTCAATTTATTTGTGTTATATATATTAATTGCATGGTGAAGCAATATTTTTGTAGCATCCAAATGAGTAAAATTTAAGCCAAAAAATTTATTTAAATTGAGAGAAATGTATTTTTTTTATTTAATTTTCTATATAAATCGCTAGTTCTACCACTACATATATATTTTATACAAATAATTTGGAAAAAGCTAGCTTTTTTTGAGAGACTTATTTTAACCATATTCTCTTTGTTTTAAAAATATACGTCATTATTGCTTTTTATTTTGCTTTGCCACTTCATTCGCATTTAAATCACAACAACAACAAAACGCATGAATTTTTCTTGTGAATATGAACTGAACTGAAATATTGTTGATATATATTGAGTTCATAATGAAATATGATTTCTTTGAAAATTTATGAATATTATTAGAAATGTTTTGCGAATTAATAAAAAATTTTTATTTTTAATTTATCCTTATTTATGTCCAATTTTTAATTCTAAACATAGGGATGCTAAGCATCCATTCGCTAGTATGACGCAACGCCACTGATAAATATATAAATTCAATTAGTAGGTCTTATTAACCTTTCAAATGTTGTTTATTTAAGATTGTCAAGAAGCATCATGAAGATAATAATGTACATTAATGTCTTTTATTGTAGATTAACGTATATATTTACATTATTGTAAAGAATAAAATTATCAAATAACAAAAAATAAATGAAAACCATTTTTCAAAGACTCAAGTTTTCACGTGTGGATTTTGTTCGAAATTGAAATGACATAAGTAGCGCTGGGTCATACTTCTTCGAATATTGAGCAAATATCAGTATAACAATTAATTTTTGCAAAAATAAAATAGTTTTAAAAAATGATCAGTTTACAGCAGTAACGTGTAGCAAGTTTTAACAAAAATCATTATTAATTTTGCAATGAATTATTAAATACTTAAATAAAAGGAGAACAATAACTAAAAAGTTTTAGGACTGTGATTTAATGTCTCACAACCTCATAACTCTAACGATTATAAACTTTAATATATTCTAACTTTTCTAACTATAATGTATAACTATTATTCTCCTTATAATGTATAATGTATTTATAATGTATTTGTTTTTAAATTTGCTTAAATTTTTTTAACTTATTTATTGAATAGATATAATTTTTTTTTAATATTAATACATTTAAATCCTAAACAATTAGTTAAATTTAATAAAATAACAAATACGGACAACGGAAATAATATAAAGTTCTTGTTTTAGTATCCTTTTTCTGTATGCATGAAAAAGTTTTCATAATTATATAAATGATATTCTTTTTCGCGGTATTCATTTAATAAATCAGCTATGTATAATATTTTGTTCAACGATTTCATTAATTTTGCTTAATTTTTATAGTTTTTAACGGTATCAGATAATTTCTTATTCATTATTTGTATTTATATTATTCTTATTTATCGGAAAATAATGTCTCCCGCGGACGGTTCATCCAGCGAACGGTTCATTCCACGGATGATTCATCCCACGGACGATTCATCCAGCGGACGATTCATCCAAAATAATATTTTAATACAATGACAAACTATCATAATAAAAAATTCATATTTAACAGCAGTTTAACCGTCCGGGGACGGATAGTCCGGACACCTTTTATTCTATTGCTGCACGTATTTACAATTGGTATCTAAAATTTTTATAGTAAAAAACTCAAAATAATATATTATAATTAATATTATAATATAATTATAATATTAATATAATTTTTTATTATTATTTTACATATTGAGAGAAATAAAAATAAATAAAATATAAAAATGATTTATGTTATTAGCTGAAAAGAATTTAAAAGAGAAATCGATAAATACGGTAAAATTTACATTACGAACCCTTATGCGATTTGAATTGTTATCGATTTCTCAGTTATATAAAAATACATATTCTTTTTTCGTTATCTATTGAATGATAAAAACATTGCATAATAAAGCGTTTGTTTTACTCATTTTTTTAAAAGTACATATAATTCAAAAAACCATAAACTTAGTGTCTCAATATATCTTTCAGTAATTTTTACCTTTTCCATTAGCAGCAAGGCCGAGGTATTAATATTTTCTATTTTAATAAAGGTTTTTATATACTTATTATGCCTGTTTAATTAGAAGATACATCGAATTATACATTTAATGTCAAAATATTCTTAGAAATATAGGGAATTGTTACTATTTATCATACAATAATAGAGTCAATTATTAATTTAGAAGAATTAAATACAAATTTTAAAACAGTATTACCGTCTAATCTTACCGCTTAATTAAATAATGCAATCCTTTCCAAATTTAAATTAAAATTAAATCTTCTTTGCAACTATATACTGCAAATAGAAAAAAATAATCGCATTAAGCCTTTCACACACCAACGCGCTTTTTTTCCGCACGCGTTTTCTATGCTGATTATCGCACGGAAAATGACGGGAATCGCTTACTAGCCCACACTGACGCGGAACAAAAACACAACTTAAACGTAACATATCTCTTAGTATAATTTATGGATGCATGAAAATATGTTGAATTGATTTGGATCGGTTGAAGTATCAAGATTTTTTCCAACTTTATGATCAACAAACCTAAACATATTTTCTTTAATAAAAGCGGACTAATTAAAGGAAAAACCAATAACAAAATATTTCCAGGCAATAAACTAATAGACACAATCCTAGACGTAGGAATTCTGGCGACAAGAAGCAGAATTCCTACATATAATTTTTTACCATCGAGAGATGTCCTATCCTTGCCATACAATCCAAGGATTGGATAACTGCGGCTATTGGAAAGGGCAAATTAAATTCATTAACTTTTTTAATTTTTGTTTTAATTAAACAATATGCATGTAAAAAAATTTTTTTATAAATTATAATTTATTAAATTCATTATTTCATTTTATTTTATTTTATATTTATACAAATAATACTAATTCTTTTTTAGTATTAGTATTATATACACATTTTATCATTCAAATTTATGTAACCATAATTATAAATAACTAAATAATAATAAAAATTAAATGATGCTAAAATCCGCTTAAATAGATGATGCTGCAGATGACGTAGAAGGTTTACCAGATTTGTTGACTACTTCGCTATCTATTTGTTTTTGTATTGATGATGCTTTTTCGAATGTTTCAGTTTCATATCAAATTAATTACATATTCTTACTTTATTAAACAATAATTTCTGATGTGACATCTGGTTCCAAATGATTTTCTTCATCACCTAGAATATTTCTGAACTTATAGCATTTGAAATAGTTGGCCCAAAAGCTAAAAATTGTCTTAAAAAATTCATTTGTTCTGCTCAAACCTATTTTTTTTAAACCATCAGCTTGATCAGTTTTAGTTTTTTGGCTCCTAATGTATTTTGAATGGGCATCTCTCAAATTTCTCTACTTTTTGTGTAACGTCTCGCCTTAAAACAACATATTTTTATTTTAAATAAACAATTTTCTAAATAATTTAATTGTATACATACATTATATTATCATTATTATTTATTTATTAATTTAGTAAGTTATTAATTGTATACAAAAGTTTCACATTTTCTTACTATTTTTATATATATCATTTTTTTTTTTTTTTATAAAGAAATTGACATGTTTAGGAATTACGACGTGAAGTCGACCTGTGAATAGCTTTGAGCTACCATGCCAATTTATAGGATGGGATGTAAGATATTTGTGGACATTGGTTTTAAAGGTTTGGATATTAAATTGGTTAGGGAACGCACACGCTGCTAAGGCGTTCCATTTCTTTGCTGTACGAGTAAAGAAATCGTTTAGGAACTTCGATGTTCTTACCGTACTTAAAGTTACCGCTCGACCATGGGTGGTAGTACCAGCCCTTGTTTCCCGTAGACGTTTTTCGCGCGAAGGCATTATTTCGGAGACCTCTTTCGAACAATGCCCGTAACTATATTCATGTCCAATTTCATCTCATATTTTATCTCTTTATGTAATAAATCGTACCATATGGAATATTTTTTAACTATTTATATAAACTTCTCCATATTAAAATATATGAATTAACAAACATATTTTTCTTTACTAGTTGTTGCTGACTTGAAAAATTTTCAATATTTTTTGACGGTTGTTCTGGAAATCATAAAAAAACGCTGCATGCAGAGTTTTTTTTTTTTGACAATTCTAGCGGAAAAAATTTCTATATAAAAGATGCGGTAAAAAAAGCTCTACAAAATCGAGCGGAATTCGCTTTGGTGTAGGCATCCTCATAAGCCACCATGTAATTAAATTTATCGAATCGGTTAAAAAACGAAGGCGGAAAAAACGCGTTGGTGTGTGGAAGGCTTTACACTTTCAAGAAATTTTTATATAGAAAATATAAACAAATCATTTAATACCTATAATACATTATTAAAATAAGTGTGAAGATGTAAACATCACAAGAACGCATCTTATGTCCGATAGTCATATATTAAAAATGCCAAATATTAAACATAAGTTTATTATAAAGAATTTTTGTTAACACAAAACTGAAATATCAATCCTTTTGTTAAAGAAAACTTATTACTCAGTAGATATAAAAATAATAAAAATGCTGAACAAAAAAGAAAGAGCCTTTAAAAAGACTTTTTATTTAATGAAATGTTTTTTATTAATTCCAGAATACTTCAGCAAGTATAAATTTTTAAAAATTTTTATATACAAATTTTTATATACAAATATAGATTTTGTGTCATCAATGTAATATTTTAGAACTGCAATATAAGAAATTTTATCATATGAAAATTTGTAAATTTTTCTTTCACCATTATTTTATGTTATTTTTCAATTAATTTCAACTCATTTCATTTCATATCTTAAGGGATATGCAGTATAATCAAAATTTATAAAAACACTTCATCAAAACCCATAAATTTAAAAAACAAATTTATCAATTTTTTTAAAACATTGATTGATAAAAACACACAATGCGACATGAAAAGTGGAATCTTTTGTAGCCAATTACCCTAAATCAATGATAATAACATTTTTAACAAGGTTTGCATTGTCTCAAACCTTTACAAAAATATAATATGTAAACAAAATATGTTATGTTTTATTATCAAATAAATTTGGCTATAAATTTTTTAATAAGCAAGCAAAAGAAATAAATGTATTGTTACATAAACCAAGTTATATTACATAAACCAAGTTATATTCAATAAAACAAAAGTATTAAATGTAACTCAAATATTTCGTAAGCATTTCCTCATACATAAAAATGCAATCAATTTAAATAAGAAATATGAAAATATACTATAATATGCAAAAAGAGGAAAAAGTGTTAATGTTAAAAAAGCTTGTTGTTAAAACTTACTGACTTTCTCAATATATACTTTGTTATAATTTCTTACACTTTTGCATAAAAAAAATTGAAATTAGTTTCTTTTTATTAAATAATACAATTCTAGTTGAAGCTTAAATATAGTAATGAAGCTTATTTTTAAATTATCTGTTCATATATATTATCTGAATAACTATTACACTGCGAATGCTGATAAAACCGTTGCTTCGTTTAGGTTTGCATAGGACGATACAATGTGGTTGCCTTTTAGTTATTTTTAAAATCAAAATGTTTAAGGAATTTGCCAGGGAAACCTAGTACACTAATATGTACGTTATTATACTAAGTTAAATGATCGTTATGCATTCATTATATGGTCAACTACATCGTCATTACATCTTATAAAGCATATCAACAACAAAATGATTGAAACAATTTATTTATATCTTAAATTTTTTACCTGTTTATCTGTATTAAATATAGCACGCAATTCTAGAAAGCCACAGTGTAAAAAAAAGACGAGAGGTGTCCGGTAGACAGCTGGTAAGAACGTAGTCCCTTTGGTTTTTATTTTTAATAAAATAAAAATTACCAAGATACATTACAAAGCGCATTTGTTAATCACTTTCACTTTTTGCTAATACACGAACATTTTCTAATATGTACATTTTTGGAGGAATTTTAAAATTTATAATTTTTTCTGTTTTAACTCAAAGAAATTATTAAATACACTAACAAGACACACATGTGTTCACTCTTGATTAATAAACTAAAATAATTTTAATAAGAAAAAATATATTTAGGGTATTCAACCATCTAATAAAATTTTCTGCTATCAACTGTTTTCTAACTGTACAAATTTATATAGCAGAATTAGGTGTATATGAATCAAGCTATAGTTGACGACGCACGGCTATGCTACAATAATATTCCAATACATTATATATAATATGTATATAATATACTATATTATATTATCTTATACGTACATATATATCATTATATCATTATATTTTACTCAATGACATTAAAATTACTCAAAAGATGTATTAGCAAATATTCGTGTATTGTATCGTAATTATTTAATGCATCAAAAAAACAAGGGACTACGTTCCTACCGGGTGTCTACAAAACACCTCTCGTCTTTTTCTTTTTTTATGTTTCTTTTAATTTTTAATTTAGTTCACATTTTTTCAACATTCTAATTTATATTCAACATTCTAACTTAAACAAGGTGCTTATGGCAATCCAAATAAAGATTCCGTTTGTAAAGTTTTTCAATTTTCTATTGATACTAATGATTAGCAATATAAAATGAAATAATACACAAATGTATTCAATTCTAATCATATAAAATTTCATATAAATTAATTAAGTATATTTAAACACTGATATGATTCAGTACATCTTTAAGTTTTGAAATAAGTATTTCCTTTTTTATTTCACTAATTTATATAGATATTTTCATAATAAATCAAATTATGCACTTCGAAATGGTTAGTTTAAAAATAATAAAATAAAACAAATAATTAAATTATATAGATTGAATAAAAATCAAAGTTAAAATACCGATACAATATAAAATACAATATTCTTAAGTTACCACAGTACATTTGCAATGATTATAATAAAATGTTTTAATTAAAACTTTAATAAAAAAATTCTATATGATGTGATATTTAAATAGAAAAATAACTCATCCAAAGCATACATAATCATATTCGATTTAAAGACTTTAAAAGTTGATGTTAAAAACTTAAAACCAAGCATCACAAACATCATTCTATCATTTTATTTTTCATTGCAATAAAATAACATAAAAAATGTTTCCTTGATTTATAAATAATTTATTAGTATTTCAAGCTCTTATTATTTTAAAAACTAAAATAATAAAAAGCGTTCCTTTCTTCAATATCACTTTTGTGCTATAAAGTTTTGATAGAATTAAATGAGCAAGCAAAACCAAAAACAAATGAAAAATCTTATATTTACTAAATCCTCAACTTTATTAATTATTGATGTGTAGCTTTCTTTATTTGTAAAAAATTCGTTAAATGAATTATGTAGTGAAAATAAATTTCAAAAACAAAAACAAATACTTTACTATTTTAAATCTTGGTTAAGAGAACTTAATGCACATTCAGAACATTAAACATAAAAAGGAAAATTGAGATAAATATAAGTAAAGCAGACAATAAACTTAAATACAAAAAGCTTTATACAAGATATTAATACTATTTAGTTACCCTTTTTTATTATTTTATCATTATTTCCTGTGGTTGTACTCGTATGCGTAAGATTTATTTATCTTGGAATGAAAATTCAGCAAAATTCATTCCTTTTTTTATTGCTTCCCTTGAGTAATACATTAAATGTAAGTTTCTGTATTTTATTATAAAGTGCTTTAGTGCTTTTTATAAAGCTACGGAGTGTGTAACAGTAATACCAAATATTTTTTATTTAGCATTTTTTATGTATTATTGATAACGCAAACTGAGCAAGCATTATATAATAACTTGAAAGACAATTATATATTTGTTTATATATAGTACCTACGAAAAACGCATATATAAAAAGAGCAACCAATTAACTTTATTGGTTTGAAATATTGATCACGAGCTCCAAATGTGTATCTCCACAAAGTGTTATTTAAAACATAAGAAAATAAACAAATTTATGTCTTTAATAACTCTACTTGTACATAACATTTTTTTTCTTTACTAATAAAGTTTATTTCTACTATAATCTATGTCGAAATTAGTTTACATTCAACATCAAATATAAAACTCACAGATATAAAAAATTATATTCTATACACAAGAAAAAAAAACAATTTATTACATTTATAAGACAAATTTCACAAATAATTAAGCTTAATACAAAAAAATGTTATTACACAAATTTATGCATTCTGTAATAAATTATAAAAGTCACAAGTTCAGGAAAATATTTAATTATTCTGTACTTTGTAATATTATAATTATAAAATAAATTAAAAAACGATTAAAGACCGACATGCAATATTATAGTATAATTGCCGTTTTGTTACCTCTGTTGTAATGTTCCTATCTAGAGTTTTTTTTTTAATACAATTGTTTAGCGCAACAATAAACTCTAAACATGGTAAATAACATTCTTTTCTCTATATTAGGTAAATTAAAATAGAAAATCTAAATTTACGTCATTTAATGCCATATATCATAAAGTCTTTCATTCTATCATCACTTTTATGTATTTTGGGGTTCTAATAAAATGTGCGACACATAATATACACAGTATGAGAAAGACCATTAAACTGTAGAAAATATTAATTCGTGTATAAGCAAAACAAGACTTGTATTTACATTGCGTTAATTTCTTTAAATTGTTATCTACAAAAATGCAAACAATATTAATTATAATAAAATATATATTTAAATTTCAATTAAGAATAAGAGCTCTTAATGGAAAATATTATTAAATAATACAAATTTATTATATTTATTTTACTAACAAAAGTCTAGTATCGACTAGGAAATGAATGAAATTTTAACGCGTTCTCCAAACTCTCCGATGAAATAGTAGTGAGATAGTCGTGAATAGAAATTGTGAAAAGAAATTCGACACATTTGTAATTTGACACATTAATGACACATTTGTTTTTTGTTTTTGAATTTTTACTGAAAAATTAAAAAAAAAAAAAAAACAAAATGTTAAAATTGATTTTCATACAAAAAAAAACCAAACGTCACAATTACACGAGGAAATAATGTTCTGAACATTATTTCGCTTTAAAAAATAATTGGAGAATTTTTTTTCAAAAAAAACCACAAATTTTTTACTCGAGCTGCGTACGACCAAAGCGAAATCACAGAGAACTGTTAAATTTTTTATTTTACTATGGTAAATTTGTTTGAGAATTTCATTTCACTTCGAAGTCGATACTAGGCTTAAGTATACTGCGCTAAAATTTCTTGCGCAAGACAACAAGCTGAAACCATAATTTCGAAAAAATAATTATTCTTTGTTTCAAGTTATCCAATTTTTATTTGACATTAGAGATTTATTCACATGTTTAAATTATATAATGCCTATATTAACCTTTTCAGTTATTATTTATATCTTTTATTAATGACTATAATAACAATAAATTGTTATCACACAAATACTTAAATAATTTTGTTAAAATAATAAAGAATTGTACCTTTAAACTCCCATATCTCCATTTTTTTATAATTAAAATTAAGTCATCATTTACCATTGAAGAGAAGTAAATGCCACAAAGCATGATGGGACATTATAATATTTTAAGAGTTGCTTAGCGTGTTAATAATTGATAATATAATATAATAATTTATAAGGTGATAAGAAGGGATTCAATAGACTTAGGTAGGATTTAACATGCTCAATTAATAGAAAAAGCAGTAAAATCTTTCCGAGTTAGCTGCTTTATTTTATGAATGCAGATTCAAACCTTTGCATCGTTTTATCGTACTTGCTTTTATTATTATTTTTTAGGAAACCAATAACCAGCGAATAATAAAATGCTGTGTATAAAATATACTTTGAACATAAATTCAAGCTTAAATAATTAAATATTCTTTTATGGATGGAAAATGTATAAAAAAAACTGCATGCAAAGACATTTTTGTAGTTAATTAAATACTTTATTACAAAATTGAACCAGGGGAATTCTTCAGATTAATTAATTAATTATTCATTTAGATTATTAAATTCTTATGTATTAAATATAATTATAAGAAATATAGTAACTTTTCTAAAGTTTCCTATTGCATAATGAAATTGTGTTAAATTATTTAAATTAACTACATATCCGTGTTATTAAATATAATCAATTAATTATATCGTTATATTTCCGAAGCTGATAATTAAACGATAACTGTTTATATATCTCTCACTGTTACAATATAGGTATAAATATAAATTAACAAAGAAAATATTAAAACTCCAGTTAAATTATGATATTTAAAATATTTTATTTTAAACAATTTGTTTTCAATATATATGTAATAATATATAAATATATATATACACATATTTAATTTTTTATTAAAAATATAACACCCCTGCCTTCATGTAAATGTAACTACCTACCACCCACATCCATGCTCCTACCCGCCTGTACAACCCATCCTAAATTAGTCTGTTTTTTTTAAATATTGAAAGATCTAAACTGCTTTTAAATATAAATTCTTTATTAAGATAGTTTTTCATTGTATTAAAATATTATTTTGGATGAATCGTCCGCTGGATGAATCGTTCGCTGGATGAACCGTCCGTGGAATGAACCGTCCGTGGGATGAACCGTCCGCTGGATGAACCGCCCGGGGATGAACCGTCCGGGGACAAATAGTCCTAGAACCAAATTATATATATATATATAAATAATATGTATTTAATAATAATAACATAATAACATGATTTTTATTAAAAATATAATATCCTTACCTTCATGTGAATTTAACTATCTACCACCCACATCCATGCTCCTATCCGTGTGCACAACCCTAAACTGCTGTTAAATAAGAATTCTTTATTATGATAGTTATCATTGTATTAAAATATTATTTTGGATGAATCGTCCGCTAGATAAACCGTCCGTGGGATGAACCGTCCAGGAATGAACCGTCCGAGGACGAATAGTCCGGACACCATAAATTCCTATACAGAAAATTATTCTTTTGTCACCTTGCTCTATATTATATTATATTTATATTCTTCATTTACATTAGCTTTTTCTTCTTTGTCATCATAAATTTTACATTTTCATTCTATACTTTAGTTTATTACAGAAAATAAGGAATATAATAAAGTTTTCACATAATATGAATAACATGTGTACACATAAATATAAATATTCTATTATTTAAGCAATAAATCGGTTTGGTTTGGGTCAAACAAATTTTAATTATCGCGTTACTTTGTAGCGTCATTATAATTGGTTGCGCTACCTAGTTTTGGTAGCGTCCAACTGTAACCAAAGCATAATGTTTCATTGTAAAATTGTTAATGGGGCTAATGATCACTAAACAAAACAATGACAAATATATTGGTGAAAATATTTCTATAATTTAAAAATTAATGTTAACTTAACTTTAATAATAGTATACATTAAAAGCAATTAAACCAATTTAACGGATAGTAGTCATATCGTTAGACTTATTCACATAATTTATTAAAAATTGCGAAACGCTTAGAGCTAAAAATAGATGTAAATATCGAAAAAATTGAAAAACTTGATTTTTTTATTTATTTATTATTATTAAATAAATGAAATATTTCTTTAAAAAATGTACAGCTTCTTATAAGAATAAAAATTGTAAAGGATATTATTTTAACCGTAAAAGTTTTTATAGTATTTCGTAAATAATCTTTCAATTTTTTATCATTCTTGTGCACAAATCGTGTTTAAAACAGTTAAAATTCGAAAAGTTCATAATAGTTTTTATAATACATAATAATAAGGTCTTTGTTGTTCGATTAAATAATAAAACTATATTGGTTATTAATAGTGCATACATTCCCGGGTTTTTTTTTAAAGTAGTAAATATAGGGTAAGTTAAGAAACCAAAATAAAAAAATGAGAAATTATTTTATTTTTAAGTATAAGTGAAAACTGTGATTTTTCACGTTTCTTTTGATAAAAAGCTTATTACATACAATTTCTTATTCATAAGTATTATTAAAGATTGTGTTAGGTATTATGTTGAAAATATTTTTAATAAAAAGTTTAAATAAGGTGTTTAAAGTTTAAAAATAGTTTTTCCATTAATTTTTATTTCTTTTCTTTTACAATTTACTTTGCTACTGAACAAGTGGTTAATTGAATCGGAAGAAATGGACTAATTTTTTTAAGCTGAGAAAGCATTTCTCATTATCTACGTACATGGTTTAAATTTATTTTTTCAATAAGTTTTTCATACGTTAAGATCATCAAAGTTAATTAATTATTAATTAATATTGACTTATTTACAAATTTTAAAGTAGTGATATAATAAATCTTCTACAACTCTATTATAATATCATTTCATTATACTAATTAGATTATAATTATGTAATAAATATTCAAATTTAATAATTATATTATGATATATATAACTATATGCTTATGCAAAAAAAAATCAAATATATGATTTACCAAGTAGTAATTATTGTTTTTAAATGATACGTTTAGCTTTCTTTATTTCTTTATTTATCAAATTAGAAATATTTTCAGTATATTATATTATTTGTAAAGCATTACATATAATTTTGTGAAAGTACTTAAAATTGAACAGATAAATGCCGCTTATTAGCCAATAGAACACAAAGCATCAATTTTATCAATCACACAACAAACGTATATTAAATTTTAATAATCAATAAATAATAAAATGAAAAATGCAGCAATAACCAAAATACTTACCAACAATTACTTACAATTTAAAATGGTTATTCAGATAAAGTAAAAACGGCATAAGTAAATACTTTGGTATTTTTGATAAATATTAAAAATTGTAATTATTGACCTCAATGCTTTAAATTTATATCAAAGATTATTATTATTTCACTACTCTTTTGTAAAAATATTAAAGAAACATATCCAATCAAAAAGTATAGATATTTTTGCAATATAAACGTTATTTTGACTTGGTTTGATAGACACGTGTTTTTTTTTTAAATAATAATAAGATGAACATTTCGTACAGTTATAGTTTGATACAGTCAAAATACGTATGCATTTCTTTTCTTTGGAATCATTTGGTTTAATATCAAAAAAAAATATAAAATAACTATTTCAAGTTGTTTTATTTAAAAGTTTTTATGTAATAATACAAAATATTTTTCAATTAATTTATTTGCTGTATTTTCATCCATTTATTAAACTGCTTGTTATACAAAAACTATGTCTAGACTTCTTATGAATTTTGTTGATTGTGGTGACTTTATCAAACTTAATTAAAGCAAAACAAGCTATAGAAATTGTGTGGAGTGTTAATTAGATTATAATTACTTGGTACTACTACAAATATTTTGTTAAAATAATGAAAAAGGAGTTAATTGATCTCTTGCTAAAAATTCATATTCATTATTTGCATTTGATAACGAAATATTACAAATTTCGATTTTTTTTTAAATAATAATAAATGATACTTAATTGATAAACAATTTTTCTTATTTTTAAAGTAAATATAATGTTGAATTAATTTTGTTTTTGTATATATACATATACAACATATTAATATTGTTGTTTCCTTCAAAGACTTGTTATTTTTTTCAATTTTCCTCTTTTAGTCTTTAGCATCGCAAGTTTTTCTGTTTAAAGCAATTATGGCTAATGAATTTGTCTCTTAATAAAATGAATAACTGATTTATGGCTATGCAGACTGTGATATTAATGGAATTAATCTTCTATATTATGGTATATTGATTTTATATTTCTTTTATTGGCCGTTAGTTTCAAGTAAATAACAGTGTGTTCTTTCATCAGCACTATTGAATGATCATGCTCGAATTTCATGAGTTTATTATGTTTTTGTGTATATGGCAGTGCAAACATACTTTATTGCAATGATCATATATAACCATACTTATCCAAACATATACTGAAAAAAATTTAAAACCGTGTTTAATAAACAAACTATTGATTTTTCCAACAATCGATATACTAGTTAAAGCAGTGTCATTAGTGTCATTAAATACAAACATCTTATATATTTGCCTGAGAAATATATTTATGCTGAAAATGAAATTCATCAAATAAAAATAAAACATTAAGCGTTTTTAATTTTTTTACAATTTATTTACAATTATAAATTCAATAATCTCATATTACATTATGTTAAAGAAAAGGATATATTATTCACATAATTTATTATTTTATTTGGTTTTTAATCTATTTGTAAAAATAAATAAAATTCTTTATACTTAATAAACTAACAATTTTAATTTCAATTTTAATTTTATGTGACACAATGCTTAAGAACTTTATAAGTAACTCCTACATTGTTTACAGTTAAAAAATTTAAAGTGAATTTTATTTATTTGTAACTAGAAACAAGTTAGCCAATTTTAATATTGGTAAACTGTTCAGTTATATAAAATTATATTCTTATTGTTATATATGTATTTTTTTTTAGTTCAAATTCAGAAACTTATAGTTAAAAGGTTTAAAGCATTTATATTTATTTAAATGAACAAAAACTTAAATTGAATTTGATAAATAAAATAATAATAATAAATGCATATATATTTTCTTAAAAAGTCAATTTTATGGCCAAACCATTGTTTTACATTTTTTAAATAAACATAAGACAAACACATTTATTTTTCTAAAATATTAATTAAAGTAAACAAGCATTTAAAAAGTGACTCCTATTAGGGTGGGTTCAAACCTAATTAATTAATTAAATTAAATACCACTCACCACTATACTGAGTTTTTTTATGAAGTAACAAATCGTGTACAGGTCATTAGTTTGTAAATGTAAAACCGTAATGTGTTTTTCTTGCATTTGACGTTTTTTTTATAAATGTTTTATAATTTTATTGTAATATTTGTAATTTTATGGTAATAATAATGTAAATTCTTGATTATAATGTTTCTTTTAATTTTAATTTTCAAAATTCTTTATTAAGCATTCTGGATGATCATATTTTGATTAGTTTATCAGTTTTAACATAATATAAAATAATCATAAATAAAACAAATTATGATTTAACTTTATTTTATTTATAAGTTAGCTATTGAAATAAGTTTATATAAATTAATTTTCAAATATATTTAATATATAGCTTTTGTTAAATATTAACAGTTTTTTAGGAATTTCATGGATAATTTTTAATAATGTGTGCTTAAATTGTTTGAATAACAGTTTTCATCAATTATTTCTTATTACTATATATTATTACACATGAATAAATAATCAAATTTTTTGCTTACAGAAAAAGAGAGTAAGCTATTAAAGTTACTTAATATTTTTAAAAACAACAACCACAGGGTTGCCCCATTATAAGTTTCGGTTAGTATACCGAATGCTTCACCCACAATTATAATTAGTACAAGGGGAAAATTATAATTAATTTTACCAAGCGCCACAACAAACATTTGTCAGTGAAATTTATAAAACATCAATGGTTAAATTGTTGTCGTTTTTATATAAATAATTTTTTTTAAATGCATAACCATATATGCACAATGTACACATATGTGTACATAAAACATTCAGGTGTCTTAAACGTGTAAAGTGTACTAAAATAGGATTTTTTTTCTTTTACACCTTAATTAGTTAATCATGCACAAGACGATAAATTTTACAGAAACAATTAATTTGTCACTGAAGAGGATAAGTAAACTTGGTGCTCACACAGCTTGATTGAAATAAATACATACAATCAAATTATGGGTATGGAAAACAATATGAAAACACAAGCGAAGTGCACGCATTAATATGCGTTCGTTAATGCATTTTTAAAAAGATAATGAGAGAATATATTGACGAGATATAGGTTGAACATAGAAAGACGGACGAGCGAAAAACAGAGTGAAATTTGATCTTAAGTCATAAAGATGTAATTAAGAGTTAAAGCAAATCTAAAGTCAGAAAATAATGATTAAAAATCATAAAAGATAAATAACAAGTATCATGTATAAATCATTAACAAAATTAAGAAAGTAATCAATAAAATAGTTTAATCTTATAAAAAAAATTTTTTCCAATACATAAAATAAAATCTTAAAAAGATTAAAGTAAACTGTGCAGTTTTTATTCAAAATAATAAACTGTTACATGTCGCGTAACAATATAACAGGAACTGGACATTGAATCGCTAAGTATGCGAGAAACCAAACTCACATCTTGAAAGCGACGATCACAATTTTTCAAAGAAGTCAACATCAGTCAACATTACAAGTATATGAATTAGATATTAAAATCACAATCAAATAAACTAGACATGACGCTAAACTAAAATGGAAAGTGCATGTCAAAAAGAAACGAGAAGAAGCAGAAATAAAATTTAGAAAGTTATATTGGTTGGTAGGAAGAAATTCTTCACTTTCAATAAACAACAAGCTTTTATTATACAAGCAAATTTTGAAACCTATATGGACATATGGTATACAACGTTGGGGTTGTACCAAACAGAGCAACTTTAGCATTATTCAACGTTTTCAGAATAAAGTCTTAAGGAGAATTACTAATGTACCATGGCACATTAGAAATATTGACTTCCATAAGGACTTAAACGTTGAGTTGGTAACTCATGAAATTAGAATTAATGCAAGGAGACATAGAGAAAGGCTCGAAAATCACGTTAATCTAGAAGCAGCTAGACTCCTAGAGGAAACTGATATAACACGAAGACTTTAAAGGACTAAATCATTTGTGTTGATGTAAATTAAATCATCTATGAGCAATGTTGTATAAGCAACTAACCCGGAATCTCAATAAGAAGATTTCATTTAATACTTATGTTGTGATCTCAAATTAATTACAACGCGAATATGTTTTTTTATATTCATTTTAAATCTTTCACTTAAATATCAGCATAATTGTAATTGCTTTGTCTAGAGATATTTGATACTTTTTATTCTTAACTGCAAGCGTGAGAAATGGCCATTAAGCATAATTAATAATTGTATGTTGCAATGCGTGGGATGTGGCCACTCAGCATTTCAATTAATAGTAAATAGTAATGAAATATATTGTATTCAGAAAAATAGAGATAATAAAGAATTAATTAAGTTTTCACGGTCAAACCAGAAGGTTGTTAATAAATATTTAATTTATTTAAATATTATAAGTGTTTTTTTATTCGACGTCATATAATATTCCAATTTAATAGTGGAGAAGTGTGCGAGTAACTTACAATTGGTAAATATTTGCCCTTTTCGTATGCACTAAGCCAATTGTATTACTATACCCCGATATTTGACATAAGCAATTGTCATTTATCAAACAAAGGTGATTCGGCGATTGAACTAAGTACTTTGTGGAAACGAGCTACCAGACGTAAGTAACTAGCTTAAGGCAGTCAGAAACGTCATTATTGCCTCCATCACAAAGAAAACAGTTTAACCCATCGTCGCAGATCTAAAACTTATATACATTTATATATTAGCTATTTAAGTTAAAATTAAATTACTTATTAGTCCAGGAGACTAGATTGTATTTTCATAAAGTATTAAATAAAAGCTTTGTTAAAAAAAATTAACAAGCAACATGATGTGAAATGATATTATGTTTTTGCTTTTGTATTTTTGTTTTAATAAACATAAACATTTTATTAATTCTGTCACAAAATGCCAAATAAGCATTAAGTGTAAAAAAACAAGCATACGTCAGTTGTTTAGTGAGTGCATTGCATAATAAAATTAACAGTGATGGACAAAAAAATAAAATCAGGTACCGCTGGGAACCTTATGGACATTTTTCAGCAAACATCAAAAACACAAAGATCGCAACCAGCAGGTACTTCATCCAGTGTTAATTAAATGGCACCAAAAACCGATAAAAATACTTCAAATGCTAATCAACCATCGAACAAGCCGTAGAATTTATAACGAAGCTACAATGTGAATTAGTTGCAGCTACAGCCGAGCTAGCAACAGCTTGCAAAGAGGATTTATCACTGGAAAATAGGTAGTTACTAGTAAAGAAAAAGAGTTGGTAGAAAAAGAAACAACTTGGCGTTTTCCCCCAACTTCTTCTTCATCTACTATAGTTACAGAAGCGGAACAAACCAGAAAAACGCAGGCGGGCGCATACCGAAACGCCCCCAAGCGCCAATATTAGTAGCATTGTCAAAAGCCAGGAAAAGCCAAAAATACCTTTGCATCCACCAATAAGCAACATTAACAACTTTGAACTATTTCGTCAGAGAGAATTAAAAACCATAGGCGAGCCAAGATTCAAAGCATTATCTAATAATGACATCAAAATAACAATACAAACAGAATACAGGAATGTAAAAACATTGTTAGAAGAAATCAAAAAATCACGAATCAGCTGGGAGATATTGAATACCATACATTCCGGCTAAAGAGTGATAAACTTTACAGGTTTGTTCTCAGGGGCTTACCTTCTCAATCAGTATTGATGAAATTAAAACAGATCTACAAAAAATTAATCACGAAATTGAAAATATAACAAATATACATATATGCAAAATGGTCACAAAAGACGGCGTTAAAATAAGGAAAACATTTTCTCTGTTCTACGTTGAGTTTAAACAAAAAGAAAACAACAATGACGTGTTCAACATAAAAGCTTTGGCACACTGCATCGTAAAGATCAAACCACCAAAAAAGGCATCCCACAATGCACGAATTGCCAACAGCTCGGGCATACCAAAAGCTTTTGCCACAGACATTCTAAATGCGTAAAATGCACTGAAGGACATCACACAAAACAATGCGAAAAAAACGTGAGACCGAGCCTACGTGCGCTCTTTGTCATTGCAAAGGGCACACAGCCAATTATAAAGGTTATCCAGTTTATCAAAAAAAAAAATTAACAGTCAATCACATGAAAAATTTCAGCTGTTCAAAGAATAGGTAAGCCTTAAGCAACAGCAATCGCACTAGCTACATCCGGTCTTACCTATGTGCAAGACAGTAAAAAATCTGTTAACAAACCACACCAAGATAGTGAACAGAGCAAAACAAATAACGAGTTACAGGATAATAATATTATTAAAATGGTCAGTCAAATTCAACAGGCAAAGAGGATGGAATAATTGGAAATGCTCCAAACCACCAAACAAAAAAGTAAAAAAATAAAAAATGATTAACTCATTCCTACGTATTATAACTTGTAATGCAAATGGGCTTAACGGAAGAGCCCAAGAACTAGAAATATTCTTTCATACAAACAACATAGATATTGCGTTAATCGCAGAAACGCAATTCTCTAACAAAAGCCACGTTAAAATAAGAGGATTTGACTCATACAGGACAACTCATCCAAGCGAACGAGCGTGGGGAAGATCAGCTGTATTAATAAAAGTAATATCAAACATTACCGACAAAAAGATATTCGGGAAAATTACATTCAGGCAACTGTTATTACAATCCAGTTCAATGAGGAAAAACTAAACATCGTGGCCGCTACCTGAGTGGGCTGAGTCCAGATATGGATAAAAACTATTCGTTGTGGAAAGTGACACGATTACTCAAACACCTGTAACTCGAGTACCTCGACTTAAGGAATATGGATTCGTCAGGAGAATGAAAAAGCTGAATCGTTTGCACAACATCTAGAAAATGTTTCAAACCACATGGTATAATTTTCAATGTTATAACTGATATGGCCAAAATAGCAAAAACCATTAACGAAATTATTAAAAAAGGATGTAAAATTTAAATGGTGTTGTTTTTGCAATGAATCTTTCAAAACGTTAAAAAATAAATTAATTTCTCCACCAATATTACCCGGAATTCGATAAAGAGTATATTGTCACCTCTGATGCCAGCGATCTGGCTATAGGAGCTGTTTTATCACAGGGTGAAGTGGGCCAGGATAGGCCCATATGTTATGTAAGCCGAAGCCTTAACCCCGCCGAAACCAGACATTCCACAATCGAGAAAAAATTATTAGAATTATTTCACAGTTTGAGCGTTGAAGTGACAACAACAAAAAGTGAGAGTGCAAGCAAAAATAATAATTAAATTTAATTTAATATTTAATATATTTTATTTTGTGCATATTATGCATTTTTAATGCCTATATTACACATAATGTAAAATATGTTGTTAAAATTAATTTAATTTATATTATATAAAAACTGCAGTATCTGCAGTATGAGTGTAACATTAGTGTTGGTTCATAAATATATATATTTATAAGACAATATATATAAATAAAATAAAGTGACATCGTCCGGTGTAAGTGCATTGCACTAATTAATTAAAGAAATAAAATGGATAAAAAAAACCAAATTGGAAAAAATAAATCCGGCACACAGGAAGAAGCTGGCCATTCTGGCTCACTTCGTGCCAATCGCTTTGAAATCTTAGAGGGAATAGAGAAGAGAAATGAAACAACAAGAAATGTTGACCAATAAAAATGCTCAACCATCAAAACCGCAAGTAAAGCATGTGTTTACTTCGGATATAGAAAAAAATATTAGTACTGACGTTGATTCAAACGCAACATTGATGAATGCGCATAAAATAAACATGCAGCAAGAGAAGATAGTTGCTCATATGGAAGAGCGTATAAAAACGTTAGAAAAAGAATTAGATGAATTTAAAGCAAAGGCTTACTCTAGCTGTGGTGCCACAAGTATTCCTTGCGAAAAAAAATACTGAGTACGCCACTGACTCAGATGAGCTCGCGGCTGAAACTGAATCTGAGTAGATCACTCAAAAAAGTAGAAAAAACAATAAAAGAAAACTAAACAATACTCTTACTCCCCCACAAATAATAGTGACTAAGGCAAAGTGTATTTACAAGGGCCCAAAAAAAAAAACCCACCTCCACCACCATTGATAATAGATGGTGTGACAGATTATGATTCACTTTACGAAAAAGTGATAGATAGTTGAGAAAAAGATAATTGAGGACCTCAAAAGGAAAGGGTTCATGGCGATTGAAGCATCAATCAAATTAAAATATGGTACACAATTACCATTAAACATTTTTATGTTAACATTTAGTCCGGATGAGGACATAAACAAAATATATGAAATAACCTCTATACTGCGGTGTAATGTAAATATTAATATTAATAATTTAATGTAAATATTCTACCGCTTAGAAGATCAAGACTCATACCACAATGCAAAAAGTGTCAAGAGTATGGGCACACTAAAAATTATTGTAGCAACGGACATAGGTGCGTCAAATGCACAGGCAATCATTTTACACACATGTGTACAAAAATCGAAAATGAGAAACCAAAATGTATACTTTGCAAAGGAGCTCATCCAGCCAACTATCGAGGCTGCAAAGAAGCTATCCTAAAGCAACAGCTAAAAGATAAAAATTTAAGAACTAAAGTTCAACAACAAAAAAGTAGTACGCAATTACCATCAATTTCGGGAAAACCTACTACAATCAATAAAAAACAATCAGCTAAACCAGCCGCCACTTCTGTGATTGTGGCTCCGACTGTTAAAGGTAACCTTGATCAAAGGATACCAATAGCAGACAATCAAGTCAAAGTTGATTACACAAATAATTTAAATATAAATATTACATTACAAATGATTTTAAACAAATAAGAATCATTTGATGTAAGGATTCAAAAATTAGAGCAAAGCATCAAAGGATGCTTTTTTTTAACAGAAAAATGGCCGACAAAATTAAAATTTTATGTTGGAATGCCAATGAACTTCTGCAGCACCAACAAGAATTGTAGTTGATCCTCGATATGGAAAAAATTGATGTATGCCTTATTTCGGAAACTCATTTTACAAAACAATCATACATAAAATTTAAAAATTATCAAATTTATCACACTATTCATCCAGAAAACAAAGCCAGAGGAGGTAGTGCAGTTATTATAAAAAATAGTCTTTGTCACTATGAAGAATTAAAGTACATAACAGAAGAAATCCAAGAAATCCAGAAAGCAATAAATGCTTCGTTAAAAAAAACAAAAAAAAAAATCTACGCAGTCGAATAATTTAGACCATATATGTATATATAAAAGGAAATTCACCATATATACTGACCATAAACCACTCAAATGGATAATGAGTCTAAACAACCCGTCTTCACGATTGTTCAGATGAAAAATTCGCTTAGAAGAGTTCGAATACGAAATTAAATAAAAACCTGTAAAAGTCAGTACCAATGCTGATGCACTCAGCAGAATGCCAGTCGATACTGCCCAGATGAATATTGTAACCAGATCTCAAACCCAGAAACAACAATTGGACGACGCGGAACCCAATAATTCATCCGAATCAGTAACCGAACAAGATAAAGATAAAGAAGCAAAACTACAGATACATCGTAAATCACTTTTAAATCTCCGAGGGATGAAACTAAAAATATTCCTCTCAATAATCGAAAGTGAGACAGAAGTAGCTATCAAAGATATTTTTCCTAACATTCAGCTACATATCGACACAATAAACATAAAGAGTACAAAAAATTGTGAATACGTAATATGTAAAATTAATTTACCAATTAGAAATCAAAATGACACTCAACAAAATTTAAAAATATTATCGGTAATAAAAAATTATTGTAAAAATAAATATTCAAAAATAAATTCATTCATCATTGCCATATCTGGAAAACTACGTTTTATTCGAAATAAACAAAAATATAAAGAAAATTTGAAAAACAAATAATTAATATATATATAGCTAACATTTTAACAATTACCAGCGAAGAAGAAAAGCAAGAAGTAACGAAAATATTTCACAACTCGCCAGGGGAAGGACTACTATACTATCCATTAGGATAGTATAAACAACGATGTAGCATTATTTGTCACTATTGTAAAAACCACTGTACAAACCAGTAGTATAAACAAAAAATTATTAAAATATAAAAAATTTAAATAAAATTATAATAAGAATATTATTATACATATATTTTTATTAAATACAAATGAATGTAAAGAACAAAATTGTGAAAATAACTAATAATTGTTAAGTTAAAGGGTATACCTTTAAGGTATAATGCCAAATAATTGTAATGTTATCAAATAAAAAGTTATAATGAAACAGAGGAGATGAAAAAAGAAATAAAAGACATAACAGATAAGTACAAAGAAGCCCTAAATACAATTAATAAATTAATAAACGCAGAGAGTATTACTATAGAAACTAACAATAACGAACACATGGTTAGCAAATCTCAAGAAAACGACGAGTTTACATTAGTAATAAATAAAAATATTAATAAAAATAATAATTTTAATAAGAATAATATTGAAAACGAAAAAATAACATGGCCTGACAAACCAATAAACAAAAAAACAGTTAACTCAGATACAGTAAAAAACGACAATAAAAAAATACCACTAATAAATATATTCAATAACAAACCAAACGATATAATAAAAAAATTAACCACTAATTTAAATATACCAAAAAATGAATTTTATATAAAAAAAAAAATGACAACAAACAAAGTATTTTCTGCAAAAATATAAACTCGTTTAAAAAAACAAAAATAGGATTAAATAATATAAACGCAAATTACTATACTTATACACCAACATGCGACAAAATAAAAACAATTATACTTAAAGGATTAGATGGTTCAGAAGAAGTAGACCATATACTAGAATTATTAAATGAAAAAAATTTAGAAAAAGTAGAAATAATTAAGGTTAAAAGATTACAAAGAAAAGCATCAATGGCAAATAATATAAAACTTCCGATCTATATAATACAAGTTTCACCTGAGGCAGATACAAAACAATTATACAAAATAAAATATTTAAATAACATGGTGATAAAATGGGAAACATTAAATAAAAAACAGACAATTATGCAATGCAAAAGATGCCAAAGATATGGACATGCAGCACCAAACTGTAATATGAACTATAGATGCGTGAAATGCAGTATACCACATGGACCAGGGTAATGCAACGTAGCAAAAAAAAAAAAATAACCAAAATACAATATATTGCACATTATGCAAAAAATTAGACACCCTGCTTCATACAAAGGATGCGAAAAATATAAAGAAATGATCCAAAATATAAATATAAAAAAAGAAACAATGTTAAAAAAAGAACAAAACCTATAAATACAAAATAATTATATAAAACAAAATTTAAAATTTAATGAATTGTTTAAGGAAGTAACGGCAAAACAACCAACAATAATACACACAACGAATGAGAAAACAGATGATATAATACTAATAAAAAATACATTAATAGAAATTTTAAGTAAAATAGAAAATACACAATAAACAACACAAGAAGAATAGATCAATTATTTAATAAGAATAATTAATGAAAACAATAACAATTAATACAAATCCAATAATAATTGCAATCAACATACATTCATTAATTTCACTACATAAAAAATCTAAAGAATTAAAAATAATTAAAGAAAACAACCTTGACTTTATACTACTAACAGAAACAAAAATAAATAATAAGCATAAAATAGAAATAGATGGATATAATATTATAAGAAATGATAGAAAGAATGCAACACAAGGAGGAGGAACAGCAATATTAATAAAAAAAGAAATTATAAATTTAAAAATATTGACACATTAACTAAAAAAAAAAAAATAATTGTAAAAACCAAATTTTCAATTATAAATAAAAAAAATAAAATAAAAAAAAAATAAAAAAACAAATAAATATTTAAATTAAAAATTTGATAAAAAAAACAAAAAAATAATAAAAAATTAAAAAAATAATAATTTTGAGAATTCAAATAAGGATCGATAAATTAAGAAAATATATATAATAGATAAGCTTTTCTTTATTAAATTATTTAAACTTATTTTAAATCAAAATGAATTAAATTAAAAAAGAAAATAAATATAAAAAAAAAACATTATTTGTCAAAAATTGCGCATCGTGCCAAAGTAATAAGCTAACACCCAATCCAAAAATCCCATTGACAATAATAACCACAAGTTCCAAACCATTCGAAAAGGTTTATTTAGACGTAGTTGGTCTTTTACCCATAAGTCACCTAAACAACAAATACATACTGACCTTTCAGGATTACTTAACAAAACTTTCACGTGTAATACCGGTTCAAAACGCTGAAGCCAAAATTATAGTCATTAATAACCAGAAACTTTGCTAACCGATCAGGGTAACAATTTTCTAAGCGAAATGTGTAGTGAAATGTGCAAATTATTAAAAATACGAAAATTACAAACGATTCCTTACCACCACCACAAGCCAACGGTGCGATCGAAAGAAGTCGTCGCACATTGGCAGAATTTCTAAGTCATTACGTCGACAGAGACCCACTATCTAGGACACATGGATCCCATATGCTACTTTCGTGTATTAATCTTCATCTCTACCGCTAACTCATCAGACCCCGAAATAGTGCAATTAACTAACAATCCTGGCATATATTTCGAAGAAATGGCAAAATTAAGACTATATGTAAACGAGTGGCGTATAGTAGTGTTTTATGATTTGCAACCTTACTTCTATGAATTTGAACGGCTGAGACACTACACCGTACAAATTCAAAATTTATGCAGTAAGTTGGTAACTAGACCTGATTTTACGCCTTATTGTAAAAGCATCCATCACTTACTCGTAACTCAGCTAAACGAAATAAAAGCTAAAAACACCCTTTTACAATCGGTGAACAACCGCATTAAAAGAGGACTGTTCAATGCAATAGGCACCATAATTAAAACATTATTCAGAACCCTAAACGAGGACGACGCCACTACATTACATTCAGAAATAGAAACCTTAGTTAACAACGAAAAACATGTCTACCAATAATTAAGGAATCAATCTTATTGTAGAATCAACCATTAATATCTACAATAAAACAAACTATGAAATTTCAAAACAATTTTCGGCTATGGACGAAAAGTTAAAACAAATAATTGAACTAACTAATACGACTTACGAAAATAATGATCTATCCACGGAACTCGAAACTCTGATCTCTCTTACCATCCTTTTGATGACATAATATCAAAACACTCAAAATGAAATATTTAATCAAGTAACCGAGGTAAAACACGGGGGACCAAATCCTAATATACTTACCTTAGCGCAAATTCAAGATATTTTATCCAAATCAATAAGAAAATACCTTACTGGTGAATAACAACGAAAATGATGCTTTGCAAATCTGTAGACTAGGTAAAATGAGCACAGCTATAATTAATAATAAAGTAATTTTCGAATTTAAAATTCCCCTACCCTTCAGAGAAAATTACCAACTCTTACATATTATACCTGTTCTGTAATGATTTGAAGTTATCATAGTCCATCATTTACCCTATAAGATATTCTTACAATATTAAGAATTTCTACTAAAACCCAAAATACATTTCCACGCGACTTAATTTCTTGTAAATATTAATTAATTAAATAATCAGCAGTAAAATTTATAAATTATTAAATTTGGTCGGTAATAATTTTTAAGTGCAACGAACTAAAAAATGCATTAATCAACAAATACAAAATTCTATAATCGGAAAAACAAAAGAGACATTTAATATTTTAATTACATTTATTTTTCTTGACCATTTGATTTAATTTTATCATTTAATAATATTTGTATAATTCGCACAAAATTTATTCATTTGTTTCCAATAACTTTTATAAAATTATATTTATTTTTCAAGTGCAAAATTAAAACGCAAGATAAGCACATTTATAATTGTAAAAATATTTATACTAACGATTAATTAGTCAGAGTAATTTTTGATCTGAAACAATGTAGTCAGAGTTACTTTAGATCTAAAACAATGCAGTCAGAGTTTAAATAGATCTGAAACAATGTAGATCAGAGTTACTTTAGATCTGAAACAATGCAGATCAGAGTAAAAATAAGACCTAATTCGGAAAAAACTATTATATAATTAATAGTTAAGTCACAAGCGATAAGTTCATTTATAAAACATCATCAAAAATAACACACAAAACTAAATTAATAAATCTTAATTCAAAACAAAAATAAAAATAATGTAATAAAATTAACAAAAGTCAAGTTTAAAATTTTTAAGTGTATAAAATAAATATTAAATAACCGAAACATTCGAACATTTTAATAAAGTTGTGTAGTTTTTCTTAAAATGGTTTCGGTGGCGTTACAGTTCCTACTCTCCACGAAAAGTCATTTGCCTTCATAGAATCCAATTTCAAGTATTTAAAAATAGATCTAAACAGAGAACATTACTGTACCCTAACCAAAATTGAAATGGATAGATGCATAACTACAAAAAACAAACAATATCTATGTAAGCTAGTGCATCCGATTTATAAAATCTGATCGGAACACAACATATGTGAAATTGAATTAATAAGGCACATACGAACCCTACCCAGTAATTGTCTGATTAAAATAATTGAAAAAAAATTTTTTGGTATCCTTTAATTAGCTCTAACCATTGGTTATATTCCTTTCCCGATGAACAAATTGTAGAATTAATTTGCAATAGCTCATTTAACACATTTAAGTTATCAAATTCTGGTACCATTAAGGTACCTAGCTCGTGCTATATTAAATCCCAAGGAGCTTCTATACAATCCCGTAATGTCCAAACTTCATCGGTAGGCAACAATTTTATCCCTAGTCTAAACCTGACATCATCATTACATTTAAAATCAAATTCTAGTAGTCCAAAATCTAAACCTTTACAGATCCAATCCTTACCAAAGAGGTAGAAGAACTCAGAGTGAAATTAGACTTTCAAAAGAAACAAGAATCAGAGTTCGAGGTTCACAGAAACAACACTTTTTTCCATAATATACATCATTATTCAGCCACATATATCATAGTAACTCTATTAATAATAACAGTAATATTCCGAATAATAAAAAAGAAACGAGTTAGATTACCGCGGGAGACCAGAGGAGAAATGCTATCCCCAATTACGGAAACTATTGGTATTAATCTTAGAAACGTTCCAGCTAACCTTCTTCCTTAAACTCCCTATAAAAATATATTTATTGGTATAAACTAAATCTCTTTACGAACAATTATAAATAAGTTTCATGTATGTGTGTGTATATATAATTATTTATATATATATATAAATAAATAATATAATATAGAAAACAACAATAATAATAATAATAATATAAATAATTTAATAATATAATAAAGAATATAATATATAATTAACCAATAGAAATAATGACTAAAATTAATTCAATCAAAAAAATAAAATAAATATATATAATGTAAACCAAAAAAAAAAAAAAAAAAATATATTTTATCTAGTTTAAGAAATATAAGAAAACCAAGTAAAGTAAAGTAAAACAACAATTGTAAAGTATAAATGTATATATTTAAAAATAATAATTTAAATAAACATTTTAATAAAAACAAAAAAAAATGATAAAAAAAAACTATAAATATAATATTTATACTAATTAAAAGACAATAATTTTTCTTCTAAACAAGATTAAATAAATCTATTTCCAATAATTTAAAATATATATATATATATATATATATATAATAATGTTACCTTAGATTTAGTAATTAAGTTATCAGTAAAAAAAAAAAAAAAAAAAAAAAAAAATTATTTATCCCACGTTTTGACTACGTAATTTTAATCCCTTTCATTAAATAAATAATAATTAATAAAAATATAATAATAGTATAATTTGCACGAATTTAATTCATCTAATGTTTCTAATTTTATTTAATTTATCTTTTTCGGAGCTGCTTAAAGTAAGACGTACAAATTTAAATAAAAATAATTAAACTAAAAAATCACCAAACTACAAGTTCATATATAAAAATAAAATTTACTTAAAATATAAATAGTTAAACCTATTTAGATATAAATTACTTATAAAATTTATCCTAATAAATTAAATATAATATAATAAAGTATAATTATCAAATATAAAAGTATAAAATACTGTAAACCAAAATAATAATAAATATATCAAATAAAGTTTTAAAATAAAAATTGTATTGCTTTTATTAACTTGTTACGTGTCCCGTAACACAATGTATGAAGAATGACAAATGTTTGAAGAAGTATCCAAGAAAACTAATACATGAGACACAAACCGGTGATGATGGACATCCTTCATATATAAAACGGCAGCAAGTACAAGGTGGGTATACGGTAAAAATAACAACAAAAGCGGGCGACCAAATTGCGGTGGATAACAGTGGATAGTACCTTACATACCATTACTTTCAAAAATGTTTCAAGCACACATCAATGTTGAATATTGCAATTCAGTGAAATCTATCAAATACACATGTAAATATGTTAACAAGCGTAGTGGCATGGCAGTGTTTGAAGCCGGGCATGAAAACAGAACAACTGATGAGATTACACAATATCAATTGGGAAAATATATTAGTAGTAATGAAGCAGTTTGGCGAATTCTAAACTTCTCCATTCATGAACGCTATCCAACCGTTTTTCATCTCAGTGTTCATCTGTAAAATGGACAACGAGTTTATTTTACAACTGAGAACGCCCAGACGAAAGCTTCACAACCTCCTAAAACAACTTTAACAGAATTTTTCGTACTATGTCAGGAAGATTTGTTTGCGAAAACATTATTTTACATCATTATACATGGAACAAATCGCAAAAGAAGTTTATAGGAAGAAAACAAGGCGCTATAGTTCCTGGATATATGCATGTACGAAAAAGTGATTCCTTAGGACGAGTATATGCAGTTCATCCTAACACTGCCGAATGCTATTATCTAAGATTGTTGCTTCACGCAGTGCGAGGGCCAACGTCTTTCACTGATTTAAAAACCGTCAACGGAGTGTTGTGTGAAACGTATTGAGAAGCATGCCAAGCGTTTGGTTTGCTTGAAAATGATCAACATTGGGATATTACATTATCGGAACCCTTTTTAACAAGATTTGCACCACAGCTTCGAACCCTATTTTCAATAATAATAACAACTTGCTTTCCATCTAATCCACAGATTCTTGGGAACAAATATAAAGAGAATTTAAGTGAGGACATTTTAAATGGATATCGCAGAGAACACCCTGACATGGATATTTGTTTTTCGCCTGCAATATTTAATGAAACTCTCTTAATTATTGAAAATAAATGTGCATCAATTAACGGAAAAACGCTTTCGCAGCTTGGTTTGCCATCACCATCACGCAGTACACTGACCAATTTAATGGAGATATTTTGAGAGAAAAGAACTATGACGTTGATCGTCTAAGAAATTTTGTGGAAACAAATAAACCACTTTTAGTAAATGACTAGTTAATTGCCTATAACACAATTATAGATGCAACAACAACGAATGCCAATGGCAGCATTTTTTTCCTTGATGCACCAGGAGGAAGAGGTAAAACATTTTTGATTAATTTATTGCTTGCCAATATTAGGTCTCAGAATAAAATTGCTGCTGCAATTGCATCGTCGGGAATTGCTTCAACATTATTGGAAGGAGGTCGAACTGCACATTCAGCTTTAAAATTGTCGTTAAATGTAGCACACTCAGTTACTCCGTTGTATAATATGAACAAAGCTTCTGGCCAAGCGGAAGTGTTAAAAACGTGCAGAATAATTGTTTGGGATGAGTACACTATGGCACACAAAAAATCAATTGAAGCACTTGATCGAACTCTACATGACTTTAGAGAAAACAGTCTATTAATGGGCGGTACGGTTGTACATTTGGCAAGGGACTTTTGTCAAACCTTGTCAATTATACAGCGTTCTGCACCCATCGACGAGCTTAACGCTTGCCTCAAAGCATCAAGTCTTTGGAAACATGTTAAAAAATTGACATTGCCAACCAATATGCGGGCACATTTGCAAGGGGATTAAAAAAACAACAATTTTGCACATCAGTTATTGCTTCTTGGAGATGGTAAGTTGCCTTGCGATCCTATTACTAATAACATATCTTTTCCTTTAAGTGTTTGTAATATAATGTCTTCCCTTCAAGAAACAATAACAATGTTTTAAAAGGTTATCATTACGGCAAGTTTAATGTGCTTAAAAAATGAAACTGTATTGTACAAAAATTAAATTATTAATTTTATGCCTTTTTTAATTACTCTAGATATTTAAAAAGAACGTTATACTGGTAAATTAATTTTGATTTTAAACAACAAGTCGCCATCATCCCCACCTAAACTAAGAAAAGTTCTATAAATAAGATAAAATAATTTAAACGGTTCTCAGATTATTATCAGACGTTACTCTGTTCATAATTAATTTTCAATAGTAAGATTTTCATTATATTTGACCATATTATTATATGTATTTATCATATTTTCGTTAATCAAATTTTTATTTTTAGCTCTAATTTTAATATATATTTGAATATTGATCTATATTTTTATTTATTAACTAAATATAACTGTTTTTTTTTTTTATAATTTTAATTTTAAATTTTTAGCATATTTCTATTTTTATCTATATATTAATTTATTTTAAGTACATTTTGAAAGATATTTTTATATATTGTATAATAATGGATTCGAATCCAAATCAAACAATTACACAACTTGAAGCCAGGCTTAGAGAGGATCGAATGGCACATGCTACGTCAAGGGAAAGGGAAACAATTGAACAAAGTGAAAACAGACGGGAACAAAATAGGCTAAGATTGGATAATGTAAGAGACATGGAAACCACTGAAGAGAAGAACTGAATATGCTACGTTAAACGTCAGGCAGACTTCACTAAAATTGGAAGCATTTAGTTATGATAAAATTAAAAATTATGTGGAACATCCTAAAGTTAAAATTGGAAAAATGGATATAATATGTGAACATTGGCAAGCAAATAAATTTAAATCAGAATCACTTGAGATGTGCTGTTCAAAAGGAAAAGTTCAATTACCGCCTTTCAATCAACCACCCGAACCTCTCTTTTCGTACATGACCAGATCAACTATACAAAGTCAAAAAAATTTATGCAAAACATAAGAAAATACAAATCCTGCTTCCCGATGACTTCTTTTGGTACAACAAACAGAGTTCGAGAACCCGGATTTATGGCTACTTTTAAGGCGCAGGGGCAAATATATCATAGGATTGGATCAATTCTCCCCTGTAATAATAATAATCCACAGCTTATTCAAATTTATTTTGCAGGAGACGAAAATCTGCAATCCAGACAACGATGTAACAATATTCCTGAAACAAATCTACAAATTGTGGATCTTCTGCAGGCATTTTTGCATCAACACAATAATTTGGTGAAGATTTTTAAAACAGCTTTAGATAAAATGCCAACGGATGACTACAAAATTATTATTCGCACTCTGTCTACTGATGATGTGGCCGTTATAATAGTGGGTGAAGAATGTAGCTGCCGTGATATAATTATTAGTAAAAGAAGTAATGCTGTGCAACGAATTTCAAAAACACATAAATCATATGATGCCTTTAAATACCCAATCATATTTTGGGAAGGCGAAGATGGTTATCATACTAATATTATTCAAGTAAATACTAATAAGAAAGTGTCATGTATGGATTTTTATGCTTATCGTATAATGGTGAGGACTGGTTTCTCAAACCACATTTTGAATTGTGGACAGCTTTTTCATTAATTTATTGTGGGCATGTACGCTAAAATTGAAAGCGAACGCCTCCTCTACATTACTCTAAATCAACAGAAGCTAAAAGTTGACGATTATATTCATTTGCGAGATGCGGTTGCCAGTGATGAAAATATTATGGAAATTGGACAAAAATGTATATTACCTGCTACGTTTTGACATATAGATTACATTTACATTCAATTCATTATGGGCGGAAATTAAGGAAGAGCTTCTGGCAGGCCAGAAGTCAACGGACCGGCACGATTTGACAGCAAGAGTTTTTAAGCAAAAACTTATGAAGCTAATGGACGTTTTAACTAAAAATCATATTTATGGAGAAACTCGCTGTTTTTTGTATTCAGTTGAATGGCAAAAAAGAGGATTGCCACATGCACACATACTATTGTGGTTAAAGGAAAAAATTCGCATAACACAAATCGATGATGTTGTTTTGGCAGATCTTCCTAATCCTGAAGAAGATCCTGGACTTTTTGAGATTATATCAAAAAATATGATTCATGGACCATGTGGATCTATTAACCCTCAATCACCATGTATGAAGAATGACAAATGTTCGAAGAACTATCCAAGAAAACTGATACATGAGACACAAACCGGTGATGATGGATATCCTTCATATATAAAACAGCAGCAAGTACAAGGTGGGTATACGGTAAAAATAACAACAAAAGCGGGCGACCAAATTGCGGTGGATAACAGTGAATAGTACCTTACATACCATTACTTTCAAAAATGTTTCAAGCACACATCAATGTTGAATATTGCAATTCAGTGAAATCTATCAAATACACATGTAAATATGTTAACAAGCGTAGTGGCATGGCAGTGTTTGAAGCCGGGCATGAAAACAGAACAACTGATGAGATTACACAATATCAATTGGGAAAATATATTAGTAGTAATGAAGCAGTTTGGCGAATTCTAAACTTCTCCATTCATGAACGTTATCCAACCGTTTTTCATCTCAGTGTTCATCTGTAAAATGGACAACGAGTTTATTTTACAACTGAGAACGCCCAGACGAAAGCTTCACAACCTCCTAAAACAACTTTAACAGAATTTTTCGTACTATGTCAGGAAGATTTGTTTGCGAAAACATTATTTTACATCATTATACATGGAACAAATCGCAAAAGAAGTTTATAGGAAGAAAACAAGGCGCTATAGTTCCTGGATATATGCATGTACGAAAAAGTGATTCCTTAGGACGAGTATATGCAGTTCATGCTAACAATGCCGAATGCTATTATCTAAGATTGTTGCTTCACGCAGTGCGAGGGCCAACGTCTTTCACTGATTTAAAAACCGTCAACGGAGTGTTGTGTGAAACGTATTGAGAAGCATGCCAAGCGTTTGATTTGCTGGAAAATGATCAACATTGGAATATTACATTATTGGAACCCTTTTTAACAAGATTTGCACCACAGCTTCGAACCCTATTTTCAATAATAATAATAACTTGCTTTCCATCTAATCCACAAATTCTTTGGAACAAATATAAAGAGAATTTAAGTGAGGACATTTTAAATGGATATCGCAGAGAACACCCTGACATGGATATTTGTTTTTCGCCTGCAATATTTAATGAAACTCTCTTAATTATTGAAAATAAATGTGCATCAATTAACGGAAAAATGCTTTCGCAGCTTGGTTTGCCATCACCATCACGCAGTACACTGACCAATTTAATGGAGATATTTTGAGAGAAAAGAAATATGACGTTGATCGTCTAAGAAATTTTGTGGAAACAAATAAACCACTTGTAGTAAATGACCAGTTAATTGCCTATAACACAATTATAGATGCAACAACAACGAATGCAAATGGCAGCATTTCCTTTCCTTTTTCCTTGATGCACCAGGAGGAACAGGTAAAACATTTTTGATTAATTTATTGCTTGCCAATATTAGGTCTCAGAATAAAATTGCTGCTGCAATTGCATCGTCGGGAATTGCTTCAACATTATTGGAAGGAGGTCGAACTGCACATTCAGCTTTAAAATTGCCGTTAAATGTAGCACACTCAGTTACTCCGTTGTATAATATGAACAAAGCTTCTGGCCAAGCGGAAGTGTTAAAAATGTGCAGAATAATTGTTTGGGATGAGTACACTATGGCACACAAAAAATTAATTGAAGCACTTGATCGAACTCTACATGACTTTAGAGAAAACAGTCTATTAATGGGCGGTACGGTTGTACATTTGGCAAGGGACTTTTGTCAAACCTTGTCAATTATACAGCGTTCTGCACCCGTCGACGAGCTTAACGCTTGCCTCAAAGCATCAAGTCTTTGGAAACATGTTAAAAAATTGACATTGCCAACCAATATGCGGGCACATTTGCAAGGGGATTAAAAAAACAACAATTTTGCACATCAGTTATTGCTTCTTGGAGATGGTAAGTTGCCTTGCGATCCTATTACTAATAACATATCTTTTCCTTTAAGTGTTTGTAATATAATGTCTTCCCTTCAAGAAACAATAACAATGTTTTAAAAGGTTATCATTACGGCAAGTTTAATGTGCTTAAAAAATGAAACTGTATTGTACAAAAATTAAATTATTAATTTTATGCCTTTTTTAATTACTCTAGATATTTAAAAAGAACGTTATACTGGTAAATTAATTTTGATTTTAAACAACAAGTCGCCATCATCCCCACCTAAACTAAGAAAAGTTCTATAAATAAGATAAAATAATTTAAACGGTTCTCAGATTATTATCAGACGTTACTCTGTTCATAATTAATTTTCAATAGTAAGATTTTCATTATATTTGACCATATTATTATATGTATTTATCATATTTTCGTTAATCAAATTTTTATTTTTAGCTCTAATTTTAATATATATTTGAATATTGATCTATATTTTTATTTATTAACTAAATATAACTGTTTTTTTTTTTTATAATTTTAATTTTAAATTTTTAGCATATTTCTATTTTTATCTATATATTAATTTATTTTAAGTACATTTTGAAAGATATTTTTATATATTGTATAATAATGGATTCGAATCCAAATCAAACAATTACACAACTTGAAGCCAGGCTTAGAGAGGATCGAATGGCACATGCTACGTCAAGGGAAAGGGAAACAATTGAACAAAGTGAAAACAGACGGGAACAAAATAGGCTAAGATTGGATAATGTAAGAGACATGGAAACCACTGAAGAGAAGAACTGAATATGCTACGTTAAACGTCAGGCAGACTTCACTAAAATTGGAAGCATTTAGTTATGATAAAATTAAAAATTATGTGGAACATCCTAAAGTTAAAATTGGAAAAATGGATATAATATGTGAACATTGGCAAGCAAATAAATTTAAATCAGAATCACTTGAGATGTGCTGTTCAAAAGGAAAAGTTCAATTACCGCCTTTCAATCAACCACCCGAACCTCTCTTTTCGTACATGACCAGATCAACTATACAAAGTCAAAAAAATTTATGCAAAACATAAGAAAATACAAATCCTGCTTCCCGATGACTTCTTTTGGTACAACAAACAGAGTTCGAGAACCCGGATTTATGGCTACTTTTAAGGCGCAGGGGCTAATATATCATAGGATTGGATCAATTCTCCCCTGTAATAATAATAATCCACAGCTTATTCAAATTTATTTTGCAGGAGACGAAAATCTGCAATCCAGACAACGATGTAACAATATTCCTGAAACAAATCTACAAATTGTGGATCTTCTGCAGGCATTTTTGCATCAACACAATAATTTGGTGAAGATTTTTAAAACAGCTTTAGATAAAATGCCAACGGATGACTACAAAATTATTATTCGCACTCTGTCTACTGATGATGTGGCCGTTATAATAGTGTGTGAAGAATGTAGCTGCCGTGATATAATTATTAGTAAAAGAAGTAATGCTGTGCAACGAATTTCAAAAACACATAAATCATATGATGCCTTTAAATACCCAATCATATTTTGGGAAGGCGAAGATGGTTATCATACTAATATTATTCAAGTAAATACTAATAAGAAAGTGTCATGTATGGATTTTTATGCTTATCGTATAATGGTGAGGACTGGTTTCTCAAACCACATTTTGAATTGTGGACAGCTTTTTCATTAATTTATTGTGGGCATGTACGCTAAAATTGAAAGCGAACGCCTCCTCTACATTACTCTAAATCAACAGAAGCTAAAAGTTGACGATTATATTCATTTGCGAGATGCGGTTGCCAGTGATGAAAATATTATGGAAATTGGACAAAAATGTATATTGCCTGCTACGTTTTGACATATAGATTACATTTACATTCAATTCATTATGGGCGGAAATTAAGGAAGAGCTTCTGGCAGGCCAGAAGTCAACGGACCGGCACGATTTGACAGCAAGAGTTTTTAAGCAAAAACTTATGAAGCTAATGGACGTTTTAACTAAAAATCATATTTATGGAGAAACTCGCTGTTTTTTGTATTCAGTTGAATGGCAAAAAAGAGGATTGCCACATGCACACATACTATTGTGGTTAAAGGAAAAAATTCGCATAACACAAATCGATGATGTTGTTTTGGCAGATCTTCCTAATCCTGAAGAAGATCCTGGACTTTTTGAGATTATATCAAAAAATATGATTCATGGACCATGTGGATCTATTAACCCTCAATCACCATGTATGAAGAATGACAAATGTTCGAAGAACTATCCAAGAAAACTGATACATGAGACACAAACCGGTGATGATGGATATCCTTCATATATAAAACGGCAGCAAGTACAAGGTGGGTATACGGTAAAAATAACAACAAAAGCGGGCGACCAAATTGCGGTGGATAACAGTGAATAGTACCTTACATACCATTACTTTCAAAAATGTTTCAAGCACACATCAATGTTGAATATTGCAATTCAGTGAAATCTATCAAATACACATGTAAATATGTTAACAAGCGTAGTGGCATGGCAGTGTTTGAAACCGGGCATGAAAACAGAACAACTGATGAGATTACACAATATCAATTGGGAAAATATATTAGTAGTAATGAAGCAGTTTGGCGAATTCTAAACTTCTCCATTCATGAACGTTATCCAACCGTTTTTCATCTCAGTGTTCATCTGTAAAATGGACAACGAGTTTATTTTACAACTGAGAACGCCCAGACGAAAGCTTCACAACCTCCTAAAACAACTTTAACAGAATTTTTCGTACTATGTCAGGAAGATTTGTTTGCGAAAACATTATTTTACATCATTATACATGGAACAAATCGCAAAAGAAGTTTATAGGAAGAAAACAAGGCGCTATAGTTCCTGGATATATGCATGTACGAAAAAGTGATTCCTTAGGACGAGTATATGCAGTTCATGCTAACAATGCCGAATGCTATTATCTAAGATTGTTGCTTCACGCAGTGCGAGGGCCAACGTCTTTCACTGATTTAAAAACCGTCAACGGAGTGTTGTGTGAAACGTATTGAGAAGCATGCCAAGCGTTTGATTTGCTGGAAAATGATCAACATTGGAATATTACATTATTGGAACCCTTTTTAACAAGATTTGCACCACAGCTTCGAACCCTATTTTCAATAATAATAATAACTTGCTTTCCATCTAATCCACAAATTCTTTGGAACAAATATAAAGAGAATTTAAGTGAGGACATTTTAAATGGATATCGCAGAGAACACCCTGACATGGATATTTGTTTTTCGCCTGCAATATTTAATGAAACTCTCTTAATTATTGAAAATAAATGTGCATCAATTAACGGAAAAATGCTTTCGCAGCTTGGTTTGCCATCACCATCACGCAGTACACTGACCAATTTAATGGAGATATTTTGAGAGAAAAGAAATATGACGTTGATCGTCTAAGAAATTTTGTGGAAACAAATAAACCACTTGTAGTAAATGACCAGTTAATTGCCTATAACACAATTATAGATGCAACAACAACGAATGCAAATGGCAGCATTTCCTTTCCTTTTTCCTTGATGCACCAGGAGGAACAGGTAAAACATTTTTGATTAATTTATTGCTTGCCAATATTAGGTCTCAGAATAAAATTGCTGCTGCAATTGCATCGTCGGGAATTGCTTCAACATTATTGGAAGGAGGTCGAACTGCACATTCAGCTTTAAAATTGCCGTTAAATGTAGCACACTCAGTTACTCCGTTGTATAATATGAACAAAGCTTCTGGCCAAGCGGAAGTGTTAAAAATGTGCAGAATAATTGTTTGGGATGAGTACACTATGGCACACAAAAAATTAATTGAAGCACTTGATCGAACTCTACATGACTTTAGAGAAAACAGTCTATTAATGGGCGGTACGGTTGTACATTTGGCAAGGGACTTTTGTCAAACCTTGTCAATTATACAGCGTTCTGCACCCGTCGACGAGCTTAACGCTTGCCTCAAAGCATCAAGTCTTTGGAAACATGTTAAAAAATTGACATTGCCAACCAATATGCGGGCACATTTGCAAGGGGATTAAAAAAACAACAATTTTGCACATCAGTTATTGCTTCTTGGAGATGGTAAGTTGCCTTGCGATCCTATTACTAATAACATATCTTTTCCTTTAAGTGTTTGTAATATAATGTCTTCCCTTCAAGAAACAATAACAATGTTTTAAAAGGTTATCATTACGGCAAGTTTAATGTGCTTAAAAAATGAAACTGTATTGTACAAAAATTAAATTATTAATTTTATGCCTTTTTTAATTACTCTAGATATTTAAAAAGAACGTTATACTGGTAAATTAATTTTGATTTTAAACAACAAGTCGCCATCATCCCCACCTAAACTAAGAAAAGTTCTATAAATAAGATAAAATAATTTAAACGGTTCTCAGATTATTATCAGACGTTACTCTGTTCATAATTAATTTTCAATAGTAAGATTTTCATTATATTTGACCATATTATTATATGTATTTATCATATTTTCGTTAATCAAATTTTTATTTTTAGCTCTAATTTTAATATATATTTGAATATTGATCTATATTTTTATTTATTAACTAAATATAACTGTTTTTTTTTTTTTATAATTTTAATTTTAAATTTTTAGCATATTTCTATTTTTATCTATATATTAATTTATTTTAAGTACATTTTGAAAGATATTTTTATATATTGTATAATAATGGATTCGAATCCAAATCAAACAATTACACAACTTGAAGCCAGGCTTAGAGAGGATCGAATGGCACATGCTACGTCAAGGGAAAGGGAAACAATTGAACAAAGTGAAAACAGACGGGAACAAAATAGGCTAAGATTGGATAATGTAAGAGACATGGAAACCACTGAAGAGAAGAACTGAATATGCTACGTTAAACGTCAGGCAGACTTCACTAAAATTGGAAGCATTTAGTTATGATAAAATTAAAAATTATGTGGAACATCCTAAAGTTAAAATTGGAAAAATGGATATAATATGTGAACATTGGCAAGCAAATAAATTTAAATCAGAATCACTTGAGATGTGCTGTTCAAAAGGAAAAGTTCAATTACCGCCTTTCAATCAACCACCCGAACCTCTCTTTTCGTACATGACCAGATCAACTATACAAAGTCAAAAAAATTTATGCAAAACATAAGAAAATACAAATCCTGCTTCCAGATGACTTCTTTTGGTACAACAAACAGAGTTCGAGAACCCGGATTTATGGCTACTTTTAAGGCGCAGGGGCAAATATATCATAGGATTGGATCAATTCTCCCCTGTAATAATAATAATCCACAGCTTATTCAAATTTATTTTGCAGGAGACGAAAATCTGCAATCCAGACAACGATGTAACAATATTCCTGAAACAAATCTACAAATTGTGGATCTTCTGCAGGCATTTTTGCATCAACACAATAATTTGGTGAAGATTTTTAAAACAGCTTTAGATAAAATGCCAACGGATGACTACAAAATTATTATTCGCACTCTGTCTACTGATGATGTGGCCGTTATAATAGTGGGTGAAGAATGTAGCTGCCGTGATATAATTATTAGTAAAAGAAGTAATGCTGTGCAACGAATTTCAAAAACACATAAATCATATGATGCCTTTAAATACCCAATCATATTTTGGGAAGGCGAAGATGGTTATCATACTAATATTATTCAAGTAAATACTAATAAGAAAGTGTCATGTATGGATTTTTATGCTTATCGTATAATGGTGAGGACTGGTTTCTCAAACCACATTTTGAATTGTGGACACCTTTTTCATTAATTTATTGTGGGCATGTACGCTAAAATTGAAAGCGAACGCCTCCTCTACATTACTCTAAATCAACAGAAGCTAAAAGTTGACGATTATATTCATTTGCGAGATGCGGTTGCCAGTGATGAAAATATTATGGAAATTGGACAAAAATGTATATTGCCTGCTACGTTTTGACATATAGATTACATTTACATTCAATTCATTATGGGCGGAAATTAAGGAAGAGCTTCTGGCAGGCCAGAAGTCAACGGACCGGCACGATTTGACAGCAAGAGTTTTTAAGCAAAAACGTATGAAGCTAATGGACGTTTTAACTAAAAATCATATTTATGGAGAAACTCGCTGTTTTTTGTATTCAGTTGAATGGCAAAAAAGAGGATTGCCACATGCACACATACTATTGTGGTTAAAGGAAAAAATTCGCATAACACAAATCGATGATGTTGTTTTGGCAGATCTTCCTAATCCTGAAGAAGATCCTGGACTTTTTGAGATTATATCAAAAAATATGATTCATGGACCATGTGGATCTATTAACCCTCAATCACCATGTATGAAGAATGACAAATGTTCGAAGAACTATCCAAGAAAACTGATACATAAGACACAAACCGGTGATGATGGATATCCTTCATATATAAAACGGCAGCAAGTACAAGGTGGGTATACGGTAAAAATAACAACGAAAGCGGGCGACCAAATTGCGGTGGATAACAGTGAATAGTACCTTACATACCATTACTTTCAAAAATGTTTCAAGCACACATCAATGTTGAATATTGCAATTCAGTGAAATCTATCAAATACACATGTAAATATGTTAACAAGCGTAGTGGCATGGCAGTGTTTGAAGCCGGGCATGAAAACAGAACAACTGATGAGATTACACAATATCAATTGGGAAAATATATTAGTAGTAATGAAGCAGTTTGGCGAATTCTAAACTTCTCCATTCATGAACGTTATCCAACCGTTTTTCATCTCAGTGTTCATCTGTAAAATGGACAACGAGTTTATTTTACAACTGAGAACGCCCAGACGAAAGCTTCACAACCTCCTAAAACAACTTTAACAGAATTTTTCGTACTATGTCAGGAAGATTTGTTTGCGAAAACATTATTTTACATCATTATACATGGAACAAATCGCAAAAGAAGTATAGGAAGAAAACAAGGCGCTATAGTTCCTGGATATATGCATGTACGAAAAAGTGATTCCTTAGGACGAGTATATGCAGTTCATCCTAACAATGCCGAATGCTATTATCTAAGATTGTTGCTTCACGCAGTGCGAGGGCCAACGTCTTTCACTGATTTAAAAACCGTCAACGGAGTGTTGTGTGAAACGTATAGGGAAGCATGCCAAGCGTTTGATTTGCTGGAAAATGATCAACATTGGAATATTACATTATTGGAACCCTTTCTAACAAGATTTGCACCACAGCTTCGAACCCTATTTTCAATAATAATAATAACTTGCTTTCCATCTAATCCACAAATTCTTTGGAACAAATATAAAGAGAATTTAAGTGAGGACATTTTAAATGGATATCGCAGAGAACACCCTGACATGGATATTTGTTTTTCGCCTGCAATATTTAATGAAACTCTCTTAATTATTGAAAATAAATGTGCATCAATTAACGGAAAAATGCTTTCGCAGCTTGGTTTGCCATCACCATCACGCAGTACACTGACCAATTTAATGGAGATATTTTGAGAGAAAAGAACTATGACGTTGATCGTCTAAGAAATTTTGTGGAAACAAATAAACCACTTGTAGTAAATGACCAGTTAATTGCCTATAACACAATTATAGATGCAACAACAACGAATGCAAATGGCAGCATTTCCTTTCCTTTTTCCTTGATGCACCAGGAGGAACAGGTAAAACATTTTTGATTAATTTATTGCTTGCCAATATTAGGTCTCAGAATAAAATTGCTGCTGCAATTGCATCGTCGGGAATTGCTTCAACATTATTGGAAGGAGGTCGAACTGCACATTCAGCTTTAAAATTGCCGTTAAATGTAGCACACTCAGTGTCTCCGTTGTATAATATGAACAAAGCTTCTGGCCAAGCGGAAGTGTTAAAAACGTGCAGAATAATTGTTTGGGATGAGTACACTATGGCACACAAAAAATTAATTGAAGCACTTGATCGAACTCTACATGACTTTAGAGAAAACAGTCTATTAATGGGCGGTACGGTTGTACATTTGGCAGGGGACTTTTCTCAAACCTTGTCAATTATACAGCGTTCTGCACCCGTCGACGAGCTTAACGCTTGCCTCAAAGCATCAAGTCTTTGGAAACATGTTAAAAAATTGACTTTGCCAACCAATATGCGGGCACATTTACAAGGGGATTTAGAAAACAACAATTTTGCACATCAGTTATTGCTTCTTGGAGATGGTAAGTTGCCTTGTGATCCTATTACTAATAACATATCTTTTCCTTTAAGTGTTTGTAATATAATGTCTTCCCTTCAAGAAACAATAGATAAAGTTTTTCCAAACATATTTACAAATTTTTTAAATCATCAGTGGCTACGAGAAAAAGCTGTTCTGGTACCAACAAATGAATGGGTTAATAATATAAAACTTGAAATTCAAGATAAGCTGCCTGGCATTAGTACAACATACTCATCGATGGATAGTGTCACGGATAATGAACAAACAGTTTATTATCCTGTTGAATTCTTAAATTCTTTAGACTCATCTGCTATGCCTCTACATAAGTTATTATTGAAAATTGGATCACCGATAATGCTTTTGCGAAATATCGACGCACCTAAAATGTGCAACGGAACACAGCTTTGTGTTAAAAAACTCATGCCGAACGTTATCCAAGCAAATATATTAACTAGTAATGCTAAAGGAGAAAGTGTTTCTATACAATGCATTCTTTTGATACTAACAGATATGCACTTTGATTTTAAGCGCTTGCAATTTCTAGTGCGACTTGCATTCGTTATAACAATAACTAAAGCACAAGAGCAGTCACTCAGTGTAGCAGGCATCAATTTAGAAAGTCAGTGTTTTACGCATAGTCAACTATATGTTTCTTGCTCTAGAGTGAGAACACCTAAAAATTTGTTTATTTATGCACCGGAGGGAAAAACAAAAAATATAGTATATCCTAAAGCCCTAGAATAAGTTAATGATAGTTTTAAATAATTTTATAATTTATTGTATTTATTTAATTTTAATAAAGATACTTTAAGTATTTGTAAGTAATCACCTAAATTATTAAAATAATATTAAAATTAAGTTAAAAGTTCCAATTTAAATTGAATTGTTTTTTTTTTAAATTTTCAACATTAAAAAAAAGGCTCTCTGATAAAAACTTAATTGCTATGCCTGGAATAAAATATTGAATTGCATTAACATTAATAAATCAAAATATTTAGAGGATGTTTAATTATGTTCAAAACTGTATTTTATCGCCGTGCAAAGCCGGGTAACACAGCTAGTATATAAATATAATTGTAAACTTAAATTAAGTAAATACATTAAATAGAATAAAACTTTATTATAAAATTCAAATAAATTAAGGTAAAAAAAAAAAAAAATGTAAAAAATAAAATTAGTAAATAAGATAAAAAAAATTCATATTAATTACGAAAAAAGATAAAGTATAAATACATATATTTAAAAAATTAATAAATCTACTAAATATTTAAAAAAACTATATATATATTTACACTAAGATAATAATTTTTAAACAAAATAAAGTAAATCTATTTATTTTCACTGTTCCACAAAATTTCATTAATAATTTAAAAATTATAAAAATACTGTTAATCGATAATTTTTATATATATATATGAACGGACTCGTGCGACTTTGCCATAACGAAAATTTTATCTTCCGTAAAATTTTCTTTTCATAGGGGTGATGGTGTAATGATTCCACCACACGTTTGTCCATCATTTACACTATAAGGTAATCGTATAGTAAATTTTTTATAAATTTCTATTAAATATTAATTTCTATTAAAAGAATAAGTAAGCAAACTCTTAAAATAAATAATATTAATAATTTAATTATCACCACTCGCGCGAGAATTTAATTATAATAAATATAGTTATGAACAAGCACGCGTGACATATTCAAAACAAAACAAACGCATCTAATTACACCTACTTTGCCTCGACTATATAATTTAATTTTTTTTTTGATTATTAAAATTTGTATACTTTGTATTTAATTTATACATTTAATAAAATTTGTATAATTGCATCAAATTCATTTATTATTCCATTCATAAAACGAAAATTACTTTTAAAAATTAGTAAAATAAATTATATATAATTTGGTAAATCAAATTATCAAATATAAAGTAAAAAGTACAAAATAGTGTAAAATAAATTTATAATAAATACATCAAATAAACTTTAAAACTTTTAAACTTTTTAAGCTACTGTGTATATAATTTGGATATAATCAATAAGTCAATAATTTATGTTCAACAATAACAACATAAGTAATTTACAAAGTTAGGATGTGTATATTTTAATAAAATAATGACTAATCAAATTTTAAAATTAAAAATATTTTGGTAGCTATACACGACATTATCGGAGAGCACAAAACTACACGATAAAAAAGAAAATGGTTTAATTTGATAGGCCACGGAGCAAAAACAATATTCGGCACACTTGACGATACAGACGAAGAACGCTTTGCCAATCACTTAAAACAATTAGAATTACAAAATAGAGATACATTAGAATTGACAAAACTACTATCAATTATTATAAAAATGATTATTTTCGTATTTTATGAAACCATGAGTAATTTAATAGAAAATTATAAAAATTTAATTCAAATTTTCATCAAATGAAAACAGATATAATAAATAACGTACAAGCAAAAAATACACTACAACTAAAAAACAAAGTAGAAATAAATTTTTCACATTTTATACAAAGAATTTGACATTGATTCAATATGAATATTCAATGGTGGTTTCGAATACTATATTGTAGGCGCAACAAAGAATATTATCTTCTTCAAATATTACTCTGCATAGAATGATTATAGAATGAAAATTAATAGGTAAAAATAACCCTTCTGATTCAAACTTTCCTGTCTCATTAGAGGTAAAATATGCCCACGCTATATTAAAATATCTGTGATACGAAAATTATTCATTCAAGCAAGGTGTCTTTATACAATTAAAAAGTGGCCACTACTTCTAAACAGATATGAATAACGCTTAATTGCGAGTTTAATAACGCTTAATTGCGAAATAGTGATAAAATATATAATTTTCAAATTAAAAAACAATTTGCAATAATAAATTCAAAAATAAAATAAAAAAAAGCATATAGATGCTTGTAGCTATAAGCATTCAAAAACTGAAAAGGTAATTTATTACACATAGGTACAAGACGTATGTAATGTATGTAACAAGCTAAAAGCCGCCAGAAAAGGCGTCATTGTCTCCAACACAAAGAAAACGGTATAGCTCATCATCGATAATCCAACAGTATTAATGTGAAAAACTCATGATTGAAATTTAAATAGTAGTTTAGCAAAATTTCAATAGAGACAATAAATCATTAAAATATTTAAAACTTATACATTCGTTACAGTTTGGGTATTGAAATGACATCAAATAAAAAAAGAATATAATTAAAAATACTTTATTTTGTGCATACAATGCGTTTTTCATACTTATATAAAGTATTTTTTAAATTAATTTCCATAACAAAAAATAAATTATGAAAATTACGCCATCCGGTGTTAGAGCATTGCAGTATTGGATTAAAAAATATAAATGAAAAATGAATAAGAATTGATAAATTGAAAAAAAAAAAATTAATCTGTCAAATAGGAAGAAGCTAGCTATTCTGGCTTCGAAAATGCCAATCCTTCTGAAATTTTTGAGGGAATTCAAAATACCCTCCACAGAAGACAAAAATTGTCACGATCTCCTTCATGAGAATCTAAACAATCACAAGTGGTGAGCAATAAAGATGCTCATCCATCAAAAGCACTAGCGAAGCATCAGTTCAGTTTTAGCCTGTGCAGTGACAACAAGTAAAACACAACAATATTATAAATTAAAAATATTTAAACAAAGTATAATAGAAAGAAATAAAATATCATATTACGGCTGAGTTTTTTTTTTGCTAAGGCAACATTTCTCTGCTGTAAAATGAAATTATTTTTTGCTTTTGTATTTTTGTATTAATAAAATAAACATTTTATTAATTACGTCACAAAATGTCAAATAAGCATTAAATGTAAAAAAACAAGCATACGTCAGTTGTTAAGTGAGTGCATTGCACTATAAAATTAACAGTGATGGTCAAGAAAACAAAATCAGGTTCCGCTGGTAGCCTTATGGACATTTTTCAAACAACGTCAAAAACGCAAAGAAGTCCACCAGCAGGTACTTCGTCATCCTTTGCTAATTTAAAGGCACCAGAAACCATTAAAAACACACTAAATGATAATACCGACACGATAACAATAACAACCCTCCAACAAGCCGCACAATTCATAAAGAATCTGCAAAGTCAATTAATTGCAGTTCAAGCCGAGTTAGCAAAAGCTCGCAAAGAGGATTTTATAAAGAATCTTCAAAGCGAATTAGCTGCAGCTAAAGCCGAGCTAGCAACATCTCGCAAAGAGATGAAAACGTTTAAAGAACCCAGTTTACCACTGGCAAATAGGTACAGTCCGTTGGAAACTAGTGAAGAAGAGGAGCTGGTAGAGAAAGAAACATCTTGGCTTTTCCCTACAACTACTTCATCCACTAGAGTTACAGAAGCGGAACAAAACAGGACAAGCCTAAAATACCGTTGCCACCACCAATTAATGTGAGCAACATTAACAACTTTGAACAATTTCATCAGAGAGTCAGAATTCAAAGCATTATCTAATAATGACATTAAAATAACAGTACAAACTGAAACAGAATACAGGAATGTAAAAACATTGCTAGCAGAATTTAAAAAATCACCAACGAATCAGCTGGGAGATATTGAATATCATACATACCAGCTGAAGAGTGATAAACTATACATATTTGTTGTAAAGGGTTTACCTTCCTCAATAAGCATGGATGAAATAAAAACCGACCTACACAAAATGGGTCATGAAGTTGAAAATATAACAAATGTTTTCAAAATGATCACAATAGACGACGTTAAAATAAGGAAAACTTTTCCTCTGTTTTACGTTGATCTTAAACATAAAGAAAATAACAAAGACGTTTTCAACATAAAAGCGTTAGCACACTGCATCGTAAAGATCGAAGCACCAAAAAAGGCAAAAGGCATCCCACAGTGCACGAATTGCCAGCAGCTCGGGCATACCAAAAGCTTTTGCCACAGACATTCTAAATGTGTAAAATGGGCCGATGGCCATCACACAAAACAATGTGAAAAAAAACGTGAGACCGAGCCTACATGCGCTCTTTGTCATTGCAAAGGTCACACAGCCAATTACAAAGGATGTCCAGTATATCAAAAAAAACTTAAAAGTCAAACACATGAAAAAATTTCAACAGCAATCACAACAGCTACATCCGGTATTACCTTTGTGCAATACAGCAAAAAAACTATTAACAAACGAAACCAAGATAATGAACAGAGTAAAACAAATAACGAGCAACAGAATAATGATATTATTAAAATGCTCAGTCAGATTCAACAGACACTTAGTCAGTTAACAGAGAGAGTGGAAAAATTGGAAAAGCTTCAAACCACCAAACAAAAAAGTCAACAAAATAAAAAATGATAAACTCATTCCTACGTATTATAACTTGGAATGCAAATGGGCTTAACCAAAGAGCCCAAGAACTAGAAATATTCCTTCATACAAACAATGTAGATATTGCGTTAATCTCAGAAACGCACTTCTCTAACAAAAGCCACATCAAAATAAGAGGATTTGACTCATATTGGACAACTCATCCTAGCGAAAGAGCAAGGGGAGGATCAGCTGTATTAATAAAAAGTAATATCAAACATTACCAACAAGAAGATATTCGGGAAAACTACATTCAGGCAACTGTTATTACGATCCAGTTCAACGAGGCAAATCTAAACATCGTGGCGGCATATTGTCCGCCGCGACATACACCAACAAAATCTCAATTTAACCACATGTTTAATAAACTCGGTCCAAGATTTATTATTGGTAGAGATTACAATATTAAACATACTGCTTGGGGCTCCAGAATAATTTCACCTAGAAAAGGTAACGATTTGCTAAGGGCCATAAACGAGAGCAAATGTGATTACTTGTCCTCAGGTGGACCAACTTATTGGCCAACAGATCCAAGGAAGATTCCCGATCTACTTGATTTTTTTATCTTAAAAGGTATTTCTCTAAGCTGTTCTCAAGCAGAGGGTATACACGATTTAACTTCTGACCACACACCTGTACTGTTATCATTGAATGCAAAAGTCATAATGGTAAAACACAAGCAGAATCTCACTAATAAGTATACGGACTGGGATTTGTTCCGAGAAAAATTAGAGGAAAAAGTCAACCTAAAAGTGTGCCTTAAAACTCACGAAGAATAAGAACAACAAACCATAATCCTTATTGACAACATTCGAATAGCAGCTCGCCATGCTACTCCGGCATCAAAATAGCAGGCGGCATGTGGAATAAAATACCCAGCTGAAATAAGAGAGCTAATCAAAGAAAGAAGGCAAGGAGAATTTGGCACTGTACCAGAAATCCTTCTGACAAGACACTTCAATCGAGCAAGTAACAAGGTCAACAAACTTATTAAGAATTACAAACAAGAAAGCTTTGACCGCTACCTGAGTGGCCTGAGTCCAGATGTGGATAAAGACTATCCGTTGTGGAAAGCGACACGACTACTCAAACGGCCTGTAACACGAGTACCTCCGCTAAGGAAATCTCAAGGAATATGGGTACGTCAGGACAATGAAAAAGCTCAACTGTTTGCACAACATCTAGTAAATGTGTTCAAACCACATAATATAAATTCCAATGTTGATATATCACCAACATATCAACTAGACCAAGATTTCAAAAAGGTTACACCAATGGTAATCGCCACAGCGGTCGACAATAATCTCAAGCCAAAAAAAGCACCGGGAATAGATGGTATATCACCAGGATTGAGTGACTATTACGCTGTGTCGTAAAAATAACAATATTCACACATACCTTAATGGAAGGCAAGTTCCACAGGCCGAATCAACAAAATGCCTAGGCCTTCACCTAGACTCAAGACAAAACTGGAAACACCACGTTAGATTAAAAGGCGAACAGATTCGGATAAAACAACGTCAATTGTACTGACTTATAAGACATCATTCTAAAATGAACCTATATTGCAAAAGACTAGTCTACCAGTCTATTCTTATGCCGATCTGGATGTACGGTGTGCAACTATGGGGTTGTACTCATAGATCCAACAGCGACATAATCCAACGTACCCAAAATAAAGTTCTTCGCATGATCACTAACGCTTACCGGTTTGTGACTAATGAAGAGATACACAAAGACTTAAAAATAAAAAAGGTAGAGGAGATCATACGTGAATTTGCTATAAAACACGAAATGAGACTCGATGCCCATTCCAACGTCGAAGCCACACAATTGTTGGATACTATCAACGAAATAAGACGACTTAAACGCTTAATGCCGCATGATCTAACCATGTAACAACAAGTCGATGAAAACTACATCTACATTTAGGGAGCTGGATATTGGTGCAGCAAACCCACACAAGTTTATGCTTATATACATACATAAGTACTTTTGGCAACAATACTAATAACTTAATTATTATAATTAAGATTGTAGTAACCATACCAATAAAGGTGTTTAAAAAAAAAAAAAAACTAGCGAAGCATGTTTATACTTCACATACGGAACAAAAATTTTTGTAATGATGCAGATATAAGTGCAGCATTAATGAGTGCTCACAAAACAAACAGTCAACAAAACATTATGGTTGCTTATTTGGAAGAGCATATCAAAATGCTTTCATGTGAATTTGACTCGGTATTGTACTTCGCTCGCATAAGTTGTGTCAACTATGGTGTTACAGTTAAATTATTTTAAATAAAATTATTAAAGTTATAAAAATGTTTTTTTATACAAAATATAATATTATTAATTTGTTTTGTAAATATGAAATTAAATTTGGTGTCATAAACTCGTGTATAAGAAAAAAAAAATAGAATAAATAGAAAAAAGACATTTATTATATTGACATTTCAAAATTAAATTACATCCACGTCATTAACTAAATTGTTCAGTGCATTAAATAATTAATTAGTGAATTGCATAATTAACTACTAAGTGATTGGTGGCGCTGACTACAATTGCAGCGCAATAATTAAAATAAAATTAAATAACTCAAGTCAGCTGTAAAACAAGTGCATTGCACTTAATAAAAAACAGCAATGGCAAATCAAAACGAAAATAAATCTTTATCACAGGGAAATATACCGAATCTGTTCGATCCCTTTAATAGAAGTTAGAAAATTTCTAGATCACCTATTAGAGATAAAGATACTCCTAAAGAACAAAATGTGCCTATAATATACGATAAGTTGTTAAAAGCAACAGAAGAAAATCAAAAACTTATCCAATTAAACAACAGCCTACGCGCTGAATTGAAAACACTAAAAACTAACTTTGAATTATTGCGCAAAGCTATCAACCCAGAAAAACCTGAATCATTGTTAAAATTTTACAAACCAGAAAAACCTGCAATAGTGGAATATGTTACTGATGAAGAGGAACTTGCAAGAGAAACTGAATGGATCGGAGTTAAAAAAAAAAAACAAAAAAAGGTAAATATCCTTAAGCCCACCTCAGCAATATGCACAAGCCCACCAATCTCCAGTGTGAGAAAATCAGGGTAAAGCAGCTGTAAATAAAGTAAAAAAGTCGATACAACCACCGCCTGTATTTCTTGAATCTATCAAAAATTACAACGAATATACTACGAAATTGATTGGAAAAGATACCATTAAAATTAACGTTCAAAGTGAAAATGCTTACAGACAGTTAATTAACTTGGTTGAAACAAAGAATTTCATATGACATTCATATGAAAACAAGCAAAATCGGCCAATTAGAGTTATGGCCAGACATCTGCACTACACTTGTGATGCAAATAAAATTATCATTGACGTTAAAATAAAGGTCTAAAAATTGCCATTAATAAGCTAGGTTGGCACACCAAAAAACCGCTGGATATGTTTGTATTAACATTCGAAGCGGATGAAAATATAAAAAACATCTATGAATTAAAAGATATTTTAAAGTTTCAGGTTGCAATTGAACCTTTAAAAAATCTTAAACTCATTCCCCAGTGTAAGAAATGTCAAGGATATGGACACACTCAAAACTACTGCGGAAGAGAACCAAGATGTGTAAAATGCCCAGGAAAACATCTCACACGTGACAGTACAAAGCTATCTTCAGTTTCTCCAAAATGTGTTTACTGTGGAGAAACCCACCCTGCCAATTACTGTGTGGTTGCTAAAGAGCTACAGAAAATAAGAGATAGAAAGCTGCAAAACACAAATGTTAAACATGTAAATTATAATGTAAAAGAGGTTAACCAAAAAACCAAAAATACAACAAGTTTACAAAAATCATAGTCAATAAATCAAAAATCAGAGAGTGAAAAATTACCCTCTTCTGGTAGTGATCAACTGCTATTTTCGCAAATAGCATCATCCTTAAAACCAGTGAAAGCTGATAACAAAGCTGTTGAAGACTTACAACAAACTCTTCAACTGATACTCACTAAACTTAACAAACAGGAAGTTACCATAAATGAAGTCATCAAACGTATGACTAAAATTGAAATAGCAGCAAGAAACGCTCTAATAAAACAAAAAAAGTAAAGACCAAATTTCTAAAAAATTTGTCTTGGAACTCTAACGGATTGCTACATCATCAGCACGAGCTACAAGCAGTCCTAGACATAGAAAAAATAAACACTATCCATCCAGATAATTCTGCTAGAGGGGGAAACTGCAATCATTAAAAAAGAGAGCATACATCATTACAAAATGCCAAAATATAGTAAACATGAAATAAAATCAACAGCTATAGAAATAAAAACAAAACGATATTATTTTCTTGTTGCTTCGATATATTCCCCACCGAGGCATAATATCAAAAAGGATCAATACATAGAATTCTTACAAAAACAAGGACATGGATTGGTGGTGACTTTAACGTTAAGAATATCAACAACACTTACCATTACCAGAGGAAAAGAACTGTAAAATGCAATTAACAAAGTTAGATGCTATGAGATATCATATGGTAAAATCTACCTACTGGCCTGTTAAAATGGCAGTTATGTAGATATTTTAAATATAAAAAGAAAATCAACAATCTTTCTCAACGTATTACTAGAACAATAAAAAAATTCAACGACAGATTCTTGGAAGGATTGTCGAATGAAAAAGTACCAACTATTCTCTATGGAAGGCCACAAAAAATCTTAAAAGACCAACTTCACAAATAGCACCGATATTAACAATGAAGGAGGATGGGCAAGAACCAGTGAACAAAAAGTTGAATTATTTGCAACCCACCTAGAGAACATAATTCAACCAAATAGTGGGGAAGATACTCTTCCTCCACTAATTAAACAGCAAGAAAGGGAAACCATTAAAATAACATCTCCTATTGAAGTTAATAAAGAAATTATGAATAAAATTAAGTCGAAGAAATCTCCAAGATACAATCTAATTACCGGTGAAATATTAAAAAAAAAAAACTATCTAAAAAAGCAGTAATTAAATTAACAAATTTAATTAATGCTGCATTTAGACTTAAGTATGTACCAACAACTTGATAATGTGCGGAAGTAATTATGATATTAACGCCAGGAAAACCACCTCAAGATAAAACATCTTACAGGCCAGTTTCACAATTGCCGGTTATTTAAAAATTATTTGAATTATTAAACCAGTAAGTTAAACCAGATTTATTGAAAAGCACTCGACAATCGATCAGGTTCATAGAATTACAAACCTTATAGAAAAAATATTAGAAAAGAAATTGACTCTGCTCGTCAATATTTTAAGTTGTTGCATAAGCTAAAGCATAAGCATAAAGTCGGGCATGCAAGATTAATTTTTAAGCTTAAATCAATTCTTCCTGCGCATTACGCAGTAATATTACAATCATATATCACTGATAGATATTTCAGAATAAAACACGAAAGTTTTTCTCTGAATTAAAAGAAATAAAAGTAGGGGTACCGCAGGGAAGTGTGTTGGGTCCAGTCGTCTACCTATTATATACATATGACTTACCTAAGCCTAGAGATAACACTATTGCTACATTTGGTCAAGACACATCAATATTGACAACTCAAAAACGCAATGAAGAAGTAGCTAAAAATTACAAGCTACTGTCACAGAAATATTTAATTGAACAAAAAATGGTGTATGAAATTGAATGAAACTAAAGTCGAACTAACTGTACTAATAAAAAAATATCATACATCCAGGTATTTATAAATATAATATAAATGCCGTACTCAAATGAAGCCAGAGGTTTAGGTATGTCATTGATTATGAAAAATTTGCAGCTATTAATTAACATAATGAAGAAATTTCACATTTTTTTAATTGACGGCTCTTCATTAATTCGAAAAGTACGATACGAGCAGATGAGGATTGGTAAATAAATTTATCTTCGGGTTAACCGACATATTGTACTGATAAGCAAACGTTTCCTAATTTAGGTGATTTCTTTTTAATAAAAAATATTACTTCTACCTGCATAGTTATTGAAAAATAAAAAGATATAAATTCAAACCATTTAACTATTATTCTAACTGGTGGAAGAATATAACTTATAGTTTGGAAATATTTTAAAATTGAGGTGGAAGAAAAAATAGAGCTCAGTGCAACAATCAAAACCTAAGATAGGGCTGCAACTGGAAGTAGAGGTAGAAAAGTTTAAACTGATTTTACAACAACATGCCAGTAAAATTAAAAGAATACCTACATATATAAAAAGAATCAAATAACTTATACATGAAACAATGAAAGGCAAAAAAAATTGGCAACATCTAGGTGCCCTTCCTTCAAGCAAATTACTAATAACCTATCTCAACGTTTAAAAATAGAAATTCAAAAACCAAATATATAATGCTTATGTAGACAAATTTACTAATCCACAAAAAAACTGTAAAAGACCTTTCATCCAGATTCCACCAACTAAAACTACTATTATTAATTGAGCAAAAAGCAATGTACTACTATCAAATTATTTAGAAAATATGCATCTTCAAACAGCAAGAAAGTATTAGCAGTATTAAGTATAGTAGTAGTATTAATAACATATATTGTAAAAAGACTTCAACGGAGTAAACCTTTTGATTTAATACCACTATATGAAATAAGATTAGTAACAAATTTAGAATAATTTAAGAAAGACATTAATGGATGGTGTCTATATTAATAATATAAATCAGTTTCAGTCAATAGAAAATTGCTTATTGGTCACTAATAATCAGATTGTGAGATTAAAGTGCCGCGAGGTTCTTTAAATGATTTGAAAAAAAAACCTAATAATCATATTTGTGAAACATATATTAATAATTTTGAAAAGTTAAAGAAATGCAAAATGTTTTACTAAAATAAATATTTGTCTGACCAATGTTTATTAATATGTACTGTAATTGAAAAATGTTAACGAATGGTTATTTGCTACTATTAAGCAATAAGCAAGTATTATCAGGAATCATGTAATTAAATCCGAAAATTATGCATTTGCATCAAAATGTTGTATATATTTCTGCTGGAGTTATTACATTAAGAAAAATATCTTAAATGAAATTATTGTTATTTAAATGAAAATAATTATATTATATTAAATTAAACGAGTTTATAAGACATTGTCTGAGGTATTACAATCGTTTGTAACATAATTGTTTTAATTATTATGATTTTTCTTTATTATAATAATTTCTTAATCAAAATGAAGACAAATCAAACAAAAATTAATATCTATCCAAATTGCTTAAATTCAGAAAAAACAGTATTATTAGTAGATTTAAGTAATTTTGTAATTTAGTTAAAATATGATTTAAAAAATCATTAAAATTCTAGTCTACAGTACATAACATTTGTGCTGCACGTTTAAATTTATAATTTATAATTAACTATATTATTAAATAAAATATATATCCTTTATAAAAAAAATGAATTTGTAAAATATAATATTTTAAACATGTATGCTACATGTAAGAAACATGTATAATTTTCAAATAAAATTAATTTAAACTCATAACAAAAATAAAGATTGATCGCTTAAACTATATGGAATATATTAAATGTACTAAAAATTAATAACCTTATTAGCGTCACAGCTTTCATACATCTGTTCCCATTCACTAACTGTTCTTTTTTTCCATTATGTTTTATTTCGATTAATAAATGTCTTTAATAGTGTATTTGGAACAGCAGAGGATCGTTCCTTGTATCACAATATCAATTTATTGATATTTTATTATCAAATCTGGTCGAATTCATCACCAACTGAAATAAAAATAAATAATATTATTGTTAAAATACAACATAAAATACGCGTATTTTTTTACCTCTACTTTGTCTCGTTGTGGTTTTAACATGAATACAGTGAAAAATATAAGTCCTTGGTTGCATCACCGCCTCATTAGATATCTCTACGAATTCACTTTCTTTATTTGCAAAATAATAGCCACTTTAAAAATTATGCTTTTAACTTTTCTATTTTTATTTCGATTTTACTTTTAATAAAAACTTCAAATCATATATGTTTGTATAAAAATTATATGAAACTGTCACGTAATTCTATCAATCTTTAAAATAATTTAAATTTTATTACAATTTTATTTTAACTTGGAATTAGACATTTTTTATTATTATTTTTATTTTTATTCATATTATTTATATTTTTGCTTCTTAAACAAACAATTTATTTTTAAAAACACCACCAAAACTATAAAACTTAATCATCTCAACACTACATGGTAAGTATAATTAAATATGCATTTTAGTATGCGATAAAAAATTAATTTTTTCTTTAACTTGCACCAACTTTGTTATTTATTATTTAATTTTTTATTTTTTATTAAACTTTTAAATAAAAAAATGAAGCATTTTTTCACATAAACTTATGTTTTGCCAAAACTATATCTAATTCTTAACACTATTTTCTGCGATACGTCTCTCGATGAATGCACAATGACAGTGTTTTTGTATTTCTTTTAAATTTTCTTCAACTTAATATTAGCTAAGTTGTTAAGACCTCCTTCATAATAAATAAATAATAAGCATTTTATGTAAATAAATATTAAAAAAAAATATTGCTACAATAAAATCTTCAGTAAAAAAGAAGTGGGTGCCAAACGATTATTTAGCTCTATTTTTTTTTGTTATTTTATTGTTGCATTATATATAGAAAATTATAATTAAAAACATTATTAACAATTAAAACTTCACAAAAAACAAGCATTTTAGTTTAATACGTAGAATTTTTATTTCATTAATTAAATAAATTAAATGTTTTTGTAATAATTTCAAAATTTCTACTTTAAAGCAGTTTTGTGTCTCTAAAAAAGAAATTATTCCAATATTCTGGGTTTTCAATTAACATTATATATTTAAGTATTTTTATAAAATTAAAAAAAATTATTGAATATAACGAAATAAATTATTATTTATAATTTTAATAAGATTTTAATTTTTAATTTACCATAAAAAATTGTTTATCTGCTTATAGATCAGGCTGTAATGTTGAATTTAATAACATTTTTGTTAACTTATTTATTTAAACCTATTTAAATGTATGGATATGGAATTGGATCATATAAATATTTTATTTCATATACAGTGGTACCTCGACATACGAGTTTAATTCATTCCGTAACCTTGCTCGTATGTCAAATTGCTCGAAGCTCCAAACTCGTATGCTGCTTCGAATGTAGATCGTGTAAACTGTAGTTATACGATTCCTCGTATTTGAAATCTTGTTCTCATCTCAAAGAAAAATATCGCTCGCTCGGCAGCTCGTATCTCAAAACACGCATATATTGGGGCACGCTTATATAGAGGTACCACTGTATTTATTATACAAAGCAAAAATAAAAAATTTGAAAAATATATTAATAAAACATGAGGAGTCTTTAATAGCACAGTCCATTATAAAAAATGGCTACAATGCATTTATTTCTAAGTGTCATGTAATTGTCTGCATGCTTGTTTTCTTTTTAGAAAAAATAAATATATTTATTATGCGATTTTTATCAATGCAATTTGTATAATAATACTTTAAAAATTAAATAGAAAATAACAAAACAATTTGCTTGCTTAACACATAAATAAATAAAAAACACGAATAAAAATTGATTCGAAGCACTTTTAAGCAATACAAAAATTTTTAAATAAAGAAAATATATAACGTATTAACATTTTCGACAAAAATTTCAAAAATATCAAATATTGAAAAAGTTGTTTCAGAAATTTCGATAAATTCTTTTTCTATTGCACACAAGCAAAGCTAGTGAAAAATCAGTTTATGATATGATGATATAATTAAAAAATTGATTGAATATTTGCTTTGAATATTCATTTACCTTTACATTCATAACTTATTTAATTGTCATTTCATTTGTAAGCCTTTATTCATATTCTTATATAAGTATATTAAAAAAGCGGTATGTTTTTAAATGAGGATAAACTGTTAACTTAATAAAATTTGATTAAAAAAATGGAATGTTTTATATTTAAAAGATATTAAAACGCGTTTAAAGTTATTAAATGTTACTTTTCGTTATTAAATAATTACTTTATTTAATATTTATACTCAGATATTTAATATATTTCTTAACATTATTTGTTTATATAATTAATTTCTTTAAAAAATAAATATTATACTATACAACATGTTTAATTATATCCAATTCAATCACATTGATATCACTTTGTAAGTTTTTAATTTATTTTCTAATTAATGAAAATAAATGCTTTGTGGTCTAAAAATATAATTGTGAATAAGGTACATCTAATTATTTTTTATTATCAATAAAAGAAATCTTATTAAATTATTGCCAATTATTTTATCTCCTCCAAAAATATGGTCTGATGTTTATATTTGCATAAAATTTAATAAAATATTACTTAATTGTACAATTTTTAAATTAATTATAATTTTTTTACCAATAAAACAATAACTTTATTTTAATCCGCATTATTAATAATTTCAATATTAAATTTTTTAAATAATATAAAGAGATTATATTATTTTTTTAACACTTACCAAAGGATCACATGCAATGTTTTCTCCCAAATAAGGGTGAACTTTATAAAATAATTAAATTAAGTTATTTATTACTTTACTCAGACCAATAATTAAAACTAAAATAATTTTGCTAATAACTATACTATGAAGTGTTGAGGCAGAAAAATACTAATTTTAAACACATGGTTAATAATTAGAAATAAACCTGTCTAATTATTTTTTCAACTGTAATTGAAATAATTTATAATTCTCCGTTAAACAGAGATTTCTTTGTTAGTTGAGAATTATACTCGTATATATTAGTTAAATAATATTGTGAGAAAAACAGTAATAATCGAAGACAATTAGATTTTTATAATAAATATCAGAGAAATCTGTAAATAATATATTATATAATTATATATATATATATATAATTATATAATATATTATAAATATATATATATATTTATTAAATAAATATACATTTATTTATTATTATTATTATTATTATTATTACATTCTAGTCAATATCTGACCAATAAATAATTTACATCTATCTTTAATTTACTACGTTTACATTATATTAAGAATTGATTAAATCTAATTTCTTAAATTATTCTAACTCAAATTTATGATAATAATCGGTGTTCTAACTCCATGCTAATTCATGTGATTTTATCCGTTTAAGTCCACGTATGTTATCTGTGGTGTCAAGGACCTGGATTGCCTCGATATTCACATGTTGATGTAGTCTATGTTCATGATTAACAGCAAATTTTTTATTTACTGTGTCTACCATATCCACCTTTAAATCCCTGTGGATATTGGTGTTTCTGATGTACCAAGGAGCGTTAATTATATTCCTCAATACTTTATTTTGAAATGATTGTATTATCTGTACATTACTTTTTTTAGTACATCCCCATAATTGGATGCCATAAGTCCAAATAGGTTTTAATATTTGCTTGTAAAGAAGCAATTTGTTGTATGTTGATAGTGGCGAATTTTTTCCAATAAACCAGTACATACATTTGTAACTAATGCCGAGTTTTTCTCTTTTTATCTGTACATGAGCTTTCTAGCGAAGCTTCGTGTCCAATGTCATGCCTAAGTATTTAACTTTATTAGAATACGAAATTTCTATGTTGCTCATAAATACCGGGATGTGTGATATTTTTTTATTAGTAAAGTTAAAGTGAGTTGATTTAGCTTCGTTCAATTTGATACGCCATTTTTTTGTCCAACTAAATATTTCTGTGACTGCAGCTTATAATTTTTCAGCTACTTCTTCATTGCTTTTTCCAGTTGCCAATATAGATATGTCATCAGCAAATGTAGCAATACTGTTATCTCCAAGCTTAGGTAAATCGTGCGTGAATAATAGGTAGAGAACTGGGCCCAACACACTTCACTGCGGTTCCCCTGCTTTTATTTGTTTTAATATAGAGTAAACACTTTCTTGTTTTATTCTGAAATATCTATCACTGATATAAGATTGTAATATTTCTGAGTAATGCGAAGGAAGAATTGATTTAAGCTTAAAAATTAATCCTGCATGCCAGACTTTGTCTAAAAATATTGACGAGCAGATTTTTTTCCCTTCTTATGTTATTTCTATGAGTAAGATTAGTAATTCTATGAACCTGATCGATTGTCAAGTGCTTTTCTCTAAATCCAAATTGATGGTTTGGAATTATATTTTTTTTTCTATTATTGGCTTAAGCCTCTTTAAAAGCATTTTTTAAAATAATTTGGAAATAACCGGCAATAGTGAAATTGGTCTGTAAGATGTTTTATCTTCTGGTGGTTTTCCTGGCTTTAATATCATAATTACTTCCGCACATTATCAGGTTGTTGGTACATACTTAAGTCTAAATGCAGCATTAATTAAATTTGTTTATTTAATTACTGCTTTTTTAGATAGTTTTTTTTTTAATATTTCACCGGTAATTAGATCGTATCTTGGATATTTCTCTACTTAATTTTATTCATAATTTCTTTATTGACTTCAATAGGAGATGTTATTTTAATGGTTTCCCTTTCTTGCTGTTTAATTAGTGAGGGAAGAGTATCTTCTCGTTTTGGAACTTCAATTTTCACCATGTTTAAGGTTACTGTTCAAATGTAAGTAGTACCAGCCCATGTTTCCCGTACACGTTTTTATTATTTCGAAGGCCTCTTTTGAACAATGCCCGTAACTATATTTATAAAAAATCGTGAGGTCCGCTACGTTCCGACAATGCTTAAGCGAGTCTAATTTATCCGTGATTTCGGGATTATTAATAAATAATGGCCTGGTTTTGTACTCTATTTAATAAATCTAAGGTGGTCTTCGCCGCAGCGCATGACATGGTCATGCCACAACAGATTTGATGAGATATTTACACCGAGAAGACTCACCGTAGACTCTCTTTCTAATAGAATTGAGTCAAAACTTATAGTTTCGTTTTTATTTTCATGTTGTAACCGCGATATCTCACATAGTACATTCTGGATTTTTTTAATTGATAGAATATCATTCCAGGCTGCGTGCCGAAGAATAACAAGAAACTTCTCTGCCTCTGTTTCTAATTCTTCTATACGTTTGATTGATTCTTTCAGATCAATCATTTCTGATACTTCATATTTAAATCCTTCCTAATCGGTAAGTTTCTTTACCAGGGATGGACTTTTTTCTATTTCTGTTATTCTGTCGTGTACTAAAAGTAGGATCGGAGAATGATCAGAGTTCAAATCTCTCCCTTCTTCGATAGTTATGTGGTTGGGAGAAATATTTTTTAATATAAAGCAATCATATAAATCTGGGAGCAGGTAGATTTTACCGTTGATATGACTTGGCATTCAAGTTCGTTAATAGCATTTAATAGTTCTTTTCCTTTGGTAGTGGTAAGTCTTGAACCCCAGTTTGTATTCTTAGCGTTAAAGTCACCACCAATTATATATGTATGTCCTTGTTTTTGTAAGAATTCTGTGTATTGATCCTTTTTGATATTATGCCTCGGTGGGGAATATATCGAAGCAACAATAAAAGGATATCTTTTTTGTTTTTATTTCTATAGCTGTTGATTTTATTTCCTATGTACCATATTTTGGCATTTCGTAATGATGTATGCTCTCTTTTTTAATGATTGCAGTTTCCCCCTGTAGCAGAGTTAGCTGAATGGATAGTGTGGTATACTTTGTATCCCTTAAATTTGACGTACGACTGTTTAGTAAAGTGAATTTCGGATATTGAACACACGTCTATTTTTTCTATGTCTAGGACTACTTGTAGCTCGTGCTGACGATGTAGCAATCCGTTAAAGCTCCAAGACAAAATTTTTAGAAATTTAGTCATTACTTTTTATTTTTGTTATTAGAGCGTTTCTTGCTGCTATTGGTTTCAATTTTAGTCATACGTTTAGTGACTTCATTTATGGTAACTTCCTGTTTATTAAGTTTAGTGAGGATAAGTTGAAGAGTTTGTTATAAGTCTTCAATAGCTTTGTTTTCAGCTTTCACTGGTTTTATGGATAATGCTATTTGCGAAAATAGCAGTTGATCACTACCAGAAGATGGCAAATTTTCACTCTCCGATTTTTGATTTATTGACTCTGATTATTGTTTTGTTTTAAAGCTTGTTGTATTTTTGGTTAACCTCTTTTACATTTGAGTTTACATGTTTTATATTTGAGGTGTTTTGCACCTTTTGATCTCTTATTTTCTTAAGCTCTTATATATCAGCGGTTTTTTGGAGCGCTAACTTATTAGTGGCACTTAATAATTTTTAGACCGTTATTTTTATGGACAATGATAATTTTATTTGCATCACAAGTGTGGTGCAGATGTCTGGTCATAACTCTAATTGGCCGATTTTGCTTGTTTTCATATGAATGCCATATGAAATTCTTTGTTTCAACCAAATTAATTAGCTGCCTGCATTTTCACTTCGGAAGTTAATTTTAATGGTATCTTTTCCAATCAATTTCGTACTATATGGTTTATCTTTAAGGTTGTCCTTTAAGATGTCATACAATTCGTTGTAATTTTTGATAGATTTAAGAAATACAGGCGGTGGTTGTATCGACTTTTTTAATTTGTTTACAACTGTTTTACCCTGATTTTCTTGAACTAGAGATTGGTGGGCTAGTGCATATTGCTGAGGTGGGCTTAAGGATATTTTCCTTTTTTTTTTTTTTTTTTTTAACTCTGATCCATTCAGTTTATTTTGCAAGTTCCTCTTCATCAGTAATATATTCCACTATTGCAGGTTTTTCTGGTTTGTTAGATTTTAACAATGATTCAGGTTTCTCTTGTTTGCTAACTTTGAGTAATAATTCGAAGTTTGTTTTTAATGGTTTTAATTCCGTGCGTAGGCTGTTGTTTAATTGGATAAGTTTTTGATTTTCCTCTGTTGCTTTTAATAACTTATCCTATATTATAGGCACATTAGGTTCTTTACGAGTATCTTTATCTCTAATAGGTGATCTGGATATTTTCTGACTTCTGTTAAAGGGATCGAACAGATTAGGTATATTTCCATGTGATAAAAAATGTTTTACGTTTTGATCTGCCATTGCTGTTTTTTATTAAGTGCAATGCACTTGTTTTACAACTGACTTAAGTTATTTTGTTTTATTTTATTTTATTTATTGCGCTGCAATTGTAGTCAGCGCCATCCATCACTTAATAGTTAATTTTATAATTCATTATTTAATGCACTAAACAATTTAGTTAATGACGTGGATGTAATTTAATTTTGAAATGTTAATATCATAAATGTCTTTTTTCTATTTATTTTAGTTTTTTTTTTTATACACGAGTTTATGACACCAAATTTAATTTCATAATCACAAAACAAATTAATAATATTATATCTTGTATAAAAAAAACATTTTTATAACTATAATAATTTTATTTAAAATAATTTAACTTTCACACCATAGTTGACACAACTTATGCGAGCGAAGTGCAATACCGAATGACATAATGATCGACATAATGACGTAGAAATTCTGCCAAAGTGCGATGACTTCTTTCGATTGCACCATTGGTTTGTGGGTGGAAAGGGGTTGTCTGTTATTTTCGTATTTTTAATAATTTACACATTTCGCTAAGAAAATTGCTACCCTGATCGGTTAGCAATGTTTCTGGTATTCCATGCTTGCAAATTATTTCAGTTACAAAAGCTTCCGCGATAGTTTTTGCTTCAGCATTTTGAACCGGTATTCCACACGAAAATTTTGTTAAGTCATCCTGAAAAGTCAGTATGTACTTGTTATTTAGGTGACTTACGGGTAGAGGTCCAACTATATCCAAATAAACCTTTTCGAATGGTTTCGAACTCGTTGTTGTTATTTTCATTGGGATTTTTGGATTTGTTGTTAGCTTATTGGTTTGACACGACGCGCAATTTTTGATAAATTGAGCTACGTCGGTATTCATACCATCCCAATGGTACATAGTCTTGATCCTTTTTAACGTTCTTGTTACTCCCTGGTGTCCTCCCACTGGTGATTTATAAAATATATCCATAACTTCTTGCTTTTCAGCCTCACAATCACCGGATTGTTATTAGTTTAGATATAAAAATATTGATTACTTGTTTTTTGTCGAAAATTTTAATAATGTTTTTGTTTATTTCTGATAGGATGCTGTTTTCTAGATATGACAATGATATATATTTATTTTGCGGTATTTATTTTTACAATAATTTTGTATTTCTGATAAAATTTTTAAATTTTGTTGTATATCATTAGGAATTCTAATTGGAAGATTAATTTTACATATTATGAATTCGCAACATTTTGTTTTTTATATTTATTTCGCAGATATCTAGTTGAATATTAGGAAAAATATCTTTAATAGCCTTTAATAAATTAATGTAAAACAGAAGAAAAGTTTTCCTTGTTTTGACGCCGTCTATTGTGACCATTTTGAATACATTTGTTATATTTGTATTTTGGCTCGCCTGCGGTAAAACCTTTTTGACAAAATAGTTCAAAGTTGTTAATGTTGCTCACATTTATTCAGCGTTATTGATATTGGCGCTTGGGGTCGTTTGTTCCGCTTGTAGCCTGTAACTCTTGTAGATGAAGAAGTAGTTGTTGGGAAACGCCAGGCTGTTTCTTTCTCTACCAACTCCTCTTCTTCACTAGTATCTAGCGAAATGTACTTATTTTCCTGTGGTAAACTGGTTCTTTTAACGTTTTCATCTCTTTGCGAGATGATGCTACCTCGTCTTTAGCTGCAACTAATTCACTTTGAAGATTCAATATAAAATCCTCTTTGCGAGCTGTTGCTAGCTCGACTTTAGCTGCAACTAATTCATTATGCAGTTTCTTTATAAATTCTACAGCTTGTTCGAGGGTTGATATTGTTATCGTATCGGTCTTTGGATTATCATTTGATGTGTTTTTATCGGTTTTTGGTGCCTTTAAATAACAATGGATGGCGAAGTACCTACTGGTGGAGATCTTTGTGTTTTTGATGTTCGTTGAAAAATCTCCAATGATTTTATTTTTTTGTCCATCACTGTTAATTTTATTTTGAAATGCACTCACTTAAAAACTGAAGTATGCTTGTTTTTACACATAATGCTTATTTGGCATTTTGTGATAGAATTAATAAAATGTTTATTTTTATTAAAACAAAAATACAAAAGCAAAAAATAATATTATTTCACAGCAGAGAAATGTTGCTTAAGTACAAAAAACAACTCAGCCGTATTATGAGATTTTATTTCTTTTTATTATACTTTGTTTTAATATTATTAACTTATTCTACTTATTATTATTTATATTGTTGGGTTTCACTTGTTGTCACTGCACAGGCGAAAACTGAGGCATGCAATATTATTATCACATATCAGTATTATTCTTGAATGTTGATTTACCATTTTAAAATAAAAAAAAAGACATAGATAATATTATGATACAAATCACAAATATAAATAACTATGACAAAAAAACAGAAGAATATGTAATAAACTTCTCACCTTATCTCACAGTATTAGATTTGGAAGGATAAAGTAGTAATAATGATTAAAGCAATATTCGTTTGTAATTTATTTTTATAATTTCGAATGCATACCGAAATTGTGATAGCAAGATTAATTTAAGAAATAAAATTTTTATCAATTATAATTTTGATTTAATAAAGCGTGTCTTAGTTTTGAGAATTTATAAAATAAGTACCATGAGTGCTTAATATAAGATAATTCAATTATTTATAATAATATTTAATTATAATTGAAAGATTAAGAAACACTTATAAATATTAAAATATTTGTATATAGGAATTTGCAAACAAAAATATAAATTGATTAAATTAGTGTTTTTTTTAAATCTCTACGCAAGCAAGTAAACTTAAATTAAAGACGTTTCGCATTTTGTATTACACATCGCTACGCATGAATGCTTAAAACAATTTTATATATTTTAAACATTTGTTTTCTTTAATTTTTTTAGCATATGGAATTTATAAATTATATTTAAAAAATAAATAAACATGTACTTTTATTAAACACAAAATAAAAGAATCAAAACGATATTCTAAATGAAAATTAATTGTGGTAATACAAATTACAAAAAAAAAAAAAAATAAATAAATATATCAAATTTTGTTAAACGTCGTCAAATCATTAATTCTATTCAGCGGAATAAAAGCTTTTTTTGTATGCATATAATTTTGTATAATAAATTATACATTTCATTCTATTTGCATTTTTACAACTACGTGAAAATTATCTCTTTAATTTTTCTATTTAAATATAATAATATTCTAATATTTCTATTTTAATATAGGTATATATAATTTTAATTTTAAAATGCGTCTCAAAATAATCTATTTTAATCTTGATTTAACAGTTTTCTTTTTAAATTTAAACAAATAAAACTCCAAATATCATCAAATAGGCATGTTAATAAGTAAAATCCTATTGCAAGAATTATAAATCAATTCTGTAATAATGTTTAACAATCCTCATTATCGAATGATGCAAATTATTTTATTTTAAAAACAAATAAAATTTTAATCAAATAATAACATAAATTTATAATATTCATAAACATGATGCTGTACTTAGCTTATTTTTGTAGGTATTCAATCAAAAATGTTAATGACTCTTGATGGAATAACAATTTTTATATGAATATTTTATTGTTTGAAAACGTGTTTTTGAAAATTTTTTGTCGTTATTTAGATAATTTCTTCATTTATTTGACTTACATATAACAACATTCTTTAATTAATTCCAAATACTTTATCAACCGAAATTTGAACAATAAAAATTAAGACAAGCTTGTCATTAAATATTAAAACCAGCTTTAAAATGATTTTTATAAAGTGTGCATATTATCAAAATTATTAATCTAAATGGAATAAATTAAGGAAATAATTTTTTTTAAATACTTAATACATGTAATTATGATTAATAACTACGCGCATAACATATTTATGCTATTGTGCTTCTTTACAAAATTATTATTATTATTATTATTATTATTATTATTATTATTATTATTATTATTATTATTATTATTATTATTATTATTATTATTATTATTATTATTATTATTATTTTTGTATAAGCTGTTTTTAAAAACCAGGATTAGAATTATTCCTATAGCTCACAATCAATTCCCTGTGAGAATAGCAATGCACACAGCTTAATCTTATTGGTTTTCAAAAAATCATGTTGAATTTAATATTCCTTCAAGCAATATTTTTTACCTTCGATAGAAAAGTGGCTTTCTATAACGTGACATGACAAGACAAATAAGTATATATACTAAAGGCCAAAAACGTAAGATTAACATCAAAAGATAGCAGGTAGATTTGTTCGGTATAAATAAAATTTTTTATTTATAATTCAATTTTCAAATTACACATATTTATTTAATATAATATTATCTTCAAGCCAATAAAAATTTTAATCCAATTTACAATCCCACTTAAAGGTCAAATGACATATAAATTGCAAGCTCTAAGAATTTTGCTTTCCAGTAGTGGGCACTAAACATATTAATATGTTTTTCGGCATCATGGTATTAATTTGTTTAGATTTTTTTAACAAATACTATGTTCAAGGATTACTGTCTCAAAAGTAAAAATAATAACGATCTTATTTATGTTATAAAACAACACATATCATATGTATATGATATTTAACTTTGTGCAACGATATAATATGCTTTAAATTATATCAGTTAAGTCTTTTTACGGCGGCAAATAAATAAAAAACGAAATTGAGCATTTATTATTCAGATAAACAAGAGTATTATGTATTAGGGTTATTTAAAACAAGAACAAAACGATTAATGTAATATATGTAAATTATTGATAAGAATAACAATTGTTGTTATTTATATTTCATCAGTAGATTCTCATACCATTAAAGATAAATAGAAATAATATTATTCTTTTTCTGTTATTATTAAATTACGTCTCTTATAAAGTTCCCTAATAAAAATTTTATTATTATTTTTAACAGACAATATTTGTATTCTCAAATTTATTCATAAATGATAATTTATTCGATCCAAATTGTCTTATTAAAATATCAATTATAGAATAATGGCTTCAATTAATTCTCAGTTTACGACATTAGCATTTATATTCTGATTCTTAAAAATTAAAAATATAAAGGGAATTCTTGGAATTTACTTAAATCTTTTGGAATTGATTAAATTGCAAATTATTTAATGAATTTTGATAACAACAGTTTATCTTAATTTTTAACAGGAGTAATAAGGTAAAAATAATAATTATTTTACAAAAACAGAAGAGATTAAGAATTACATATTTTCTTTTTATTCAGTTAAGCTGTGATTTTAAAATTAATTTTCCAAATATTAAAACTTTCAAGCTAAAATACAACGAAAACTATCAAAATAAAAATACGAAGAAAAATTGAAAAATTTAATTATTTTGTATTTAATAAACTGCGAAAAAATATATTTCATAAACTATATACGTTCAATCTATAAATAAACACTGCAGCGTTTGAAATAATAAAGTTGCTGAAAGTTAAAAATTTTTTAAAATTCATTTGCTGAAAGCTATTTTATTATTAAAATAAGAATAAATAGAAATTAGAAGTAAATCATAAGTTGTATTTATTAAAAATTGTATTGTTTGCTGCATTGTGTAATTGCCATAAAATTAATTTAAATGTTATAAATAATTTTTTATTTAAAACTTTTTATTATTAAAATTTTTTCAAAACCTAATATTTTATTTTGAGAATCACATGTGTCTTCAATAAATAAATTTTTATAAAGGAAGCTAGAATCATAGTCTATAGAAATGATGAAATATATGTAGGATTTTGTTCATCAGTGAGTTGATTACACGTGGAGATTTATCATTCCACCACCAAAAATAAATAATTTTCTTCATGTTAAATATCAAATAATATAATATTAATAAAAATAGTAAAAATAAAATTTATTTACCAAGGTTCATATTCATATCAGCGTTGTTTTGATTGCAGTTTGACTATAAACTGTGTCTTCTTTCGTGCCCTTGTCTCGTGCGTTTGTAATAAAGTATTATGGTAAATAATCGTACAGTTGTCTCAAAGTTAATTTTTTTTCTTACGATAAAACTTTCAGTTAATATGCGAAAATTTATCACCATAAATATCATATAAACATTCATTATAGTGAATTATTTGATGACACTACTTTATATCCCCATTAAAACTGATGCACATACATAATTTTTATTCGCTTTAAAATTGGCAAATTTATTTCATTTCTTACTGAACGTTTTATTTCTTGGTTACAAAATTTATGGGCATATTTTGCTCTTAATTCGATAGAAGCAAAATTATTATTTTTTTTATTTTTATAAAATATTAATGCACAGCTTATATTTTGAAGTTTGAAATTATTATTATATTTATTGTAACAAATTATAAACAGTTTTTTGCTCTTCATGATAGTAATTCTGATGAATGAATAAAATTAATATATATAAACATATTGCAAATATTAAAATTTAATTTATTTGTTTTGAAAAGTAGTTTTAGTTAATTTGATTTTTTTTTCAATTCAAATAAAAAAAAAGTTTTTGAATAATGGAAAAGTCATCAATATATGTATGTATAACCGACTGTCTGTTTATGGGCTGGTTAATCCATTAACACCATATATTTAGTAGATGACACACCATCAATCTAATCTTTTGCACTTCTGCAGACAATAAAATAATGTCTATTTTGGTAAGGTTTTATACTTATTCTGTTAATCCACAAAAAATTTTTTTTGTGTTTTTATTTACCTTCATTTGCATTAATTTAAATAATGCTTAGTTAGCATGAAATTTATTTTTATTTGTGTAACTTTTTTTTTTAGTTTTTCTTCTTCATTTTTTAGAATAAGAGTTTTTGAGTCATTTCTGCATATGGCGGTATTTTTATATTACTAAATAATATAAATAAATATATTTATATAAAATAAAATATTATAAATACATAGATGGCAATAAAATATATTTTAATATTTTTTTTTATATAATAACGCAGAATAAATAAGTAATCTGCTTTTCTGGTGACCACAGCAAAGAGAAGACTATTTTGTTATTTTAATCCTACCAGTCAAATTCAAAATTCCTTTGTACAATGAATATAAATTTTATTTTACATAAACATTAATACTTGTTAATTAAAAAATATTTTCACAAGCGAACCATTTTGCCTATGGCTCTTTCAAAAAACATTATATTTAACATAGCTATTATGTTTTATTTTAATTAAATTAATAACTTGCATAAATTGATTTAATTTTTCATATACATTTATATTTTTAACTTTTAGTTCAAGCAAACCGGATATATTTCATTAAAAAAGTCTTTCTGTAGATTATATATTAATTTAATAATTTTTTTCTATTTATTCGTCAAATATATTTGTTTAACAAATAAAACCATTTTAAATAAACAAAAATCAAAAATACACATCGTTACATGCGACACTCTAACTAAAAGCATAAAATATGAGGAATTTATGTATCTCTAAGATAAATACGACAGACTCATTTTTTCTAAAGCTCAAAATGTTCATAAATTTTATTATAAAAGTATTTCCACAAAAGATTACAAGAATAAAGACAAAAATCTGTATCCGTTTTGGTTAATATTAGAAAATTGTTACGATATTTCAGGTAATTGATTTTTTTATTTGTAAAAAAAGAATTGTCGTATTTGAAGTGTTTTTAATTTGTTTTATTTACGTTAAATTCCCAAAGTCTTATTTTATAAAAAAAGATTTCAAGAAAATATAAGTTATTACTAATAAAATTTACATAATTATATGTTCAGGGATTACAAATGTTACTTTCTAAATTTCAATCAATACTCAGTAACAACTAAATAAATAAATAAATTCAAATATTTATTATACATTTATTATTAATTATATATATATATATATATATATATATATATATATATAATAATGTAAATTTACCTTATTTGATTTCGATATTTCAGGAAAAAATATTCAAATAATAGTGCATTAAGTAACGATAAAGGATTTTTAACGTAACTAATTTTTAACCAATTACATTAAAATTGTCTATATATAACAATTATTTTTCCTTCATTAAAAGTTTAAGACTTGTTTGTGTTTTCCTAATCTAATTTTTATATAGTTCGTATACGACACATTTAACATTTTTAAAGCTTTAAGGTTGTTAAATAACTTTTTACATGTGCTGCATATAAAGGTTATTCTGCTAACATGTGTGTTTCTAATAGAAATAACAATATTACAAAGGCTTGAAAATTCTGATTTTTATTTAATCGCAATGTGATTAAAAATAATAATGCTGATAAGAAAATAGGTCACATTTAGTGATAAAATGTAACGGTAGAGTTTTTAATTAACTTTATTATTTATTCTACAATAAAAACAAGAAAGCTCCATTGTTGTAAAAATGTCACTATGTTTGCAATGAATATTGTTGAATTAAAAATAAATTTTTTTTATAAATTAAGAAATTAATTAAACAATTGCTTATGATTAATGGTAAAATGTAATACATTTTCAGCTAGTACCAATATTACTATTGATGGTTTCTAATATTGATCCGCATTTGCGGATTTATAAGAATTTTATTCAATCATAAAAAATATTTAAATCATTTTTTGCATTCAATTATTTTAATTTAACAAATAATAAAAATGTTTTCAATTTTCAAATTTTCAATACTTTTGGTCATAATTGACAATTAAATATGTTTCAAATACTAAACAAAAAATAATTGTTTTCTCATTTTGTGGATAAGCAATTTGTATTAGGTATATTGTTGACGTATAAAAATAGAATTAGAATGTTTTCATTCATTTTTTATAAAAATAAGGTAAACATTAAAGAAGCAAATATAATCATTCCCTTTTTTCTGCTTATTTTCGTCACAAGCTAATATAAAAGGATGAAAGGTGGTGAATTTAATTAAAAGACAAGAGCTAACAGAAAATATGCCATAAGAAACTTAGTTATATTTCATAAAAATGGCAAATACAAATGACGGTTAAGCTTTACCTTTTTAATCAACAAAGCAGAAAAACTCATTGGAAAAAAAATATTTTTCTTAATAAAAATAGAAAGGTTTATTCAAATATGTATATAAATGAAAAAAATGCGTAAACCTTGGTGGTAAACAAACAATTCTTGATATAATTGGATAAAAATTAAAATATAATAATAATCATACAATGTATAAACTATATTCCTTTTTCTTTGGGATCCCAAAACGATAAAAGAGCAAAAAATTAATAATAATTATTCCTTCTATTTTTTCATTTATTCTTATTAAAATAAACTAACCATTATTAAATCGTGCATTGTATGAAGCCATACAAATATTAATATTACTATTATTATTATTAAACTTAAATAATTAATAAAAACAATAATGCTTTCGATCAGTATATGTATATATATATATATATACAAATTAATATCGAATAATAATTACTGTCACTGTATATTGTAAATTGATTAATTCTGATGAAAAAATATATTTTTTCAGGTTCATATTTATTATTTTTACTCGTTTACTTGCTGTTATAATGTCTGACCATTATCGAAGATAAATTTGACGTCGGGGTAATGATAAAAAAAACATTATCTTTAAACAGTATGAGTGTTTATACGGATTATTTTTCTATACATAATTTCTATCCTAGTTTTCTTTACATAGTTGTCTTATAAATAAAAGTATGAAGTAGGTCAATATCAAATAGAATAATGGTTTATTTCTTGCCTTTTATAATAGAAGTTAGTTCTTGTTTAATACAAAAGAGGCAATAATATAGTATAATTATATTAAAACCATGTTAAGCATATTAACTTATTTTAAGCTTAAACTTAAACTAGACACAAAAGTAGAATAAGAAAGCACTTTAACATTTTCCATTATATGATGTATTAAGTAAATAAATCATAGAAATATCTAAAAGACAGGTTTTGTTTGTGGCTTCTGCTGTTTGTTTTTATTTGTTTTTATTTTGTTGTATTTTAAAATCAAAAAACCATTATTCAAATAAAAGTTATATAAAACCAATATTATTATATGCATAAGATAAAAGTTTTTTTGGTTTTTTGTATATTTTGTATATAAAATTATAGTTTCAAAAGTTTTGCAAGTAGTGCTTTATTTCAAGTTAAGTTAAGCAAGTAGTTGCTATATTTTTTGAATTCAGTTCAGCAAAATTCATATACTTACAAAATTATAAATTAAATTGCTTTTAATTACGTTAATATTTGATAATATTCCATTGCATTAATATGTATTTCATATGTGAGAACATCATGGCGATAAAAATATGATTTCCCAATAGAATTTTCATAAAAGTAATGCAGTAATTTCTCAAGTTTTCTGGTCTAAATTATGTGTTTGAAGTGAATATGCCCATGTAGATGATTTTAAAAGAAAATAGAAAGTAAAATGTTAACAATCTTATTTTTTAACATTTAACAAATAACTCCGAAATCCTTAATTAGCAACCATTAATTATTATTAAATCATTATAAGAACTTTTATAATATTTAAATATTTTTTTGAGCTCAATAAATTTTATTTCTTAATAAATTTATTTGATAAAATTAATGAATGTCATTATTATTGGAACAAAAATTTAAGTTTCTTTATTATGTTTAATTTTGAAAAGAACTTTTTTCTTTATATAAGATACTTTTAATTTATATTAAATTTCGTTTCAAATATGTTTTAATATTTAAACATAGATACTGATTATCTATTTCCTTTGTTCCTGATAATATTTAATAGATCAAAGTATTCTTCTCGCCTTTTTCAACAAAGTCAAAACATTTTATTTTATTTATTACTTTGCATGATTAGTCATTGTTAACGAGGATAAATAAATTTATATTTGTAAAATAAACTTCATAGTTGTAAATATTTTCGATGTATATTGTGATGAATTCTTTAATTATTTATTTGTCAAACAAAGAAAAAGGTTTTATGTATTTTATAAACATATCCTTAAAATAAAAATAAAATCTTTTTAAAGCTATTTTCAAAATTTGTCAATACACTATTCTTTGTTAATTGGTATACCTTACAATACTAAATATATTTGTTATATGAACAATTTATGTTTTATGCTGAAATATACATAATTATCTTCTAAAAATAATTAAATTGTTATTTGACAAAAAATATACAACAGTTAGTTTTTTATTATCATCAGTTAGCTTGTGAAATTTATACTTGTGGTTATGAGCATATGAAATGGCCCAATATATTTTCAAAATATAATTAATCTGAATATTCAAATTCAGTTTAAGTTTGAATAATATTTTTAAAATAAAATTATTGTGTTTTATAAATAAATAAAGCCAAACATATTTTTCAGTAAATTAGTAGTTTTTTATATATAAAATGCCTTTTAAGTAAAGACAAAAAAATAACAATTTATCTGCTTAAATTAATATTCAGTCGGGTTACATGAATAATTGGTTTTACATTCAGATTATTTATGTTTTTATTATAATCAGAATTCATATTATTGAAGCATTATTATTATATAACTATAATAAATGAGATGCAATAATAAAAATGAAAAAAAAATTGTAGTAATATAAAATTATAATAAAACGAAAAATTTTATTTCTAAAAATTCTAATTCTAATATTAATTATTTTCATTGCTTTAATTATACTTGTTATTTATTTATTATTTATTTCTAGAATAATTCAACATAATATTTAGATAACCATTTGTAATTGTGTGCATACCATAGTATAATAACTGATTTATGATACAATTTCTTTTTTAATATTGTCAATAACGTTTGAAAAGTATTCCTTTTATAAACGTAAATTACACGTATATTTTATTTGTATATATTATTTAGTATTAGTAGTATTATATGTAATAATAATAATATATTTAGTTACTAATAAATAATATTAGTATTTTTAAAGTATTTTTACAAAAAAAATTATTATACATGTAGTCCTTAAAGTGTACTGAAAATAATAATTATCCTGATAAAAAGCATAAAAGTCCTTACTTTTACTTATTACAATATTATAATGTTTACAATATTACAATATTTGAAAAGGCGGTTGATTTTCAGATATTAGAAAATTTTAACAATGGCATAAGGAAATCAATAAAGTATTTACCCATATAATCAATCCATTTATTTTTTAGATATTTACATAAATAACGACTTTAAGTTAATTTTATTCATGGCACCGAAAAACCTAATGGAATAAGTGTATACATCAAGGGTTATGGCAATAGCTAAGCAGTAAATTTATTATTCTTTTATGTTTTTGGTTACCCATATTTTTAGTGTCCTTATTTAGGGAAATAATGTATTGTAGTGTTTTCTTCATATGTAAATTTATCTTATATATTATGTATATATTACCAATTTTTATAAATTTAACCCAATAATAATGAAAGTATAATAAGTTTTTAGAACCATTAAAGATAAGTGTCTCACTGTAATAAATAGCTTTATTGTATTTAACATTGGAAAATAAATTGTATTTGAATAGCAAATTAATTACATATTACGATATCTTTAATGTAACAAAAATTATGAGTAATCCGAGAGAATTGTATTCTGGAATACCATTTATTTACATTTTAAATATTAATATTAAAAAAATATTTTGAAATTAGAAAATAAATGACCATCAATTAATATTTTTGTTTTGGAAAATGAGCCAATACAAGCATATATCATATTCATTTCTTTTGATTTTTGAGCAAATTAAGCATAACTTTAGTGCTTCGTTAAAACCAATCAAATAGTGGTGCATGTGATTAAAAAATAGCATGCATTCAAAATGGTTATTCGAATCTGAATTGTGTAGAACTAAACCAATTGTTGTGTTGGATTAACATTATACTAGGGAACTGTGCAAAATTATTGAAAAAATATGAAATTTTTCCTACTAAAAACCATTCAAATTATGGTTAATTTATCCAATAAAGTTAGTTGTAAGAAATCATTTTACATAACATTGAGATATTGATATATTACCAAATAAGATGAGATTAAGCAGAACTACAATTTATATTTTTTAATTTTGGTTATCACGAATAAAGACTTTAATCCTATTATAACGGTAATTTAATGTTTATTCTATTTTGTTCCCATTTTAACAATATATATATTAGTTATCCGTAATACATCCATTTATCCAACATTATCCCCTGATGTTTTATCTACGGACGGTTTATCCAACGAACGGTTCATTCAAAACGGCAGTTTAGATCATTAAATATTTAAAAATTCAAAGTCATTTTAATGAAAAAAATTCATTTTAACAAAAAAATGAAACAAAATAAAAGAAAAAGAATAATTCTTACTAATGTTTTTGTGAAACTATTTGATTCGCGTTATATCAAACCCGCGCAAAAACAAAATTATGTAAATATATATTAATTATTTATTTTAAATATAAATTATTTGAAATATTCTAATTTAACTGGTCCTTGTTTCTTTAATTTGCAAATATATATTAGCATCTGTAACAAATTTTCAGTTAAAGTGTTAGGGAGTGCACAAGATTCTTGTTTTTTATACGCATTTTAATATTTTATATGGGGTTCAATAAAGTGTTTCAATTTAATAAAAGTATCTAAAATAAATGTCACAATATTCTATTTTATTAATCATTTTATAACAAAACAAAAAATAATGGCGACAGCAAATTTTGAACTTTCGAAACATAGAAAGCAATCGCTTATTCATCTTTCTTAGCTATGAATACTGGAGAAAACGAGAAATGAAGAAAAAATGTCAGAGACTGTAGTAACTTCAAGTTCATCTTGTGGAGTGGTTATGACTAATCTGGTTCCACATGTACTGATAGTCTTGCTGACGAAGTCTCTGCGTTGCCTTTTCCGACGCCATCGACAAGTCGCATTGTCGAGCAGTATAGCCTGCAGACCTTGCCACCACGACCAACAGACCTCACTTTTGATTTCCAGTGTTGTGATACAAAATCGATCACAACAAATTTATATATTTTTAATTAATTTTATATTGTAGTTAATAATTTTAATTTGTTTCATATTTGTCAACATCATGAGGTGTTAAATTCTATTTTTTCCAATGCATTCTCATGCTTATACATTTTACAATTTTCTTGTTGCATTTGAGATTGGTGCATTGCACTATTGTAAACCGAATTTGATTAAAACGCATTTATATTTTATATATTAATTTTATATATGTTTATTAATTATTAACATTTGGAATTGTTAATCATATAACGCATACAGCGTTTTTAAGTAAATATTAAATTGTAAAGTAAAATATCATAGACTTGAATGAATAATTAAAATCCAAGATTGACATTCGTTTTTCAAAAACTCCCCGTGACGGTCTCTATTAAAAAATTATCCATTCAAAATCACAAACACCACAAAATCACAAAAATCACGCTAAATAAACTAAAACTAATTAAATTAAATTAAATATTTTTACACTAAATATTATTATATTACATATTATAATTATATTAAATTCAATTAAATTAAATGCTAATAAATTAAATATTATCGAACTATACACTGTTTTGTTAATAAGTTAAATAATATAAAATAATTATTGAATATTATAAGAGGTGAAAAATACTGTGTTTTTACTAAATCGACGATTAATCAATATCCTAATACCTACAATATACCCTAATTAAGTAAATTACAAAATATCTACGTTTATCAAAATTAAATGTATTAAATTATACACATAAACTGAGCAGCGATATACTTTTTATACAATAATAGCAGCAACGTATAATCTCGTCTACAACACCAGGCAAGATATACAAATTTTCTACTGTTTGATTCTGGCCCGGGAGCCGATCGTATTCTCTAGTGATGTAAAATTCCCTGAAATTTATAAAAACCGAATATTCTCAAAATAATCTCGAGAATGTTCTAAAAAAAGAGAATATTCTACATAAATTTAAAAAAAGTAAAGAAATTTATCAGTGTAATGCAAAAAATCTGTTTATATGTATAATGATTAAAAATTATATAATGCTCCAAATGCAAATAAAAGCTTGAGTTGCATTGATTTAGCCCACTTGATCAAAAAAAAATCATTAAATTATTTTAATTAATTAATAATAATTCATAAAAACAAAGTTGGATTGAACAGATATGTAAAAAGCCAGTATTGAAACAATATTTTACACAATTTGGTGATTTTCTTGTTTTTTTTCTGAACTAAAAAACCGTTAAACATTTTTTTTATTATTTTTTTTCATAAGACGACTGACAAAAAAAAGTAAAAATTTATCAAATATTTTGTGAAAATATTAGCTTTGCTTTTTTTTATATAGACATTTCTAAACAATATTCTTTTTATTTTATTTTGTCTCATTTCTTCATATTTATTTTTTGCTATACATACTGTTTTTTTTTTCTAATTGAATATGCGTTTCTATAATTTTAATCATACATACACATATAATATTCGGCGTATTTTTCTTCTTTCAATCATATTTAACTGATTCTTTTTTTTACAACTTGTAAATATTTTGTGAAAACATTAGTTTTGCATGTTTTTAGTTAGAAAAATGTTCAGTTCGTGGACAAGTCTTAGCTACTACATTTATTTTCATTTCTTTTGTATTTTTTATTTGCATCAGTTTTACACATCTTTTTTTTATATAGATTATACATTCTATTTCTTTTATTTTTCATATTTATTTTTTGCTGTGCATAGTGATTTTGACTAATTGTTCGGCCTTTATATGCATTTCCATATTCTCAATCATGCATACACATATAATATTTATATAATATTCGACCTTTCACTTAAACATAACTGAATTTATTTTTACGTTTAGCATTTCGATGTTTTTTGTATTTTATTTTTTAATTTTTGTCAATAAAAGAAAAAAGTTAGCAAAAAGATTATTTCTCGTGAAATAATCTTTTTTAGAAAATGCAGAGAATATTTCAATATATCAAGAATATTCGTTTGAGAATATTCTTGACTAACATCACTAGTATTCTCATCCTTAACGATAAATTACTTCTGGATGTCTAGCCAGAGCTAATGTCTGGTTGGCCTAGTGAGTGCAACCGCGAAATTCGGAATTCGAGAATTAATTTTTATTAGAAATATGAAAAAAATGACCAAAAACGATATCCAAACAAAAGAGTTCTTTGAGTAAATATTATTAAGGAACAAAGAAAATATTAATTTAATTTCTATTCCACTATATGCATATTTAAGATCTTATTTATAATATTTTAGTTCGTTTTTCTGGTCTACGCCTTTTCCAACTGTAGTTCAAAAAACGTCTATTTTATTTCAGAAAATTTTAATTGTAATTCAAATTAATCAATTTTAATTCAGAAAACATCAACTGTAATTCATATTAGTCAATTCTAATTCAGCAAACATTAACTGTAATTCAGAGAGTATCAATAGTAATTCAGAAATAAAGCAAATTTTATTTATTATGTATTTATTTTTATTTTATTTTATTTAATTCAATAATAATGATATTATTAATGATATTTAACAACAAAATTAATATTATTATTATTATTAATAATAATTAATATTATTATTATTATTAATTAATTATTAAATAAAATAAAATAAAAATAAATACATAATAAATAAAATTTGCTTTATTTCTGAATTACTATTGATACTCTCTGAATTACAGTTAATGTTTGCTGAAATACAATTAATTAATCTGAATTAGAATTGACTAATATGAATTACAATTAATAGTTTCTGAAATAAAGTTGATGTTTGCTGAATCAGAATTGACTAATATGAATTACAATTGATGTTTTATGAATTAAAATTGAGTATTCTGAATAACAATGGATTTTTTCTGAATTAAAATTGGAAAAGGTGTAGCTTTATTTTAAATTTATAATGTTATAAGAACACATTAGTGTGGATAAAAAAATGTTCACAAAAAATATTGACAGTTACAATACATTTACAAAAAAAATTAAATATAAATTAACAAAAAAAATATTTAAACTCCAGTTAAATGACATTTAAAATATTTTATTAAAATAATTTGATTTTTTTTATTAAAAATATTACACTTCTACCTTTATACAGGTTTAACTATTTACCACTCACACCCATTCACTCACCATCGTGTACAACCCATCCTGAATTAGTCTGCTTTTTTAATATTTAATGATCTAAGCTGCCGTTGAAAAGATTTCTTTATTATTATAATTTTTCATTGTATTAAAATATTATTCAGGATGAATCGTATGCTGAATGAACTGTCCGTTGAATGAATCGTCCGAGGCTGCAGCGTCCGGAGACGAATCGTCCTAGAGCCAAAAACATAATGGAACTTATGAATAGACATAATTAAAAATAATTATTATTATATAATAATAGGATTGTTTTAGAATATCTTAAGCAAAACTTAGAGAAAAATTTGAATTATTCAAACATTTACAATAATAATAAAAAGTTATTTTTCATATGTGAAGAAGGTTAGATTATAATTGTTATAATAACAATGTTTATGCAAATTGGAGAGGCTATAAAAGTCATATTAAAATCAAAATTATACAATATACAAATTGATACTCTAACTTATGGAGACATTATAACTCTTATATGAAGCACATAATATAGTTCGGAATGACAAACGTAAGTATAGAGAAACGATACCAATCTATAAGTGAAAACAAGATATGAATACAACAAGTTTTTACGCATCTATGACGCCATTTTTGGTAGAAATTATAATCAAAGGTCTTTTTATTAGCCCTATTCTACTTAATAATTTTGCATATACAAGCTAAGATTGGTCATACGGTATTTGAAACGAAAATAAATTGTACAATTTTTAAATTAATGAATTACTTTGTTGCATTTATTGTATCCCTATTTCTATCCTTTACGTTAAAATGAATATCAATCTTATTAGAAGATAATATATTTATATATTTGAACTTTGAACTATGGTAAATATGCAAATGTTTTTGCAAAAATATGTTGTTTACCTATTACCTCAAAAGATATAAAAAAACTGTTTATATTCTTATATAAAATCATTAATAAACAATGCGTAAATTAGAGAGACAGTTATTTAAAAAATTAATTGCTGACTAACAAATGTATTTCGTAGTCATTAAAATAAAAAAAAAATTGTCTATAAACTTTTTTAATTAATCATAAATCAGATATAAAGTGCGTTGTTCTATATTGTTGTGTAATGATGGTAAAAACTTTTCAAAAAACAAAATTCAACCCCAAAAATTTATTATAAATTCATGTATCGCAAGGCCAAAAAATATAATACACTCAGCAATAGTTATTGCATAAATAATAAAATTGAACATAATATCTGTTTAGTATTGCTATGTTAAATTATCATTTGATTAGGTTCGACCTTTATAATAAAAAAGTAATTGCAAATGGCTTGTTTATCTTGTTAGTAATGACTAAAAGTCTACTTTGACATATACTTCAATAAAAGAGCACTATTAAATGTTAAAAATAATTAAAAATATAAATAACATTGATGAATTTTTACAATAGTACAAAATAACTGGCATTTGATAACAGTCAAATTGATCAAAGAAAACAATGTTTTCTAATTATAATTTTTAAAAGATAATTTTTCTTTGCCAATTATTTTAATTTTTTAATTTTTAATGCTTAATTTAAAAGTGCAAAATTTTTATTTTTTATATCATTTCCCCATCTTTTAACAAAAACTTTATTTCTAATATATTTTTCAAACGAATGTTTTTCTTAAATAATACTCAGCAACAATAGAGTTAATTAACATTAATTTTTTTAACACGCAATCATAAACATATCAACATAAAACAATAAATATTTCAATTTGATCAAATTACATTTTAATTGCTAATTTACTAACATTAGCATTAACATTAGTAATAAGAATATTGGGCTCGCGTTGCTCTAATTATATATTTTTTAAAAAAAAATTAATTCTAATTTAGATCTTTAATAACATATGATGGTTTTTAATTAGAAATGTTTATTCTACGAGTATATGGACGCGTAATAAATTCAAAGTTTCACTAATAGTAGCATAAATGAATCGCTAAAATTTTCTCTATTATTAATAAAATATACTACTTTTACTATTATAGGTACTATTGTAGGTCATAAGTAAATATCTCATCGAATCTGTTGTGGCATGACCATGTCATGAGCATCGCGAAACAAGCGTAAAAAAAATAGGTTTCTTGCATCGTTGCAAGTAATTTTTTGACGCTCAGTAACTCTGCCTCATATATAAATCTTTCATACGGTCGTGTATGGAATATTGTTGCCATGTATGGGGCGCTGCAGCGAAGATTTATTAGATAGGATACAAAACCTTGCCATACGATTAATATATTATTCCGAAATCACGGATAATTTAGACTCGTTAATCATCGTAAAAATTTTTTATAAATATAGTTACGGTCATTGTTCCAAAGAGGTCTCCGAGATAATGCCTTCGCACGAAAAACGTGTACGGGAAACAAAGCCTGGAACTACTACCCACTGTCGAGCAGTAACTTTAGGTACGGTGCTTACATCGAATTTCCAAAACGATTTCCTTACTTATATAGTAAAGCAATGGAGCGCTTTACCAGCGTGCACGTTCCCAAACCAATTTAATATCCAATCCTTTAAAACTATTGTCCACAAATATCTTACATCCCATCCAATTAATTGACATGGTAGCTCCAAGTCAGGTCGACATCACGTCATAATTCCTAAACAATTTCAGTATTAAAAAATAAAATAAATAATAATAATAATAAATAATAACAATAATATAATAAGATTTTATAATTTTTTTTTATCTCTTATAATATTTAATTTATGAAAACATTGGTATACTCTTAAGTGAATGCAAAAATATTAATGAAGTACAAATTATTAGTTAATATTATTATAATTATATAACTAATAATTATGGATAGAATTTCCTGTTTGAATAATCTCGTAAAAGGCAAACGTAAATATAATATAGAAATAATTATGTTTATCATTTTATTGTCATTTTTTTATTTAATGACTACATAAAAAAGCAATTTGGTAAATTGTAGGGCTTTTAGAAATGGCAGAAAAAATACGTATACGGCTATATAATACTTAAATTTTTATACACAAATTATGTAATATTATTTTCTAATACATATATTATTCAATATAAATACTTCTCTCAAACAATGTTTTTGCACTTAGGCTTCTCGCTATTTCAAATCGGTATAGTAAAATGTGTAACATTATTTTAATCTTTTCATGGTTTGAATACATACATACATACAATACAATACCTACATAAATACTATAAATAACAAAAAAAAACTGAATTCAATAGATAAAAAAACGCTTTCAAACTCCTCATTTTACCTTTCGGCTAAAAATACAAAACACTCATAAAAAATTTTGTTCATAAAAATTAATTTTGAATTTAAGATTACTTTTAATGTTAAGTACATAATGCTTAAATCATATAAACTTAATTAATTAACGAATATAATTACTGGAATATACATTTTTGATGGATTTAATATTGATTATAAATATATTATATTAAAACAAATTACAAAGAGAACAACTATGAATCATTGAGTTTTTTGGGAGGCATTTAATTAATAATGGAATCATTTTGTTGTTTCACCACCAATTAAAAATTTTAATGCGATAAAAGGCAAATAAGTTTTTCAAAATTATAAGTTCTATCTCTACTCATGTGTATATGCATGAGTAATTAATCTAATTAATCAAAAACTTAAGATTATTTTATGAAACTTACGAATTTACATAAGGCAATTTTGTTAAGCAATACAAAATTAATAAATATACAACCATATATATTACAAAATGATTTTTTTTTAAATGTTTAAACATTGAATATCAAAGCTGGTTCTTTTTTATTAAGTACAGAACGAATTTCTTCATTCATTTTTAATTTCTTAAAAAAAAAAAACATTTTTTTAATACCTATCAAAATAATAAATACTTTAGTTTCTAATTATAAGACTTTATGAACTATGAGGATATCAAATACTTTGAAACCAAAATATTCGATCACTATCCAGATATCCGAATAGTATTTAATAAATAAAAACTTACTAAAAATTTAAATTTTTATAGATATAACTCATAATTTATTTGATGAAAAAACTATAAAATTTTAGAAACATATTTTATCAAATCATTAAATAAGTATTTGTTTTAAACTGCTATTTAATCGGTTCGTTACAATATTTTTTATTTTATTTTTATAATTACATATTTAAAAAAAAAAACTATAGCATTAAATGTTTTAAATGAAAGATGTTATTTATTTTTTATTGTAATTAATAATTTTTAGAATATTACAATTATTATTTAAATTATGGAATTCAATTACTAAAAATTATGTTGTTAAAAACTCTAAAAATTTAAGTTGCACCAAACAGAAAAAATACAAAAAATTAAAATCAAGAAGATAGTAAAATCCGTAATAATAATAAATAACTCTATATTATATTTTATTCTAATTGAAATACAATGATTTGAAGCAAATTAATAGTTACAAAAATTGAGCGTAATGATAATTTTTTGCTTATGTAAATTTCTAGAAAATTTGATATATTGATGAATATAACTCACATTCTTGTTGTATGTATATTATTAAACCATATATTTAAAGCAACAATATATATTTATATATTATATACGGGTGGAATCTCTATAATTCGACTCATGGATAATTCGGTTTACCTCTTTAATTCGACATTTTTAAAAGTCTGTTGAAAATTACATTCAAACCTACTCTGGTAATTCGAGTTACCTTATAATTCGACTCTTCGATAATTTGGAATGTCTGTTGAAATAAAAATCAAACAAAGTTCCCCGTTTAATTCGACTTGGTTTGTAAATTTGATTTTAATAAAAATAAAATTTTCTTTTATTACAAAAGTTTAATATCAGTAAATAAATTTTAGAATAATCCAAGTCGCGGTTCGAGGTACATATATATATATATATATATATATATATATATATATATATATATATATTTATTTATTTACTATGTATGTTCTACTATATAGTGTTGTATTGTTTTTAAATACTTATACCTAAAGTTTGCCTAAAATCTACTATATATCTTTATTACTGTATATCTTCCATACATATCATCCGGAAAATTTGCTATCTGGATATCCAGATAAGAAACCTTTCTAGACACTATAGCAATTAAATAGTATCGTGCACTGCAAAAAAACATATGCAATATAAGTGATTTATATTATAGAAAGTGAATATTAGTTAAACAATTTCGATAAATAAATAATTTTTTTAAATGTATACGTATTTTGTATGTTTGAAAATAGCAACATATCTTTCAGACAATAAAAATCATTTTTCTCTAAATAGTCATAATATACTAATTTTATGAAATTCCTTTTTATTTACTTAGAAAAGTATTTTTCAAAATAAAAATGTGTGTCCAGTAGTTTTAAATCAATATTATATTCAAAAGTTACCATATTACTTTGTTGCTTTGTTTGTCGAGAATGTTAGTTAGTTATAAGGGTTACAATATATTTTCCTTTTTTTCTACTTTGAAAATACACTATTTCTACGTGTTATTATAACATTATACATATTTTTCATTTAATGAACTATTTTTGTGAACCAAATTAATATTGTTTATTTCATATAAAAAACAAACTTTATAACATAAACCTAGAAAATTATATCAGTTCTGAGCTTATTTATTTTAGATTTACTTCACAACATTCCAAATATGTTTTTTATAATTTATAATTAATGATATTAAATTATTATATTATTAAATCATATTCATTTTATATTTTAAAAATACCAAAATATTAAATAATTATAACATTAATATTAATCAATTATTAAGAAAAACCAACCTTCAAATGGATTATCTTATATTATTTGTGACAGTGATGAATAAATTCGATTCATTTTTATTGCAAAATATGATAACTTAATTCTTTTCTGCGTAGTATTATTATTTTTGGTGTCTTACAATTGTTTTAAATGTGCATATCTTTCATATAGTTTATCCCAAAAAAAAGGATAAATGTATTAAATCCATTTAAAATTATCGTTATAACTTTAACGAAAGTTTATAATTTTCATCGTCGTATTTATCTAGTAAATAATTTATAACCACTGGTACGAAACTGGCAGCACTTGTGTCGCGTAATTTTAAGGATCCTGTGTTAAGATATTTTAATTTTAATAAATGATAAAGTTTTCATTTCTTCATTTTTCAGAGTTTTTATTTAAAAAAAAAATAATAAAGAGTTTGTAACTAAAAAGAAAATTTTAAAGCTTTATATAACTCATAATGAGTTGGGCGGTGTCTAATACACTGATTATATATAACCATCGTTTAATAATCACAAATTGCAGACTTGAAATATTTAACTTGCACATGACTTTACTATCACCTTATAATATATTGTATATGATTTATCCACAAATGAAAATTTTCATAAACTTTTAAATTATTAAAATTGAAAACTTTTTTTTATTCTTTAGCAAACAGTAATTAATAAAAATTTTGTAAAAACAAGATTAATTAATAAATTTCTTGTAAGACAAGAATTTTTTTTTTGAAACTAAGTTATTGTTAAATAATCTTAGCAGAATTCTTTATATTTTATTTATTTATAAATTATTTTGTAAAGCCAATTTTTTTTTTTAAACCTGTCAAAAATAATATATATTTAATACAAATATATATTTTAATTTCAAATATGTTGATTAACATCTCCACAAATATAACACAATTTATTGAAAACAAATAATATAAGCAATAACAAATTTAATTATTTAAAGGCAATGTTTTTTTTAAATCGTGGCTTCATGTGGATATTATTGCATTAGTATGGGCCCATTTTCGCTATTTCCTATGATTCATGCAATATTTAATTTACTCTAAAAGAAACACAAAATAAAAGGAAAATTGGCAATAAAATGTCCAATAGTAATAATTTCATTGATGTCATGAATCATTCATTGATGTCGATTACTGCTTTCCAATTTCAACAATATTCTAGATACATATTTACAGCTAAAATATGTAGGCGTCGCTGAATAAAGAGATTTTTTTGCAAACCATCGATTTTGTTCTGTTTTCAATTTTTTTTTGTAAATATTTTTCACAGAAATTATTACATACTAAACCAACACAAAGTTGTTTTTCAAGCATTTATACAGCTTTCCATTAAACATTTTCATTTCTAGATTGCAATGGTAATCTTAGCTTTAAAACATATTAATAAAATGAAGTTTGATAATGTTGTTATTATAAATATCACGAAATAAGCTTTATATAGTTCTTAAACCGGTACCAGACATTTTGCAATGCTTCTGAGTTGTCAATTATTAAAATAAAAATTATTAACTGTTACTAACTGTTATTAAAAAATTATTAGATCTTGTAATGTAATGTAAATTTCTTTACATCTCTAGTATTTTTAATATAGACTAAATCAGATTCTGTAGCATACGTTGTATGTACATCAAGCTGTCAATAATGAATATGATTTAACTTTGCTACTCATTACTGATATTCCTGATTTTTGTAAATATATACAAATATACGCTTAATTTTTTAGTTTGGTTATATTATATTGTTAAAGGAAGGTTACAATTTTATATTATAAATATTTACATCAAAACTTTATTCAAATTTAATCCAAATAATCAATGTTTATTCGTAAATCCCTAAGATTTAACTAAATTATATTCAAATTTAAATTTTTGCTCAATTTGTCCTTTGTTTCATAAATTGAAATTTTTGTTTTATCATACAAAACATTAATCAATCTTTTTTTTGCATATTTTGTAAGGGAGTAGATAGAATTAAAAATTATCAATAAAAATGTCGCAATGAATAAATGAATTTATTAATCTATAGTACGTAATGTGACCTCTTTTAAACATTAATTTCAATAAATAAGCGAATAAATATCTTAATACCGTATAACCATTTAATAATGTAAAATTAAATATATAATCAATAATTCTGTTTTTACAGAATATTAATTATTAAATAAATTTGTTATTTTCTCTTTTTCTAGTTTCCTTTTGGGTTAAAGTATGAATTGTTTAATGCGTACATCATTAAGATAAATGGTATTTCAAAACAATGTATAGATTAATACATGCAAGGCTAAATTGAATTTCACGTATGTCAGAGTTCTGTAGAAAACATGCCAGCCACAATTGTTCTACAATTTTAATTTGATAAGGAGTTTCTATGATCATAATTTTTGGATCTTTGAAATTTTTAAATAAAAGTAATTAAATTTACCTACAGGCTATTATTTATTATTATATTACTATGAACTAAATATGAATTAATAAATAGAAATACCATAAAGTAAAATAATAATAACATAGGTCAAATATAATATTTTTTTTTTTTTTTTTATATTTCATGTATTGTAATCCTTAGGGGAAACTGACCGTTTTCCGTGTACGATGTAATGCAGCCTGTAAGTTATTCACATGTTATTGTAAATTTCACTTATTCTCAGTTAGTAGTGAATCGAACACTTCTAAAGTGGATTAGATAAAGTTGTTTAATTATTTGTTTCACATAAAAATAGTAAGTTTAAATAAAAATTTAACAAACTATATGAATAACTTATATATGCTTAACTAAAAACTTTGGTGAAAAATTATTAATTTGAATTATACCAATTATTAAAATTAATAAATTTTAAGCAAGTGTATAAAACAATATCATTGAAGGGTATTTAGTTTATAAAAACATTATTCTACTAATATAATAACATTTATATTTTTAATTTATAAATGTATTAGGATGTTGCTATACAATCTGTTCTTTCAAGTACATCAAAGCAAATATTGTATTCTGTTATACCGCAGTAGTTTTGGCACAACAGTATCAATTTCTACATCGCGCTAAACAATTTTAAAAATAAATTTTATTGAATCTTATTTTCATGTAAGTTATATATATTTTTTATGAGGATTATATAATATTTCATTTGTTGAAAAAAAGACAGTTTTAAATATTTAAACTAAAATTATTAATGCTTAATTTTTTATCATTTAAATTTAAAATTTTAAATTATTTATTTAACGAGTATTTTTACTTATATATGCACGTTTATAATGTCTAAATAAAAATCAAAATTCTATTAAATGTTTAACATACAATATAAATATATATATTCAACGGCAATAATATAAGAATGTTCTTGTAAAAGTATATTTTATGTTGGAAAAAGTTGAAGATTGTTGTGTTTTTTTATTGCTTTTTGAGCTTATGGTTAGTTAAAACATTTATAGCTTTTAAAAATAAAGTAGTTTTGCATGCTCCTCGTGCCATGTTTGTTTTTTTTATACTTTCTTACAAAAATATTAAAATCGTTTAATATGGCCTATGATTCTTATGTATACTCAATAAGATTTTAAAAGATAGGAATTTAAAAAAAAACACTAATATATTATTTAGTAAATGCATAATTATTTTTTTAAAATAATTATTATGAGTATGGAAAATTAAAAGTACAGCTACTTTAAAATTTTGTTTTATATAAATGGTTTAATTAATAAATGGTCGAAATTATGAAAGGATATTGGCAAAATTTTAAATTCAGAAATCAACATATTTAATTATATACTTTGCTAGCGAAAGATCATGCATGTAGTGATGTAAAATTCCCCGAAATTTATAAAAAAAAAGAATATTCTCAAGCAAAATCTCGAGAATGTTCTAAAAAACTGAGAATATTCTACATAAATTCAAAAAAAGTAAAGAAATTTATCATTGTAATGCAAAAAATCTGTAGACAGATATGCAAAAAGCCAGTATTGAAACAATATTTTACACAATTTGGTGATTTTCTTGTTTATATTCTGAACTAAAAAACCGTTAAACATTTTTTTTTCATAAGTCGACTGTAAAAAAAGTAAGAATTTCTGAAAAATTTTGTGAAAATATTAGCTTTGCTTTTTTATATAGACATTATTCCTAAACAAATATTCTTTTTATTTTATTTTGTCTCATTTTTTCATATTTACTGCTTGCTATACATACTGTTTTTTCTAACCGTTTAGCATTTAATATGCGTTTCTATACTTTTAATCATACATACACATATAATGTTCGACGCATTTTTCTTCTTTCAATCATATTTAACTGATTCTTTTTTTTACACTTTGTAAAATATTTTGTAAAAACATTAGTTTTGCATGTTTTTAGTAAGAAAAATGTTCAGCTCGTGGACAAGTGTTAGCTACTACATTTATTTTCATTTCTTTTGTATTTTTTATTTGAATTAGACTATACATTCTATTTCTTTTATTTTTCATATTTCATATTTCATTTTTTCTAACCATAGCGATTTTGACTAATTGTTCAGCCTTTATACACATTTCCATATTCTCAATCATGCATACACATATAATATATATACGTATATTCTCCTTTCACTTAAACTTAACTGAATTTATTTTTTCGTTTAGCATTCGACTTTTTTTATATTTTATTTTTTAATTTTTGTCCTTAATTCGGGCTTACATATTCGTTTAAAAAATTGTTTTCTTCAATGAATTTTGTAAAATCTTCCAACAGATATAAACTTAATAATGAATTGACTGAGAAATGCGTTAAACGCATGAATACGGAATATTAAATAACTAGCTGAAACACCCAATCTTCACGAGCTAGTGCTAAAAAGAAATAATTAACAAAATTTGACCCATCCCAAAAAGGTTCGCTATCACTGGCATAGAGAATATATAAAAATATTTCGATATTGTTATGTGCTTCTTTTTTGTAGTTATTTCTCATTTATTACGTTTTTTACTTAAAGTAATTTTAGGACAACTTGATTTAATTAACATATACATTCTATTTTTTTTTTTTGATTTTAAGCGAAATTTGCTATGTATACTGCTATGGAACTTCCCTATAAAATCGAATGCAAAGATGATGCATGCTCCCTACATAAGTAATAGAAAATTTCATAGAGATCTGCGAATAGAAAACATAAAAATTGAAATAAGGAAACATATTATTAAATGGAAATGGGTATACTCGACATAACATGTGATATAAAATCCTTTCATTTCACTAAAAGTGTGAAAACTTTTTGTTACATCTTTTATCATATTATTTTCGTTTCTTATGTTTGATATTCAACATTAACTTACTCCCATCTACAATAATATTTGAAAACTTCGCAGTGTCTTTTATGTATGATACATTTATCAAAAGATTCTTTTAGGTGATAGCAGACAGAATTATAATATCTCTATAAATAAGACAAATAATTTGTCTCTAGTGATATTTTAATATGGGTATTAGCTGTTTTCATATTCTGTTATAAACTTTCTAAAACTTTTATTACAATTAAGGAATTTGTTTTTCTAATTTACGTAGAAATAGTAACTTTTGTCTTTAAAATTGTATGTTTATCAATGAAGAAACATTTCTTAGATTTTTTGTTAAGGCACTTATGATAGCATCGATTATCACGTACTTATTAATTATCTCACTTTTTCTGGTTCCGTATTTATTATAAAAGTTTCAGACTTTTATTCCTCCATTATATTTTATTTTGTGAATGCTCTTAGGGTTCAATAAAAGTCAGAACATATTACCAAATTTAAAAAAAAAATTATTTTGCATAATTAATTTTTTAATGCAAAATACTTAAAAGTGCAAATGATTTAAAATCATAGCAACAAATTTTTAACATTAGTGAATATACCAAAACGTTAGATTGAAAATTTAATTTTTATTTAATCCAATTAATTTATTTACTTATTAGGCTTTCTATATAAATTAATAAGAGGATTTTGAAGTTCAAACGAATATAAGATTATTATGTACATAAAATTACTTATTAAGATTCTTTAAATTGCTAAAATATATGAAAAGGTACATGAACAAAATGTTAAACAATTTTACAAAAAGAGAAACCAAATAATATTTTTTATCAAATAGTATTGTTAACTAAATTGTTAACCAGAGCATAAAAGAATCGTAAATTAATAGCTTAACTGTCAACATCACCCTCATGGAATTTTTATATATTCTAAAAAGTATTTCTATGTTCATAATACATTTAATTTATTATTTCCGCAAAATTTTGTTTTATTATGAAGTTACAAACCTAAATTTACATTCATTTTCTGAAGAATAAGGGAAGTAAAGGTTATTATTATTTTTTTTTTTTTTGAATAATATCCTAACAAAAATTATTTGTATTCAAAAATCACTTGTTTAGCAGATTTTTTTAAGATAGATAGGTAAAAAGTGTTTATATAAAGTATAAGAAAATTAATTAGGTACGCATATTCCATAAATATATTAGGAATTACTTTAAATCAACTATTAAACTTTTACTAACCAAATACCAATACCATTCGTTTTGTAAAATTTTGAATATACATGTGCATACGGTGTAATAAGTAATTTAACATCCATATAAGCACATATATTTATCATAATCAGTGGTCGACAAAAATTTGCAACACTAGAATATCTGAGACAGCATAAATATTGTTTTATAAATAATCACAAATTTTATGAATTATCTAATTTTTTCGTATTTCTTTAAAAATCGTAAAATTTGTCTTGATAATGAAAACAGAAATCAGTAAAAAACTATTTTAAAAAATTTGTCACAATACTAATCGAAGCTGTCTTTCAATGCATATTATATTATTCAATAACTCTTCACATAAAAAGCAAATATCCTTGATATTTATGAAATTTATGAAATGTTATTTTTTCAATTAAGATATTTGTATTGTTATTGTGTTTTCATATCATTTTTAAAACCATAAGTATTATATAAAAATAAAAGGAACATATTATAAAAACAATGTAGTGCCTGAGTAACTAAAAAATAATTATTTAATTGATTAATTAGATGTTTTATGCCAGAATTACTACAGAAATGAATCGATTATAAATATAATTATATAATCTTACAAAATAATATTTTGATAATCAAATTAATATATTATTACTACATTGCAAAATTCAAATCGAATTATTGCTGATTTTTTACATCTAACCGAAATCTAGTTAATGTATTTTGTTTCTGTAAGATAAGAATTTATCGTTGTTACTAATGTTATCATTTAACTAACTTTATAATTTAATTTTGTTTAAATATATACATAAAATCTACTTCAATTTAATTAAATAACAATTTTTATAATATGCAGTATTAATAAATGCCTTTAAAAATTTTATACATCAATAATTGCAAATTAATTTAAGCATTAATTAAAATGTTGGTTTTGTGTCACTTTATTGTTTGTAATTGTGGTTATTATTGTGGATATAAAATAAAATAGTTAAATCCGAATAAATTAAAGAAAATATATATATATTAAATATGTAAAATTTCAAAAATTCATTTATAAACATAATAAAATTAAAACTAATTTTTTTGTATAAATAATTAAATATTTTTATTTAATTAAATTTCCTTACGTATCACATTAGAGAGTATAAATGGAATTACTTTTATTTGTATGATTTATTTTCCTAACATAGCAATAAGAAATTGATAAAAGTTTTTTTCCATCCAGCCTTTGTCTGTAATTTAAATTTATATACTTTCCGTGATTTTATTATTAATAATACTTTGTCTCTCTGGCCAAACAATTACCAACATATATTATAAAGGGCAAGAAACAAGCAGTAATCTCTTTTGATACTCTTTTACCTACTCACCTTGCTACCCACATTAATTGTATTAAATACCTTGAATAATAATATTACCGATATAATTTTCGTTTAAATATAAATAAACATTATACATAATGAAAAACCTACAGAAATTACTAACAACGAAAATAATTTGTGGTTTCAAAATTATATATCAACACTTAAAAAGATTTGTTTCTTCTTTTAATAACATTCAAATAAAATATAAATAATTGGCTGAATTTTTATCAACGAATGAAATTTTGTTGTTTTAATATAGATAGAGATGATAAAAATCTATAATATTGGGCTATCGTTTAAATATATACATTGTACGAAGTTATAATACTATCGTTATTGCCCTTTAACTTTAGTTTATTATTTGATTTAATTAGAAAATAATTAAAATAATTTCTTCTAAAATTCGTTCTACTAAATATCATCTAAATTATATAACATAAAAAGTGAAATTAGTGATCTTTCGATTAATATTTTTATATTAATAAGCAAACAAACATATTTGTTCTCTAAATTGAGTGTTTAATTTCAAAATTCTGCAAAATTCCAAAAAATAAAAAAGTTAATAATTCAAGTCTCTCATTTAAAAAAAGACTATTAATAATACCAACTTCAATAATTTTTATTTCTATTTCAGATGATTTTTTTTATAAAAACTAGTAGAAATAAACTATTATATTAGAAACAATCACAACAGAATTACTATATAAAGGATTTCCCCCAAAATAGTTAATTCAACTATTTTAAATTTCATAAATTGTACTGAAAATTTAGAAAAGACGTCTTGAAAAAGACGGAAAACCGAAAAGAGCTTGAATATTACTGGTTACAGCAGAGCACAACAGTTTAATATTGTTTAAAAGAAAGCCTTAGCATAACGTCTTTAATTATGTATATATTACTACTTTTCAATAAATGCTACCCTAAAAAAAGGATTCATTATCGCTCTTTATGCGTTGACCTAATTTATGTTTTTTTTTTCTATCAAATAAAGTGCAAAATTATGTTAATTCGTTTAACTCACTTATTTAATTAATGTACAGAAAGGAAGGCAATTTTATTAAAAACCCTTTCAATAGAATATTAACAATATAAAAAATTGTTTTATTTACATAAGCATTGCATAGAAGCATAACATATCTTTTATTGGTATTCTGGAACGAATTTTATTTGATAGTAATTAGCAATTAATTTTTTCTCAGCTATATATATATTGTTATTTTAAGAAAAATACAAAACAAATAAGTTTATAAGTTAAGGTTTCTATACCTTTATCTACTTGTAAGTAAAACTAATAATAAAATAAAAATAATTTTATTGTAAAATATGTAATTAATATGTATTTTTTGTAAAAACGTTTCATGTCAAATCCAGAGCACTGACGTATTGTTATAATGTTTTTCAAGTATTATATTATGCTTGCTGTATATTTATTATGGCACACAATAATGGTTTTGGCAGCTCTAAAAACGTGTTTTCAGTAATCAGGATGCGTGCTTAAATTTTGCTAAAAAATGACGAGATTTGTTTAGTCATTATGCTATTGTTTATTGAAAAGCATAATAATAAAATAAGGGTACAGCAAAAATAAGTCTGCTCTATTATTTTTCTTTATGGCATCTCTTTGTTATACTTTGTTTGGATTTCGCTATGACTATGCAGTAATTTAACAAATTCTACAGACTATTAACTTTCAGAAAATATGGTATGATTGGATGCATTAGATACTCAAAATAGAAAGCTTTTTCATTTACAGAACTTAGTGATGAAGCGAATCTTTTGTGTTTTTTAATAATATAAATTAGACATCTGATCTAAGCAAAGAACATCTAAGCTAGTAAAACTAGTGCTGAAACAATCCTATAAAGTCAAATAGAGATAGAAAATAGTATTTAATACTAATATGTATAGAACAAAATGTAAAATTGATTGATTTAGATTAATACAAGGTATTTGTAAATAAATAATTTGTTAGCTATAAAATGATACAAAATAATTTAATTAAAAATAAAAAGTTTTCGTTTCCTTCTACTTTCACAAAGAAAAATCATTTTAATGTTGAAATTAATTTGATAAATTATATTAATTACTTTTTCGAAAGTTATCTAAAGTTAAATTTTTTAATCCAATAAATTATAATAATTATAATTTTAATTGTTGTTTTAATGTATCTCCAAAATACAAAATAAAAGCTATTTTTAAAATAATTATTTTACTTCGAAAATTCATACATTGCACTATAGATAAAAATTATTGTACATATTTACCGAGAATAAATTTTGATTGCAGTATTTTCCAGATTTGAATATTAAACTCATGGAGGATATTTTATGGATTTTATGTGGTAGGGAAACAAACAGCAATTGATTTAAATTTTTAGCATTTTATATAAGGTTAGTTAGTTAATAATTTTTTGATTTATTTTAAGATTAATGAGAATAACAATTAAGAGTAACTAAAGTTGGTAATAATACAAAAAATTTATTGAAAGATATTATTAAAATTGACAAATTTGTATTTAATAAATTTACCTGTACAACTAAATCATGAATTCTGAAATCAAGAAGAACCATTTTGGAACGTAGTTCCTTATGGCACGAAAAAAGTGTAACAATTTTTTCTTTCGATACTTTTTCCCACGATACTTTTTTCCTAGAATTTTTGTTATAGTGTATGTGCGACCGTATAAATAACCGTATAGCGGATTTGCTTGTATAACTATATCATTTCATTAAAATCGTAAATATAAGCTTAAACATAGCTGTATAGTATGTTTATGCATAGGTACATATAACTGCAGCATAAGCGTGCGTTGTTCGCTATAGCTATATTCACATGTTTACGCATGTTTAGTTATACACATGAATTCAGCGTGGATGGTCTTGTCTTGGATTAAAACGTTTTTATTATTTTTTAGATATTTTTAATTATTTATGATTTAATATTTTAAATATGCTGTTTATACACATGTTTCTATTTTTCTTTCGCATAATATAAGTTTTTATTACAGGTACATCTAAAATTTTATGCGTTGCATATTTAAAATTGTTATTTTATATTTAATAAGATAATATCCTTAAAGTTTCTATCATTTCTTTAGATATGAGTTTATGAGTGTCCGGACTATTCGTCTCTGGACGGTTCATCCGCGGACAGTTCATCCCCGGACGGTTTATCCCGGTTCATCATGTAGTGGTAGAGCTAGCGATGTGCATAGAAAAAAAATTAAAAATTACATTTCTCTGAGATTAAATACATTTTATATCTAAAATTTTACTCATTTCGATGCTATGAAGCATTGTTGTACCAGGAAATTAATATATATAACACAAACAAACTGATGTAAACTTAATGCAGATTGAATATGATCTATCTTATGTTTTTTATTTATTTTTCTCAAAAATTAAATAAATAAATAATTGATTTTTTTTTTTTAAATATAAGTATTTAGTAATAATTGTATTAAATTAAATTATTAAATAATAAATATAAATTATAATATGGTAGTAATACATAATTGCAATTGTTCTATTAAGAAACTGTTGAGAACGTGATTTGTAATGCTTAGTTTTGTTGAAAAGCAACACATGGTTGATACTGGAAGACATACACCAATTATGATCGTTACATTAAAGAATAAGTCTTGTACAAGGCATTTAATTGAAAAATTATATAAAATCAACAACTGGGTAGGGTGATGAAAATATTTAAACAAATATTTTTGCTACAATTTTCAGTAGAGCAGAATGTTTGGTGCAAAGATGGATTCAGACTTGAATAACATTCATAAATCTGCAGGCAAGCATTGTAAAAAATCTCAAAATCATAAAAAACCGTGTTAGCATAATCTAAGTTTGTAAAAACTCCAAGAATTGAAACCATGCTTGATAATCAATATCGAGAAAATATTATTAAGCATAATATGAAAAAAAACCGTAACATTATTGCATCACTAATAGACATTGTTTGCTAGTTAGGATATCAAGAACAAGCTTTAAGGGGCCATTATGAAGGAAAGGATTCTAATAAAAGAGGAAATTATATAGAGCTTGTCAATTTATTAGATATAGCACAACATTAGGAAATCATTTGAATTCGTCAACAGTTTTTTCAAGTTTGACAAATAACATACATTACATACAAATAACATATATTTAATCAATTCTTTTTCAGTTATTTTATTTAATGAAATTAAAACTGAAATTAAGTCTTGTAAAGTTGTTTCAATTATATCGGATGAAACTTGCGATATTTCAATGAAAGCAAAAGTTACAATTATTCTTCGTTTTATCGATATTAATGGTGAAATATAAGAAATATTTGTTGGATTTCAAGATGTTTCAGAAAATCGATCAGCATCTACTCTGTATTCATATATAGCTGAAACTATAAATAAGTTTTAATGTAATTCAAAACTTATTTCACAAAGCTATGGTAGCGCACTGGCAATGTCTGGCGAGCATAATGGATTACAGCGATATCATATCTTGAATTGAAAGCATAAGTTTTAAGGATAGGGATTAAGCATAAGGATGGGATATATGATGAAATTATAAATGAGTTTGCGAAAAAAAGACAGAAGGATTGAATTTACTTATAAATTATAAAATTAACAGGAACAGGATCAGGATTTTTAATTTTTAGGATACTTATACTATTTATATTTACAGGATACATATGAATTATATTTTTTGAAACAATATTTATATTAATAATACCTTTTTTGTGGTGCAGCTAGAAAAATAGTCAAGTGATGATATAATTATATTATATTATATAAAATTTACACTATCTGATGACTACAGCAAAAAAAACTAGAGTTTACTATATTTAAAAAGTCACGCCACGCCACTCTCCTCAAGTTATAAATTAAATTGAGCTTTAGAATTGAATATGTTAAATCAAAGAATAAATATAAAATAATATAAATAAAATGACGAAAAATGAATACAAGTGATAAAGAAATCAATTTTACATCTAAATTATCTAACATGATATTGTTAGTTATAGAATTTTATTTTAAATTAAAATTATAACATAAGCTAAATATTTTTAATGTTATATGTATATAACGAGTGACAGAAAATCTTTATATTAGCAATAGTAATGTCACTTTTCATTTTGGTTTAAAAATATTTATCTACAAAATGCTAATATCTTTTAACAATCATCATACTTTTTTTTATAATAAACTAGCTGGTATTACCCGGCTTCGCACGGCGATAATATATAGTTTTGAATATAATGAAACCCCCTTTATGCTAATTTAATAAGTCCCGACAATATTTAGTTTTTATATTTATTTAAAACCTCCGATTTGCCTTTTCCCATTAAAAATAAACATAAAGTAATAAATTTCATAACCTTTTGACGTATTGTTAATGCAATTCAAAATTCTATTTCAGGAATGAAAATAAAGTTTTTATCAGAGAGCCTATATTTTGTTTTACGTATATGTTCACTTTCTAAAAGCCTATTTTAAAAAAATCAAAGCATTTATAACACTTAATAGAAGAAAATAATAATTCTTTTTCGTTTATATGCGATTTTGAAGTTATGCCGATTTTTCTATACGATTTTTTAATATGATATTTTGTGTGGGAATTCCCGTTGAATATTGCTTGTATGCATTTTTTGTTGGGAATCTCTCTTTTATATGATTAGTATTGAAATAAAAACTAATTTTAAGGTATTGGTTGGATTCTTTTTAACTTCGATTCTATTTCACTTTACATATCTATTCTTTTGTTCTCACTATTAATAGGGTTTTCAATATTTTTCACTAACACATACGCCGATCGCAATCGGATTTGGCATATTTTACGTATATTTTCTTTTAACCGAAAAAATTGTTACCTACCGATTTTTTACATATATAAATTTTTATGACCGTTTGTTATAAAAGATAAAATTTTTTTGTTTACCCATTTAAGGGGAAATATTTTTTTTAATTACGTGCTGAACTGCAGAATATAAGTGTGAGAGAAAAATTGAGAATTATTTCACTTTGAGTTTTTCTATTTGTTTTTAAAATTGGTTTTACCTAATTTATTTTAAAATAAAAGTAAAAGTATCGTTCATTAGTGCTTGTGAATTAATTAGTAAATAAAGTGAATTTATGAATCAATTTAAAAAAAGTTTAATGTTAAAATAATTAGAACATTAGTTTTATTATTTTTTTATTAAAATTGTTTTATTAAATAGAAATAGTAACTAATTTTATAAGTGTAATTATTAAATAATATTCATTCATATGAATCATTCAAACAAAGAGAATTTCTAGTGATAGGTATGTATGCATATGTGTTATTATATTTTTGTTAAAAAATGTAATAAATTTTTAATTTTAGGATCTGGTATAAAAAAATGGCGTAAACGATATAAATAAAATAAAAACGATATAAATATAACGATAAACGGTATAAAGGTATTTTAATAGTACTTTTTCAAAATAGAAAAGGAAGAGAGTGAGTTGGAATTATTATAATAAAGTTTAGTTTCTTCCCCCTCTGCCTAAATAGTGTCAATTTTTACCACCTCTACAAAATGTTACAGAAACACACGAAAAAATCAGACTTTACTTTATATATTAGATTAAAATTAAATATTCAACATTCACAATGTTGCTTATAAACTTAGTAGATTTAGCGAAACAAGAAATCAATTGATATTCTTATTTCATACAAAAAAAATTTTTTAGTAGAAATAAATAAGCTTTGTTTCTTCAAATATGCAACCTTCAAGATATTCATTCATTCATTAACAATTTTATGACTAACTTTGGAAATGTATCTTAAAGGAAGATACGAAATATATACTACGTACTAAGTGACTTGTATTTATGTTTATATTTTTCCAGGATTTTTATATTATTAGAAACCCTCATAATTAATACGATGTTAAAATGAGAACACAATGAGAAAATAATTTAATAAGTTTAACATGACGAGAATGGCGTCGTAATAAAAAATATAAAATAAATTTTATCCAATTTTAATACCGAATTTACTTTTATTGGAATTTTCAAATAAAATGCAATAACTTTTTATTAGATATTAATAAAAAATTATATTAATGCTAATTAAATTAAATGTTCGCTTTTTGATTAAAATTTTTAATACGAAATAGAATTGTTTGGCTCCGATATTTGGATCTATACTAATATGGTTTGAATATTATTTTTTTATTTTAATTAATTTCATTTGGTCACTTTTGTGACATTAATTCTTTCTTTTTACAAATTTCACAGAATATGTAACTTTTTCATAAAATTGTGAAGCAGAAAGTAAGACATTATTATGTATTTAATGAAGACATTTAACTATTGGAATTTAAAAAGCAAATAAAAACAGCCATGAATAAATTTTTTATGATATAATTATTTTATTATTATTATTATTTTAATATTTTATGATTAATTATTTGTATTTACAGAATCAGTTGTCAATATTAGTAAGTATTTAAATAGTTTTAAATTACACTTTTAGTGCGTCTAATATCTTAATTGTCCTATTCTTTGCTCCTATTCTTTTTACTTATTATAAATATTTGACTGTCGAACAATAAAGTGACATTCGAAATAAATTAAGGCGACTGCCCAATACAGAGCATGATTTCACATGTTTTGATTTGTTAGGAAAATGAAAAAAAATTGTGCCTAATGCGAATAATATTTTCCGTTCAAAAAAATAACTGCCACCTGTTAGGTATTAAAGTTAATACATTTTTGACATTAACAACGTCAAAATTTTAAACAAAATTTAAAATCATTTTAATCTTGTGCCGTTAATTTATATATATATTTGTATATATACACATAAAAAACAAAATATGAAATGCCAAATAATATTTTTAGCCTACCTTTCAAAAAAAAAATAGTTCTAAAACATTACTAAAATCAAAAAATACTGCTGGCGGCACCTATCATAATGTTTTATTTTTTTCCATTTACGAAAATGTTCAAACTTTGTGCAAGCTGATTTCACAGTAACCATTTTACAAGGTATTGGGCAGTTTCGCTTTTGAGTACATGTAATCGTATATCAACTTATTGCGAAAGTGAAAACATGCTTTGTATTGGGCACGAACCATTATAGCAGTAGCGTGGCGTGACTTTTTGAATTAGGGAAGCTCTAGTTTTTTTTTTGTGGTGTAGTCATCAGATACAGGATTATTAATATACATCAAAAAATAAAATTTATAAAAATAAATAAAATTGAATATCCTGTTAATATAAATAGTGTAAATATCCTGTAAAAATTAAAAATCCTTCTATCATTTTGGTAAACTCATTTATAATTGCATCATTTTTTCTATCTTTTATTCATAAATTTTTTAAAAGATTTTTTTCAATTGAAATAATTGCAAAGCTACTTAATCTTTCTTCCCAGTTGTATTTCTCAAATAAGTTTTTATGTGCTTTAATGGCGAAAAGCTTCTTTCAGCTGATGCACTTGTTATTGGCATCGTCATGACTAAATTTTGAGACTTTTTGCAATGCCTAACTGCAGCTTTATAAATGTTATTCAAGTCTGAAAATCCATCCTTGCACCAAACATTTTGTTCTACTGAAAACAGTAGGCATGGCCCGCAAAAATATTTGTTTAAAAATTCGCATCACGCTACCCATTTGTTGGTTTTATATAATTTATCAGTAAAATGCCTAGTACAAGACCTATGCTTAACTGTAATGTCCATAATTGGTGCATGCCTTCCAATATCAATTATATGTTGCTTTTCAACAAAATTATGCATTGCAATTGCAAATGACTTTTTCAACAGTTTTTCAATATAACAATTGCAATTATTTATTACTTTCAACTTGTTTTATTTTTTATTTCAAAATTTAACTTAATACAATTTTAAGTAATATTTTTAAAAAATTAACAATTAAATATTTATCTTTCTTTCAATTAATTTTTTTATAATTAAATTGATATGCAATAAGTCAGCAATCAACAGAGCAATCTAGTCAAATGTTTCACTTGTCATGAGAAAAATAAAACAAGATAGATTCAATACTTTGGAACGTAGAATCATATCCAATCTGCATTAAGTTTCTTTCAATTTATTTGTGTTATATATATTAATTGCATGGTGAAGCAATATTTTTGTAGCATCCAAATGAGTAAAATTTAAACCAAAAAATTTATTTAAATTGAGAGAAATGTATTTTTTTTATTTAATTTTCTATGTAAATCGCTAGTTCTACCACTACATATATATTTTATACAAATAATTTGGAAAAAGCTAGCTTTTTTTGAGAGACTTATTTTAACCATATTCTCTTTGTTTTAAAAATATACGTCATTATTGCTTTTTATTTTACTTTGCCACTTCATTCGTATTTAAATCACAACAACAACAAAACGCATGAATTTTTCTTGTGAATATGAACTGAACTGAAATATTGTTGATATATATTGAGTTCATAATGAAATATGATTTCTTTGAAAATTTATGAATATTATTAGAAATTTTTTGCGAATTAATAAAAAAAAAATATTTTTAATTTATCCTTATTTATGTCCAATTTTTAATTCTAAACATAGGGATGCTAAGCATCCATTCGCTAGTATGACGCAACGCCACTGCATTATAGCAAAAGATTTCTTACGATATCTGTAGTGTCTAGTCGTTTTTCATAACTACTTGCAAATTTTTTAAAAATGATTATGAATCTGTTCCTCATTTGTTAATAGCTCTGTATATTGATCGTTTTTTATATTATACCTTGGCGGTGAATATGATCCAGCAACAATAATCGGGTAATTTTTAGTTTTCATTTCCACTGCTGCAACTTACATTTCTTGAGATATGTATAGTTGCATTTGGTGTGACTACTCTGAGTTTGTAACTCTTTTGGCTTACTATGCTACTTCTGTTTTGCAGAAGCGGAAGACTTTATATTTTATTTCTTATCTTTTGAATCTCTTTCACAACCACACATCATCAATTATTAGGATGTGTGTCTCGGTAATTACAGCATGTAGGAGTTGAATTTCGTTGCATAGGGCAATCTTTAGTAAGGTGTATTACATTTAAGTAAGGTAGTATTGTGCAATTAACGCATCTTGATTGTTTTCCATAGTAGTTTTGAGTATGCCCATATCGTTGGCTATTCTTACATTGTGGAATGAGATTTGTTTCCGTAATGGTTATATTTCTACTATGCATTTAAAAATTTCTCTTATTTCGTATATACTATTAATAATTTCGTCATTTTCAAATGTAAACGGGGTTTCATTATATTACATTAAAAACTTTATTTTATCTCCAAGCAAAACCGGGTAACACAGCTAGTGTCTTATATTATTAAAATCTAAAATATTTAATCTTTTAAATCAGACAATTTACCAATCAGGCACTCTAAAATAGCTTCTGTAACTGCTTGTATGAATATTTTTTACAATTTAATTTTCTTATTATAAAACTAAAAATAAAAACATAATAAACTACAGTACAGATATATAAGAATAATTTAAAAAATTAAAACCGTGATAACAAATAAATTGCGACTCATAACACAAAATTGTTAAACATTTTACATTATTTTTTTTTTTCATTCTATATAAGATAAAAGGTGAAATTAATAATTCTACGTCGTAGATTTAATTTTTATTAAAAGGTGACGTGTTACTTGTTCACTTAATAATAAATAGTTAAAATAAAATATTGTCCAGTATTTTATATACAAAAGATCATTGTTGAATTGATTACCCTAAGTTTATAAACAATTAAAATTTTAGCAAAACTCTCTATATTTCAAAAAAAAAAAATTGGCAAAAAACTTGAGCATAACATATGTATATATATTTTTTTTCCCCAACATATTTTTTCCTTTTGTCTCTTAAAAATTTAAATTTTTAATCTATCTTCGAAATATTTTAACGATTCGTTAGCTCTTTGGCTAGCTTTATAAAATGCATAATTATCTTCATTTCTACTTCCTGAACTACTACAAGTTTTTTCTAAATAATTTTTTAAATTTTCCCATTTAGTAAATCTTTCACCCAATATTTCGTAAGCAATTTTTCTATTTAATTTTGTATTAAATATTGTCCGAATTTAATCTGATTCGTTTTTTTCCCCGACAAGTGACAATGCTGTCTCTACTTGACTAACGAATAAATGAAAATTTTCTTCCCCAGATTCTTCAAATACTTTAACAAGATTTAACGCGCCATTGAGATACATTTTATTTTTGTTATTTTCTAAATTAATTAAATTTTCTTCTTTTATTTCCTTTCTTTCTTTAGGAGAAGCTGATTTTGCTAATTTCGATAGTTTTGTAATTGCACCTCTTGTTTCCATTCAAAAGAAATTAAAATATTAAAACTTAATTTTCTAAGCCATACGCAAAGCAAACTGTCATCAACAAATGTAAGAATAACATTGATACTTCTATCTTCCGCGTTGTCAATTTCTGCTTCCATGACCCTTGGCTCAGTGATGAATCCAACGATGAGTTCCAGTAAGATAACTGCTGATGCTGTTCAATAACTTCTCTGAACTGGATGTTGTGATACCTTCACACATTTATTGAAAACTATGTTAAATATTTTTTTGGAACGTAGTTCCTTATGGCACATGTGAAAACAATTCTCCCACGACACCTTGGTATAGTGTAGGTGCGGTCATATAGTGTATGTGCATGAATAACTATACTATTTAAATATAGACGTTTTCTGAATTTAAATTGACTAATATGAATTACAATTGATACTTTCTGAATTAGAATTGATTTTTTCTGAATAAAATTGACTAATCTGAATTAGAATTGACTAATATGAATTTCAATTGATACTTTCTGAATTACAATTGACTAATCTGATTTACAATTAATCTTTTCTGAATTAAAATTGGAAAAGGTGTAGTACTATTCTATATAATAATATGTACGTGTCATCTTAGCCAAATATAATTTACGTATTTTTATATTAGATCGCTTAAATATTTGTTTATGCATTTTTGTTTGTTTATATGTATTATTAAAAATTTTCAATATAATTAAAATAAATCTATTTTTTTTTCTCACTAACTCGTATCAAAAAAACGAACATAAGAATAAGCATAAAACAACAGCACAAAGCAAGTAAGCAAACATATAAACAGCACGTTAAAAACTTAACAGAAACACAATGACCTCGGTTTGTGTTTTATATATAAGAAGAAGATTGATCCTCCTTTTATTTAAAAAAAAAAAAAAGATGAGAGGTGTCCGATAGACACCCGATAGGAACGTAGTCCCTTTGGTTTTTTTTTTTTAAATAAAATAAAAATTATCAAAATATATTACAAAGCGCATTTTTTAATCGCTTTCAATTTTTGCTAATAAACGAAATCTTTTTGATGAATTTAATTATCACTGAGTAAAATTTATAATTTTTTCTGTTTTAACTCAATGAAATTATTAACTACACTAACAAGACTATGACACTTGATTACTATAAACTAAAATGATTTTAATAAGAAAAAAACATATTTAGGGTATTCACCCAACTAATAAAGGTTTCTGTTAGATTCATATACACCTAATTCTGCTATATAAATTTGTACAGTTAGAAAACAGTTGATAGCAGATAATCTGTTTTTTTTTTAAATATTTAAAGAACTAAACTGCTGTTAAATATGAATTCTTTATTATGATAGTTTTTCATTGTATTAAAATTTTATTTTGAATGAACCGTCCGCGGGATGAACCGTCCGAGAAGGAACCGTCCAGGGAATAATCGTCCTAGATCCTATTATTCATTATATAATATTTTACATTACAATTTAATATTTACACTTAAAAATGCTGTATGGCCAATTCCCACGAATTGCATAAAGATGAAATCCGTTATAATTAATTATGCTGAGTGCCCATTTCTCATGCGTAGCAAAATGTATCTTAAATAGAGTTGCTACTCAAATAACAAAATGTTTTTAACAAGAATAGTTATAATAATTTCAACAGACATAACAATGTTGCAAATGTTAATAATTAATAAAAATATTTAAAATTAATTTAAAAAATATAAATGCTTTTTAATCAAACTCGGATTACAATAGTGCAATACACCAATCTCAAATGCAAAAAGAAAATTATGAAATGTATAAGCGTGAATATAACTATATAACCTCATAGTGTTGACAAATATAAAACAAATTAAAATTATTAAACAAAATATAAAACTAATCAAAAAATATATACCCTCTTTTTCCGTTATAAGCCGCGGCTTGTTAGTGAAAAAAAGTTTTATTTTTTTCGAAAATAGGCTTAATAAAGGAGTGCGGCTTAATAAAAGAGTGCGGCTTATACAAGTTCTTAAAATTTTATTTGGCTATAATAAAATTTTTTATTAATATTACCTTAAATTAAATTAACGAAAATTAAAAAAAAATGTGTTTATTATTATTAATTATTAGAATATTATCATTATTATTTAAATTATTGAATTTAATCACTAAAAACAACAGAAACACTTGACTTATGTTGTAAAAATAAAAAAATCAAAAAATATCCGCGGCTTATAGAGGAACGCGGCTTAATAAAGGAGTGCGGCTTATTAGAGTTTTGCAAAAACTTTTGGTAAGCAATTACCTCTAATAAGCCGCGGCTTACAAGCGGAGTGAGGCTTATAACGGAAAAAGAGGGTAAATTCGTTGTGATCGATTTTGGATCGCAACAATACTGACAGTATTATTTTGAATTTTCAAATATGTATCATTGTTACTATCGTTTGGTATGATGTTTAAACTGTCTTGCGTATTAATTAAATGTTATATTACATGCATTTATGTATATAAAAATAAATAAAGAAATTATTATTTTATTTATATATATTTATTATTTATAGTAAAGTAATTATAAAATATTTTGTTATTTTATTTTAAAATTTGCATAAATGAAAAATAAATTAATTTGTTTAGAACAGGAAATAAATTTAATTATTTAGTAATTCTTAAACTCGGATTAATTTTTTTTTTTTTTTCAGATGACTCGTAGAAAATCTGTTTAGTTGGAGTAATTTATTACAAACCTAACAAAGAGTGGAAAAAATTAATTTTTATGACCAAAAAATTAATATTGTTATTTGAATTATAAGAGAAATATGGGAGATCTAAACAGAGGTGATTTCATCGTGTTTTTTTTAAATTAAACTATTTAAGTTTTTCTTTTCAAAATTCATATATATTGACAGTAAAATAAAAATTAAAAAAGTGTATATTAATCATTACTAGAACAACTCGAACAAATTGCTGGAAATTAATTAAAATTATTTTTAAAATGTTATTCTTAAGATTAAAAACAATTATTAACTTTCAGCTATAAATTATTTAAACACATAAATGAAATGGAAACAAATTATTAAAATAAATTACAGTTTCTTCCGCATCTTTAATTTAGATGAATCATAGAAATGTAAATAGTTTCTTGTTTAAAAACTACTTTCTATTTTTCTAAACACAAATTTCAATAATTAAAAATAAAATAATTAAAATTAAAAATTCCAAAACACACATATTTTCGTTTAAAATAAATTATATGTTATATATTTACGTTACTTTATTGTATGTACACCAAAATATCGGTATAAAGATATATGTGGAGTTACAAAAATTAAATTAAATAAAACAAAACTATTTCATATTGAAAATTAAAAATAAAAAGCAAGCATTTAATTTGCAATAATAGAAATTTTTATTAATATCTAATAAAAAGTAATTGCATTTGACGGGATGAAAATTCCAATAATATTAAATTCGGTATTAAAATTGGATAAAATTTATTTGTAATTTTTATAACGATAAAACCATCCTCATCATGGTAAACTTTTTATCCTTGTGTTCTTGTTTTATTGATTATTTACTTTTACAAAAAAAAGAAGAAAACAAGAAAGCTTGAAGGTCTTTTAAAATAGAAATCTTTCAATAATAAAACTTTTTGACGAGTTTTTTAAATAGAAATATATACACAAACCACTAAACACCTAGTATATATTTCGAATTATAATCTGTGACATTTTTTCACAATAAGTCATAAAATTGTTCATGACGATATTATAATATTAAATTTATTTTCGATATTTTTTTAATTTATAGATTAAAGTTATTTTAGTATATTGAAACTTCAGCTCTAAAACATGTTTTAGATCTCTTATTTTATCTTAAAGTCCAGTATATTAGAAATGTTTCGCATTATGTAACTCATAAGACACTTGTCCTTTTATAGCATCAAATATCTTCTTCCTATCGCAATGCGTTGCATACTTTTAGCATTCTATACGGACATTCCTTGCTTTTACTTCATTTTCATAAATCTTAAATCCGTTACTCCAGATCTAGGTCAAAACTGTTTTTGTTTCATTTCAAGTAGTTTTTATGTTTATTTTATTTAATTTTTTACTTCTTGTAAACGTAAAATATTAAAAGAGTTATTTCATATTATAATGTTGATAAGAAATAATTTTATTTATTTAATGAGAATAAAGCACATACAATGAAAATATTAAGATAAAAAGGGAGAAAACTCTCCCCAAGTAATATAATTTTATTTTATGAATGCAAATGCAGAATTTGGTTTTATTTTCTTTGCATTAGTAATTCTATCACGGAACGTCGAGTTAGAAAATATTGTTTTTATAACACGTTTAAATAATTAAGTATTCTTTTATAAATGTTAAAATCATAAACATTCTATTTTAATTATTTAAATACTTTATTACAAAACTGCAGCGGGTTAGCGTTCAAGCATTCTAAAGTACAGTATAAGAAGTATATACACAAATGATTTAATACAATTTAAGATTTTGTTTGAATAATTAAATAAGTTAAGCATATCCATTGTGATTATATTGATTGAAATGTGGAAAAAGGTTTTGTACACACTTTGCATGACATTTTCCATTACTTTCTCAACGTATTTATTTTTGTATACACCTTATGTTTACCAGAGTCCAATTTATAATAGACTAAAAGCGTAATTATATTTATTTAATAGAATTTAAACGAAAACTGATACTCGGTTGTAGTTACCAAATTGAAAATATGTTTTTGCTTTGCAAATGCTTTGGTGTTATAAAATTATTCAATTATATATTGTAATAAATAATAAAACTGTTTTTTCATAAACTATTAATTGCTGCATTCTTATTTAAATATTTAAAATTATTCAAATTTAAAATTGAATATCCTGTTAATATAAATAGTGTAAATATCCTGTAAAAATTAAAAATCCTTCTATCTTTTTTGGCAAACTCATTTACAATTGCATCATATTTTCTATCTTTTATTCATAAATTTTTTAAAAGATTTTTTACAATTGAAATAATTGCAAAGCTACTTAATCTTTCTTCGCCAGTTGTATTTCTCAAATAAGTTTTGATGCGCTTTAATGTCGAAAAGCTTCTTTCAGCTGATGCACTTGTTATTGACATCGTCATGACTAAATTTTGAGACTTTTTGCAATGCCTATCTGCAGCTTTATGAATGTTATTCAAGTCTGAAAATCCATCCTTGCACCAAACATTTTGTTCTACTGAAAACAGTAGGCATAGCCAGCAAAAATATTTGTTTAAAAATTCGCATCACGCTACCCAGTTGTTGGTTTTATATAATTTATCAGTAAAATGCCTAATACAAGACCTATTCGTAACTGTAATGTCCATAATTGGTGTATGCCTTCCAATATCAATTATATGTTGCTTTTCAACAAAATTATGCATTGCAAATGACTTTTTCAACAGTTTTTCAATATAACAATTGCATTTATTTATTACTTTCATTTTGTTTTATTTGTTATTTCAAAACTTAATACAATTTTAAGTAATATTTTTAAAAAATTACCAATTAAATATTTATCTTTCTTTTAATTAATTTTTTATAATTAAATTGATATGCAATAAGTCAGCAATCAACAGAGCAATCTAGTCAAATGTTTCACTTGTCATGAGAAAAATAAAACAAGATAGATTCAGTACTATGAAACGTAGAATCATATCCAATCTGCATTAAGTTTCTTTCAATTTATTTGTGTTATATATATTAATTGCATGGTGAAGCAATATTTTTGTAGCATCCAAATGAGTAAAATTTAAGCCAAAAAATTTATTTAAATTGAGAGAAATGTATTTTTTTTATTTAATTTTCTATGCAAATCGCTAGTTCTACCACTACATATATATTTTATATAAACAATTTGGAAAAAGCTAGCTTTTTTTGAGAGACTTATTTTAACCATATTCTCTTTGTTTAAAAAATATTCGTCATTATTGCTTTTTATTTTGTTTTGCCACTTCATTCGCATTTAAATCACAACACAACAAAACGCATGAATTTTTCTTGTGAATATGAACTGAACTGAAATATTGATGATATATATTGAGTTCATAATGAAATATGATTTCTTTGAAAATTTATGAATATTATTAGAAATTTTTTGCGAATTAATAAAAAAATTTTAATTTTAATTTATCCTTATTTATGTCCAATTTTTAATTCTAAACATAGGGATGCTAAGCTTCCATTCGCTAATATGACGCAACGCCACTGATATATATATATATATATATTAGTTTATATTATTTAATCCTATTTTTGTTTGTTTAAACGGGTTTATATTTTTGCAGTAAATACTTTGTTTGTTGTCATTTATTTTTTTTATATAAAATTCATTTTTTGGTATATTTAAATTAGTGGTTAATATTTTTATTATATCGTTTGGTTTCTTTTTTAATATATTTATTGGTGGTATTTTTTATTGTTGTTTTTTACTGTATCTACGTTAAATGTTTTTTTGTTTATTGGTTTGTCAGGCCATGTTATTTTTTTGTTTTCAATATTATTCTTATTAAAATTATTATTTTTATTAATATTATTGTTGCCTTTATTTTTATTAATATTTTTATTTATTACTAATGTAAACACGTCGTTTTCTTGAGATTTGTTATCCATGTGTTTCGTTATTGTTAGTTTCCATAGTAATACTGTCTGCGTTTATTAATTTATTAATTGTATTTAGGGCTTCTTTGTACTTATCTGTTATGTCTTTTATTTCTTTTTTCATCTCCTCTTCTTCGTGCATTAATTTCGATACTTCCTTTTTTAGGTCTATATTTATTTTTTTTTGTCGCCATTGTAATTGTTGTCGATTTAGGTTTGCTTCCTAGTCTTTTAAGATCTATTTTTTTTTACTTTTTTATTGATTGTTTTTGTATTTATGGTATTTACACATTTTTTTTATTATTATTAGTAATATCAACTTGAGTATTTTCTATTATATGATTTTCACTATTTATTTTATTTACTGTTTCATTATAACTTTTTATTTGATCATTTTTTTTTATAACATTACAAACATTTGGCATTATACCTTAAAGGTATATACCATTTAACTTAACAATAATTAGTTATTTTCACAATTTTGTTCTTTATATTCATTTGTATTTAATAAAATTATATGTATAATAATATTCTTATTATAATTTTATTTAAATTTTTTATATTTTAATAATTTTTTGTTTATACTACTGGTTTGTACAGTGGTTTTTACAAGAGTCATTTAAACCATTTTATTTATGGTTAAAAATAGCAATTATAAAACTATTTAAGTTTACCAAAAATAATTCACAACAATAAGTTTGAAAAGTTTCTATTGCATTCTGTTAGCTATATATTAAGTTTTATCTGCTACATATCGACAATATTAGAACAAATTAAAGTTTTCTGATATATTAACCCTTTTTCTTGTGGCGATAATTTGTGCTGGCTAGAGTTTACAGGATGTATACCATGTTTCAAAGAAAACATCTGATATGACAAAGTTGAAAACAGTAAAACAGTAAAATTACATTAATCGGTTTTAAATATTTCTTTTTTCATCTTTAATATTGCTGAGTCGAATAATTTATAATTAGATTATTACAGCAATTTTATAATTCCGTAAACAACTTAAGTAATCAGTACTTTTGGAATTCTTAAAAAAATAATAATTCTTTAATGACAAAACAAAAAATAAAAATTGTGACAGATAATCTCATATATTATTCCAACCATATAACCGCAAGCAAAAAAATTCATATGTCTGCAGTGAAATCTTAAGTTAATCTACAATTTTATAATAAAACGAAACACGATTTATCAGAAAAAACATAGAATTGTTTATGAAAATGTATTTATTGAAATGTTAATTGCCTGTGGCGCGTATTTTTTAGATAAAAGTCATAAAATAAATTTTTTCTAAAAAATGTTTATTAAAAACAAAGCTATTCATCATATTTCAACTACTACAAGTATATTCAAAAATTTATCTTTCTCTCATTTTAGATTACGGTTATTTCAATAATGAATTTAATTCAAAAATAAAAATATTGTTCATATTTTATCAGCTTAAATTCTTTATGACTTGTTGACGTGTTTAAAAGTCAACAACAACAGCTTTCAAAATTCTAAGAAATATAATACAAAACAAATCCTTACATATAATAAATATGTTTATCACAAAAACGGCTAAGCTTCATATTCCTTAAAGAATTTCTACAATATTTAAAGAGAAACAATATTACGCAAAGTATTTAAAAAATTAAAAAATTAAAAAATTAAATCAAATAATGACAATATAAAAAATTTTGATAAGAAAAATGTTTAATTAAGATTTTTAAAGAAGCAAGATTAGAATTCGATAATTCTTTTTCTATTATAAATTCAAAATTTTGGCAAAACAAATTTTTTTTTTTTTAACAAATAAATATACATTTAATTATTATTATTACAATCTAATGACCAATAAGTAATTAACAGCTATCTTTAATTTACTACGTTTACATTATATTAATAATTCATTTAATCTAAATTCTTAAATTATTTTAACTTAAATTTATGGTAATAATCGGTGTTCTAACACCATGCTAATTCATGTGGTTTGTCCGTTTAAGTCTTCGTAGGTTGTCTGTGGTGTCAAGGAGCTGGATTGCCTCGATATTCACATGTTGATGTAGTCTATGTTCATGACTAACTGCAAATTTCTTAATTACTGTGTCTACCATATCCAACTTTAAGTTCCTATATTGGTGTTTCTGATGTACCATGGAGTTCCTCAATTCTTTATTTTGCAATGTTTGTATTATCTGTACATTACTTTTTTTAGTACATCCCAATAATTGGATGCCATAAGTCCAAATAGGTTTTAATATTTGCTTCTAAAGAAGCAATTTGTTGTTGTTGGCGAATTTTTTGCAATTAACCAGTATATACATTTGTAACGAATGCCGAGGTCTTCTCTTTTTATCATTAGGTGAGCTTTCCAGCATAACTTTGTGTCCAATGTCATGCCTATCATTACAATACTTGTTGTTTTTGCTTTTAATTTTAACAACAAAATATTTTATTTTTTAAGGTTGTTTGCTTTGCTGAAAACAACAAAAAAAATTTTTCTGCCTTAGAACTAAAAATATGATTTGCACTAGGCAGCGGTCCTAGTGATTCAATAAAATCCACACGAATAAAATGTTTTTTTGTTTATTATATATATATATATATATATATATATCAGTGGCGTTGCGTCATACTAGCGAATGGATGCTTAGCATCCCTATGTTTAGAATTAAAAATTGGACATAAATAAGGATAAATTAAAAGTAATTTTTTTTTATTAATTGGCAAAAAATTTCTAATAATATTCATAAATTTTCAAAGAAATCATATTTCATTATGAACTCAATATATATCAACAATATTTCAGTTCAGTTCAGTTCATATTCACAAGAAAAATTTATGTGTTTTGTTGTTGTTGTGATTTAAATGCGAATGAAGTGGCAAAGCAAAATAAAAAGCAATAATGACGAATATTTTTAAAATAAAGAGACTATGGTTAAAATAAGTCTCTCAAAAAAAGCTAGCTTTTTCCAAATTATTTGTATAAAATATATATGTAGTGGTAGAACTAGCGATTTGCATAGAAAATTAAATAAAAAAATACATTTCTCTCAATTTAAATAAATTTTTTGGCTTAAATTTTACTCATTTGGATGCTACAAAAATATTGCTTCACCATGCAATTAATATATATAACACAAATAAATTGAAAGAAACTTAATGCAGATTGGATATGATTCAAAGTATTGAATCTATCTTGTTTTATTTTTCTCATGACAAGTGAAACATTTGACTAGATTGCTCTTTTGATTGCTGACGCATATCAATTTAATTACAAAAAAATTAATTGAAAGAAAGATAAATATTTAATTGTTAATTTTTTAAAAATATTACTTATAATTGTATTAAGTTAAATTTTGAAATAACAAATAAAACAAGATGAAAGTAATAAATAATTGCAATTGTTATATTGAAAAACTGTTGAAAAAGTCATTTGCAATGCATAATTTTGTTGAAAAGCAACATATAATTGATATTGGAAGGCATACACCAATTATGGACATTCCAGTTAAGAATAGGTCTTGACTAGGCATTTTACTGATAAATTATATAAAACCAATAACTGGGTAGCGTGATGCGAATTTTTAAACAAATATTTTTGCTGGCCATGCCTACTGTTTTCAGTAGAACAAAGTGTTTGGTGCAAGGATGGATTTTCAGACTTGAATAATATTTATAAGCTGCAGAAAGACATTGCAAAAAGTCTCAAAATTTAGTCATGACGATGCCAATAACAAGTGCATCAGCTGAAAGAAGCTTTTCGCCATTAAAACGCATCAAAACTTATTTGAGAAATACAACTGGCGAAGAAAGATTAAGTAGCTTTGCAATTATTTCAATTGAAAAAATTCTTTTAAAAAATTTATGAATAAATGATAGAAAAATGATGCAATTATAAATGAGTTTGCCAAAAAAGATAGAAGGATTTTTAATTTTTACAGGATATTTACACTATTTATATTAACAGGATATTCAATTTTATTTATTTTTATAAATTTTATTTTTTGATGTTTATTAATAATAATAAATTAATAATAATAATTTAAACTTTGTTTAAAAAATATTCGTCATTATTGCTTTTTATTTTGTTTTGCCACTTCATTCGCATTTAAATCACAACACAACAAAACGCATGAATTTTTCTTGTGAATATGAACTGAACTGAAATATTGATGATATATATTGAGTTCATAATGAAATATGATTTCTTTGAAAATTTATGAATATTATTAGAAATTTTTTGCGAATTAATAAAAAAATTTTAATTTTAATTTATCCTTATTTATGTCCAATTTTTAATTCTAAACATAGGGATGCTAAGCTTCCATTCGCTAATATGACGCAACGCCACTGATATATATATATATATATTAGTTTATATTATTTAATCCTATTTTTGTTTGTTTAAACGGGTTTATATTTTTGCAGTAAATACTTTGTTTGTTGTCATTTATTTTTTTTATATAAAATTCATTTTTTGGTATATTTAAATTAGTGGTTAATATTTTTATTATATCGTTTGGTTTCTTTTTTAATATATTTATTGGTGGTATTTTTTATTGTTGTTTTTTACTGTATCTACGTTAAATGTTTTTTTGTTTATTGGTTTGTCAGGCCATGTTATTTTTTTGTTTTCAATATTATTCTTATTAAAATTATTATTTTTATTAATATTATTGTTGCCTTTATTTTTATTAATATTTTTATTTATTACTAATGTAAACACGTCGTTTTCTTGAGATTTGTTATCCATGTGTTTCGTTATTGTTAGTTTCCATAGTAATACTGTCTGCGTTTATTAATTTATTAATTGTATTTAGGGCTTCTTTGTACTTATCTGTTATGTCTTTTATTTCTTTTTTCATCTCCTCTTCTTCGTGCATTAATTTCGATACTTCCTTTTTTAGGTCTATATTTATTTTTTTTTGTCGCCATTGTAATTGTTGTCGATTTAGGTTTGCTTCCTAGTCTTTTAAGATCTATTTTTTTTTACTTTTTTATTGATTGTTTTTGTATTTATGGTATTTACACATTTTTTTTATTATTATTAGTAATATCAACTTGAGTATTTTCTATTATATGATTTTCACTATTTATTTTATTTACTGTTTCATTATAACTTTTTATTTGATCATTTTTTTTTATAACATTACAAACATTTGGCATTATACCTTAAAGGTATATACCATTTAACTTAACAATAATTAGTTATTTTCACAATTTTGTTCTTTATATTCATTTGTATTTAATAAAATTATATGTATAATAATATTCTTATTATAATTTTATTTAAATTTTTTATATTTTAATAATTTTTTGTTTATACTACTGGTTTGTACAGTGGTTTTTACAAGAGTCATTTAAACCATTTTATTTATGGTTAAAAATAGCAATTATAAAACTATTTAAGTTTACCAAAAATAATTCACAACAATAAGTTTGAAAAGTTTCTATTGCATTCTGTTAGCTATATATTAAGTTTTATCTGCTACATATCGACAATATTAGAACAAATTAAAGTTTTCTGATATATTAACCCTTTTTCTTGTGGCGATAATTTGTGCTGGCTAGAGTTTACAGGATGTATACCATGTTTCAAAGAAAACATCTGATATGACAAAGTTGAAAACAGTAAAACAGTAAAATTACATTAATCGGTTTTAAATATTTCTTTTTTCATCTTTAATATTGCTGAGTCGAATAATTTATAATTAGATTATTACAGCAATTTTATAATTCCGTAAACAACTTAAGTAATCAGTACTTTTGGAATTCTTAAAAAAATAATAATTCTTTAATGACAAAACAAAAAATAAAAATTGTGACAGATAATCTCATATATTATTCCAACCATATAACCGCAAGCAAAAAAATTCATATGTCTGCAGTGAAATCTTAAGTTAATCTACAATTTTATAATAAAACGAAACACGATTTATCAGAAAAAACATAGAATTGTTTATGAAAATGTATTTATTGAAATGTTAATTGCCTGTGGCGCGTATTTTTTAGATAAAAGTCATAAAATAAATTTTTTCTAAAAAATGTTTATTAAAAACAAAGCTATTCATCATATTTCAACTAGTACAAGTATATTCAAAAATTTATCTTTCTCTCATTTTAGATTACGGTTATTTCAATAATGAATTTAATTCAAAAATAAAAATATTGTTCATATTTTATCAGCTTAAATTCTTTATGACTTGTTGACGTGTTTAAAAGTCAACAACAACAGCTTTCAAAATTCTAAGAAATATAATACAAAACAAATCCTTACATATAATAAATATGTTTATCACAAAAACGGCTAAGCTTCATATTCCTTAAAGAATTTCTACAATATTTAAAGAGAAACAATATTACGCAAAGTATTTAAAAAATTAAAAAATTAAATCAAATAATGACAATATAAAAAATTTTGATAAGAAAAATGTTTAATTAAGATTTTTAAAGAAGCAAGATTAGAATTCGATAATTCTTTTTCTATTATAAATTCAAAATTTTGGCAAAACAAATTTTTTTTTTTTTAACAAATAAATATACATTTAATTATTATTATTACAATCTAATGACCAATAAGTAATTAACAGCTATCTTTAATTTACTACGTTTACATTATATTAATAATTCATTTAATCTAAATTCTTAAATTATTTTAACTTAAATTTATGGTAATAATCGGTGTTCTAACACCATGCTAATTCATGTGGTTTGTCCGTTTAAGTCTTCGTAGGTTGTCTGTGGTGTCAAGGAGCTGGATTGCCTCGATATTCACATGTTGATGTAGTCTATGTTCATGACTAACTGCAAATTTCTTAATTACTGTGTCTACCATATCCAACTTTAAGTTCCTATATTGGTGTTTCTGATGTACCATGGAGTTCCTCAATTCTTTATTTTGCAATGTTTGTATTATCTGTACATTACTTTTTTTAGTACATCCCAATAATTGGATGCCATAAGTCCAAATAGGTTTTAATATTTGCTTCTAAAGAAGCAATTTGTTGTTGTTGGCGAATTTTTTCCAATTAACCAGTATATACATTTGTAACGAATGCCGAGGTCTTCTCTTTTTATCATTACGTGAGCTTTCCAGCATAACTTTGTGTCCAATGTAATGCCTATCATTACAATACTTGTTGTTTTTGCTTTTAATTTTAACAACAAAATATTTTATTTTTTAAGGTTGTTTGCTTTGCTGAAAACAACAAAAAAATTTTTTCTGCCTTAGAACTAAAAATATGATTTGCACTAGGCAGCGGTCCTAGTGATTCAATAAAATCCACACGAATAAAATGTTTTTTTGTTTATTATATATATATATATATATATATATATATATATATCAGTGGCGTTGCGTCATACTAGCGAATGGATGCTTAGCATCCCTATGTTTAGAATTAAAAATTGGACATAAATAAGGATAAATTAAAAATAATTTTTTTTTATTAATTGGCAAAAAATTTCTAATAATATTCATAAATTTTCAAAGAAATCATATTTCATTATGAACTCAATATATATCAACAATATTTCAGTTCAGTTCAGTTCATATTCACAAGAAAAATTTATGTGTTTTGTTGTTGTTGTGATTTAAATGCGAATGAAGTGGCAAAGCAAAATAAAAAGCAATAATGACGAATATTTTTAAAACAAAGAGAATATGGTTAAAATAAGTCTCTCAAAAAAAGCTAGCTTTTTCCAAATTATTTGTATAAAATATATATGTAGTGGTAGAACTAGCGATTTGCATAGAAAATTAAATAAAAAAATACATTTCTCTCAATTTAAATAAATTTTTTGGCTTAAATTTTACTCATTTGGATGCTACAAAAATATTGCTTCACCATGCAATTAATATATATAACACAAATAAATTGAAAGAAACTTAATGCAGATTGGATATGATTCTACGTTTCATAGTACTGAATCTATCTTGTTTTATTTTTCTCATGACAAGTGAAACATTTGACTAGATTGCTCTGTTGATTGCTGACTTATTGCATATCAATTTAATTATAAAAAAATTAATTAATAGAAAGACAAATATTTAACTGGTAATTTTTTAAAATATTACTTAAAATTGTATTAAGTTAAAATTTGAAATAACAAATAAAACAAGATGAAAGTAAAAAATAATTCCAATTGTTATATTGAATAACTGTTGAAAAAGTCATTTGCAATGCATAATTTTGTTGAAAAGCAACATATAATTGATATTGGTGTATGCCTTCACCATTTATGGACATTACAGTTAAGAATAGGTCTTGTATTAGGCATTTTACTGATAAATTATATAAAACCAACAACTGGGTAGCGTGATACGAATTTTTAAACAAATATTTTTGCTGGCCATGCCTACTGTTTTCAGTAGAACAAAATGTTTGGTGCAAGGATGGATTTTCAGACTTGAATAACATTCATGAAGCTGCAGATAGGCATTGCAAAAAGTCTCAAAATCCATCCTTGCACCAAACACTTTGTTCTACTGAAAACAGTAGGCATGGCCAGCAAAAATATTTGTTTAAAAATTCGCATCACGCTACCCAGTTATTGGTTTTATATAATTTATCAGTAAAATGCCTAGTCAAGACCTATTCTTAACTGGAATGTCCATAATTGGTGTATGCCTTCCAATATCAATTATATGTTGCTTTTCAACAAAATTATGCATTGCAAATGACTTTTTCAACAGTTTTTCAATATAACAATTGCAATTATTTATTACTTTCATCTTGTTTTATTTGTTATTTCAAATTTAACTTAATACAATTATAAGTAATATTTTTAAAAAATTAACAATTAAATATTTATCTTTCTTTCAATTAATTTTTTTGTAAATAAATTGATATGCGTCAGCAATCAAAAGAGCAATCTAGTCAAATGTTTCACTTGTCATGAGAAAAATAAAACAAGATAGATTCAATACTTTGAATCATATCCAATCTGCATTAAGTTTCTTTCAATTTATTTGTGTTATATATATTAATTGCATGGTGAAGCAATATTTTTGTAGCATCCAAATGAGTAAAATTTAAGCCAAAAAATTTATTTAAATTGAGAGAAATGTATTTTTTTTATTTAATTTTCTATGCAAATCGCTAGTTCTACCACTACATATATATTTTATACAAATAATTTGGAAAAAGCTAGCTTTTTTTGAGAGACTTATTTTAACCATATTCTCTTTGTTTTAAAAATATACGTCATTATTGCTTTTTATTTTGCTTTGCCACTTCAT
>OZ012638.1:18225699-18520699 GCA_963942525.1 Ptychoptera contaminata
TACAAAATTCCGTCAAGGACAAGGAAAAAAATAAATTTGTACAGGTCATCATCGTCATAAAAACATTGAAAATGAACATTAAACTTTTCGTTAATTTAATTTCTTTTCAGTATTTTTCAGTGTTTGTTTTAATATTTTTTTTTTTTTCGTTCAAATTCGTAACTTGTACTTAGCAATTTAATCATCAAACCCGTGAACCTTTTGACCATGAAACTTTTTTGTTTTAATTCATAAAAATTATTATAAAAAAAAGATAAGTTTTTAGTAGTTTGGTCTTTAACTTGTTCATTATCTATTAATCGCAAGAATATTTTATAATGTTTACCTTGATCATTTTTTACAATCTTCTCAAAAAAAAAAAAATATATATTTTTCCAAGAAAACATCTTGAATTAAACTCTAATTAATATGCTTAGCTTTTTCTTTTAAAGCCACATTTAACATTTTCGATTCATCAAAACTTTAAAGACAGAACAATACTGTTAGTCTTATTAATAAAAAAAAAACCTTTAAGTAATCTTTGACGAGTAAATTAGCAGTTGGATGCGTATCGGATTAAGTTATTAAAATATTTCATAAATCGAGAATAATTTTTTTTGTTTTTATTAAATAGTAATTATTGAGAAATTTACTTAATCAATATTCGTAAAGCATGTAATTTTGTTATTTCCGGGTTAGGAAAATGTAAAATTCTTTTAAATAATTTCCTTCATTTATAGTTGAAAACAAATAAATAAGAAAAAAATTATAAAGGAAATTGCTTAATAATTCAATTTATAGTTGTTGTTTTCTCAGATGTTTTTACACTATGGAATCTCATAAGTCACACAGATTTTATTTATGTATTACTTTCTTCACATTTTTTTTTTATAAATAAATAAAATATTGTGAAACAAAAAAATTGAAAATAGGAAAATACTTGAGGATTTAGCAAAAAGAAAAAGGAAAATAAATAAATTTGAAAAATCTTATGACGAACAAAATAAATAAACCATTTAATGTCAGTAAGTTGTTATATCATCCATATCAATGCTGTCACTTAATGCTTTTTATTTTAATTTAATTTAATTTTTTTTTTCTTTCATTCATGTTGTTGTTTTTTTGTTCATTTTTATTTACTTTATTCCGTCATAGGACACAATTTTTATTTTAAATATTTATTTACAAATAAAAAAAGGTTGCATAAAAATTGATTTTTTTTTCTATTAAAGTTTGATATGGGTTTGCTATGTTCTGTGTTATTGTTTTAAGGATATATCAATTTCTTGTCTATTTATCATGTAATAGTCGTAAAAGAAACAAAAACAAACTTAAAAGTCATGCGATATTAAAATTAATTGTTGAGCACTGTAATTTGTTAGGTTTTTCTTTTCAAAAAACTAAATTTTGTTTAAAACAGTACGTAGTAAGTTATATCAAACCTAAATATTTCTATAAATACACCGAGAAGAGTTTTTTTTTTTTTGATGATTTTAAAATAACCGCTTTTTATTTTTATTCCGAATAAAATAATATAGCAATTGTGCCTAATCTGCGGTTCATAATCATTCAAAGGCAATATTTCCGCACATAAAATAACGTAAACGTTGAACATTATTGTGTGTTTAAAGTGTTTTGATGTCTCTACAATATACGTAGTTACTTTTTTCTCTGTTCTTACAAACTGTTTTTCGTTTCAATGCGACTCAGAATCCAAAAGGTTGACTAAAAGCTATTAAGCTTTGCTAAATTTTATTGATTTTATTTTTTTTTTAAATTGATTATTTAAATTTGTATTTATTAATATATTGTCCCTAAATGTAATGTTTTAGGTGTAAGAAATTATTCTATATTTGTGTCTTATGAATATTATTAAATTGCTGTTGAAAATATTTGGAGTGAATGAGTGAATTATAAATTTAGGGTCAGCATTGTAGATGGTGAACGTCAACTAGTTAAGTAAAATTATCTTTGATGTTGATTTTTAGGATAGAAAAGCTTCAATTTGAACATTTTGCTTTCGTTTATTTCATGACAACAAAGCAGTATATCTAAAATCCTTGATGAAATTTTAATGCTTTTTTCTATTTTTTGTAAGGGAAGGAAATTTCTTTGATGTTTTTAAATTAATTAGGAAAATAAATTTCTACTTACTCTATAATGTGAGGGTAATGATGGATCAACAGACAACCGACTGCACAATCCAATCGATGTATTATCTTCATCCTGATTTCTAGTATCTGGTATATTTGTAAATTTATCTAGAAACCAGTCTGGTGGCTTAGCACGACCCTTTTTTGATATTCGACAATTTAATGCGTTCAATGTACGCCGTAATATTGTCAATTTTGAACGTTTTGGTGATTCCTAAAAGTAAAAAAAAAAAAATTTTTTTTTATTTAAATTAAATTAATTATTTAGTGACCTTGAGGAATTCTTTTTATTATTAATTTTAATTTAATGTATACTCAAGTTCATTATTACTAATTAAATACGAAAAAAAAAAACAATTATTTGTTGCTTGATTAGGCAGGTGAGTTTCGCTTTTATTTTTTTCCTGTGTAATAACATTTAGCAAAGCTTTTTCGTTGGGAATTGTAAATTGTTACTTAATTTGTCATTGGGGAATTGTAAGCATTTTATTTGTTTAAGTATTAGTCACTTTATTTTGTTCGTTACAACTAACATTTTTGCTACTACATATATTTTTTTCTTGTTGTATATTTCTTAGTACTAACATTATTACTAATTACTTTAATACATTGTTGCTACTTTTCTAAGCATACAGTAAAAACTTAAAATTATATTAGTTTCTTAACGCCTAAGTTAAGAATTTCAAAAAAAAAAAAAAAAAAATTAGTTTCACGTGTGATGAGGGTAACAATCCTGTTAAAATAAATTCAAATTAGAAAAATAAATGTAAGGCAAAGAAAAATAAATAAAAAAAAAAACTTTGGAAAATTTATTTATTCGCCTATACATAATTGAACGCATGTTGTCTTCTTTTATTTAATTAATATAATGAGAATAAGCAACAATAAATAAACATTTTAATAAAATCAATTTGAAACAAGGAAAAAATAAATGAATTTGTGTAGACAACCGTCATGTATTCGCATGTAGTTAATTAACAATTAAGCTTGATTGACGTATTTTTCTTCTTCGGTTGTCTTTGATTATGCTTTTAATTTTCTATTTTGCAAGTATTTTCTCTTAAAAAATGCTGAGTATTTAAACTTTAATGAATTTTTAGCTCGACCTTCATTTTTACATAAAAATATATTACAAGCAGAAACAACGTCAATTTTTGATAATGAAATTATTTATCTTGATTGAATCGTTTATTGTTTCCTTATTCATTATAGGGTGGTTTCAATTATGTTTTTATCATTATTATTTCTTAATATCGTTTCCTTTCTATCATATGCAATTTGGTTTTGTTAGTTGTGTCTCGTGTTTTTTTGTTTATTCTTTTATTGTTTATTGTTTCTATAATTCTTTGGTTAATAAAGTAGCATATTTGATGAGTTTCAGAAGAAAAGTTATTATTAAGAAATAAAGAGAAATTTCTTTATTTCAATTAATATATTTTTATATTTATTCTGTAATATTGAAACAACAATAATAATAATAAAAGTTTCTGTTTGTTGATTTGACTATGGCTAATAGCGATTGTTAACATTTAATGAATTGTTATTTATATTAAACAAAAAAAAAACAAACATAAAACATATAAAAGAAAAAGTCAAAAAATTGTTGATCACGAGAAAATTAAGTTGTGCTTAGTTTTGTTGTAAACATCTATTGTTCTATTCTTTTCTATTCGCATATTATATTTGTTATTTAAGAATTAATTACCGAAATTTAATGATTAATTTAGCAAAACTTCATCATAAAAATGAAAAAAAAAAATAATAATAAAGGTTTTATTTTCTAATGTTAATGAAATACAGAATAAAAATCGCAATATTTCTTATTTTTAAAAACTAATCTTAATATTTATTCTCAGTATCCGATATTTTCGGTATTTTATTTCTTTTTTTTTTATTAAAAATATTATTTATTTTTAATTAAAATAAAATCAATTGATGTTCTATGGAAAATAGATCTATTCAATCATCAGCGTTAACTAAGCCGAGTTTAATATGTTTCTAATCTTCATTTTGTATATTTATCACTAAATAATAATTCACCAAATTTAAAATACAAAAACTTTTTTAGCTATTTTTGCACATTAAAAGAATTCAAAAAATTTATTTTGCATTTATTTTTTGATTATGAATTTCATTAGAAATTTATTGTTAATTTCATCAAGCTTTTTTCAATTTTATCGATGTATTTATGTTTAAAATCTATTTTGTTATGCTTATAATGACGATGAAAAATTAAAAAAATAATAAAACAAATAAATTTAAATTACCAAAATATTTTCGCCTAATACAGATATATCAATTTTTTGTACCATTTTTCTTTCTTGGTAATTGGATATAGTTCTGTAGATTAATAAATAAATTGTTGGTAAATAATGTCGTTTAATAAATTTTTGATAAATAAATCAAAATTTATTTTTATTTATTTATTTTAAATCGTAAAGGCAGATTCATAGTTAAAAAAAAAAATTGTTTATTTTTGCCATGTAATGTCTTTTGAAAATAATTTTCATAAAATCACTAATGCACTTATTGATAACACATATGAATAGACATAATTATATATTTTAAACTAAAATTGTCGTTGTTGTCGTTGATATAGTTGGTTCTCTTCATATTTATTAATTTATTGAGGCACATGTTTTAAGACTATTGTAATTAAATAAATTAATTAATACTAACAAAGTTATTAAAAACATTTTTGAATAATTTCGTTAATCAATTTTTAATATTTCTGTAAAAGAATTAATAAAAAAAACTATTTATTTTATGCTAACACGTGGAATAGGGAAAAAGATTAAATGATTAAGGATAATTAAATTGGTGAAAAGTAATTGATAAACAATGAAACGCGTGATTTTTATAACTTATAATTATATTTATAGTGGCTAAACTGTACATTGTTTGAATGAAATTGAAGCTGAATAGCTACAGTTTATCAATTTCGTCTAAATATTCATAATCCATAGATCAATTATCCATTCAATAAGACAATAAAATTGAGTTGAGTAAAAATTATTAAATTATTAGTAACTCACAAAGTTATCAAAAAAAAATTAAAGAATAATTAAATACAAATAAATATATATATAAACAAAAATAAAAAAATCGAAATAAGAAAATATAAAAACCGCATGTATAATAAGCAAAATAAAATAAAAAAAGATTTATAATTAATTAATAAACAATTTTTTTCTATAATAACATTTACATAAAAAACAAATTAATTAATTAATATAAAATAAAAATAAAAAAAAAAATCATTTCGCTTCTTGATATTATTTTATATTTTTTAAAGAAAATTTTATTTAAAAATTTTAATCACGTCGCGAGACGTTAATAAAAAATAAATAAATACATAAAAAAGAAACAAAATTTTAGCATGAAAAAAAAAACGAAGATTTTTTAATAAAATAATTAATTGAAAATTTTTTAATAACTCATAAATATTTAATATATTTTTTTTTTTTTTTGTAAAAACTTCTTTGTTTTTATTTTTTCAATTACACAGCGCGAACTATTTTATGATGGCAAAAATACATCCTATTCATGTATAAAACTTTAATCCGTTAAATGTAAAATATAAATGCATAATGTAAATTATATGAAAATATATAAGGAAATAGGTAAAGAGTACAGGAAATGAAAGAAAGTATAATGAATTATAGGTTTATAGTATCATAAGAGGGAAAATTACTCTAAAACGCACTAAATTTTAATTTATTTAATTAAAATTATTAATTTTTTACACACGCACACATACACACAAAAACACTTTTGTTATCCTTTCTTTTATTCTTTGAATATAAATGAAAATATACTTTTAAAAAGAAAAATGCAGATGGACAATCATAATAAGGTCGCGTTTTAATAGGAAATCATAGTCGCACTAAGTAAATATCAAAAAATAATTGTTCTTATTATTTTTCACACATTCACAGATTTAACAAATGTTTAATAATAATTAAATATTTAATTAATTAATGCAAGAATTTTGTTTTAAGTTTTCGTTTAGAGTCGTTCAAATTTTTTAAGTTTTAATTTTTTTTTTTTTTTTTTGCACAAATTTGTTCGTTTTTAATTTGTTTGGTTTTTTTTAATTAAGAAAAAATTAATTCATATTTGTATTAATTAATTAATTTATTTTTCTCTTTTTTTTTTTTGGCTGCTTCTGATGTTTTTTAATGGTTTTTAGTTGATTTTAAATTAAAACCGACAACCGAGCAAGCGAAAAATCGTATTTCACTGTTTGATATCGAAACATTGAATAAAAAAATATATTATTTTCGTTGTTTCTTCTTCTTCGTCTTCAATTTTCCTTAATTATTAAATAATTTTTTTTTTATTATTTATTATTTAAGACGGTGGTGGCTATAGCTGATCAAAATTAATTCGCTTGTATTAATTTTTTGCTTCTTTTTTGTACGTTTCTTAACCCTACTTTAATTATTCATTCGTTTAATACATTTCCCACCCACATATTTTGTTATAAAAATGGAATAAAAAATAATAATTATTATTGTCCAAGATCACCTGCTTCGCTGTTGCTTCTGCTATGTAAATTGCAGGTTAAAGAATAAATTTCATTTAATACTAGCAAAAGAACGAACGAACAAACTACACCACCACCACCCACTACAAACAAATAAATAATTATTTAATAATCTAATCACAAATACAAACAAATGATTAAAATGTTTATAAAGTTATTATTTTTTTATGTTATTTCAATTAACTAACTCCCCCACATCACCAATACAATAATATAATTTATTTTGCTATTGAATAGTGAAATAAAAATTTATAGAAAAACTACTACTGCAGTCATTTGTCGCGTTAACAAAAATAATTCAAAAATAATGCCACAATACAAGCCCATAAAGTTTATTTATTTTATTATTTTAATTATTACGAAAACAAAGAAATATTAAAAATGAAATAAATAAGTAGAAGAAAAAGAAACAGAAAAATTATTATAAATACTCAATACCAATAAATTGGTTATTTAATTAAATAATTATTAATAATTATAATAAAAATAAATAAATAGCACGCACACAATTATGTAATGTTTACATTAAAAGCAATAATGCAACAAGCTGAATATTAATCAATTAATTTGCTTAATCCGATATTCATTGTATTTGTGAATAGTTTGTGATTGTTACATATTAACAAAAAAATAATTTTATTAAAGACGTAAAAATATTTATAAAAAACTAAAAAAATTCTATACAACCTGCGAATACACACTATATTTTATGACAATTTTTTTAACTGCACTTTTTTTTGCAAAGCATTTATTAATAATTTTTTACGTGAATTTAATGTCATAATAATGATTATTCTCGAAAATTTCTAGATATTTGTTGTTAATCAAAATTATCTACTATGTCTGTTCGTTTAAGAATTCTTAATGTGAGGCCACTGGAAAGCTTTTAATAAGAAAACTTTTCTTAGAATAATGAAAAATAAAAACAAAATTTTGTAATTGTTTTGCATATAGGATAGAAATAATGACTGGTATTGTGTTTTCCGCTTGTTTTACATTAGAAAAGGGTTTGTTTAAATTAATTAATTTTTTTTTTAAATATTAAAAAAGTTTCTATAACATAAAATCTATTTTATTGTAATTTTAATCATTATTTCTGCTTTGTTTTTAATTTAACTTTAATTAGAGAAAATATGTATAAAATAATTAAACTATTCATCCTATCCCATCATAATTTTTAATTATTTAACATAAAGCTGCATTTTTTATACGGACAATTTATGACGAAAAATAACTCCCACTTTTAAACGTTTAAAGCTAACTTTAATCAATGTGTTACAACGTAATTTTTTACCAGCTTAAAGTATTTAAGTTTTGTTAAAAGATTTTGTTCTTTCAAAGCAGACGAATTAGATCACCATGAATTTACTAGTTTTGTCATGCTAACAAGAAATAAAAACCAAATTGCGTAAATTGTAAATTTTGTTGTTAAAGATTCGCGATATTACTAACTATTCATGTACTTGATGTTAACGACAAGAAAAGAAAGACATTAGCTTAACATAGCGGTTGGCGTACTGCCTTCCGTTGTATATAATCATAAATAAAATGGCAAAATAAGCTTTAAGTAATTAAACTTTTGTAATTTTATTAAATGTCATTGAAAGTATGGTAGCCAGGAGAGACAATTAATGCAATTACGTATAATTAAAAGAAAATATAATGATGAGAGGTGGTAAACAGAAATGTTTATTATGCTGTGTACGCAATTTTGCTTAATTAACGGTAATAAAACCTATACTATTTAATTATTTTTCTTATTATGATTATTGCAATAATAAATATTAATTATTTAATTAATTAATTGTATTGAATTGATCTAACGGCGAATTTATTATATTTTTATTTTAAAGTATTTACCATGCCATACAAGCTGCAAGAATTATAAACGCTTATTGTCAAGTGTTTTTCCGGAAGTACTTTTATATTATGATTTAAATTACCAGTATAAAGCATTATTCACTTTTATTTTAATTTAGCATATTTTTTCTTGGAAGCAAAATAGATTATTTATTGAAAAATATTGTTATCGTTATAGTAAAAACAAAATAAATTATAAGGATAAAAGAAAAACATTTGATTATTTATACGAAATATATGTACAATTTCTTAAATAGTTATCGGAAGCAAAAAAAAAAAAAAATAAATAAAACAAATTGGGCACTATGCCATTACCTTCAAAAATAAAAATAAAATAAACTTGCCTACTGTTGTTGCTACATCAGCTAAAGAACTCTTGAATCAATTTAATTCATTTTTCGTTTCTGCAAAAGGAGAAAAAAAATTTTTTTTTCTTCCGTTCATTTCTTTATTTTTATTTATTTATTTGATTGGAAAAATGTCAATATTATTTTATTTTATTTTATAAAATTATTGTCAACAGAACACATCGTACTCATCGTATATAACACATCTCTCGTTTATTCACATTTTCTTTATAAAATTTTCATATTTTTTTTTTATTATTATTTATTAACAAAAATAAATAAATTTATTATGACGTCTCATGTGTATAAAATAATAAATAAAAGTAAAATTGGTGTGTAGGTATTATTCAACATTGTTTTTATGATAAAAGCATTGGAAATATTAAAGCCAAAATAATTTTTATTTGTTATGTTTTTGCGAATAATTGTAAAAATATTAGTGTTGCTTATCGTTAATAATGCGACATTTAATAGTAATTAAATAAAAAATGTTTATTCCATTTCAAAGAATTATTTATAGATAGAGATGAAGAACTCCGATTCTTGTACACCAGAGACTTTTATCTACGTATTAAATTAAAATTAACAAAAATAAAAGCACGAGAATTAAATTAAATTTTTCCCTTTTATATTATTATTCACCTTTTGAAAACTAATAAAAAATTTATGTTTTTTTTTTTTTTTTTGCAAACAGATTTTATGATAAAAATTGTAATAAAAAAAATTAAATTTATTAGTGATTAGGGTACGTCGATATATTGCGAAAAACTCAAATTTATTTTCAACACGTGAAAAGTTTACCTTTCATTTTGTCACTGATTATTTGCAAAGGTAATTCTTCATTTTCCATTGTCTTTAACCCGTTTAACACTCGATAAAATCATTTTCTATTCGAAAGATAATCTTATTGTGTATAAAATATGCTTTTAAAATAAGCAATATTTAAAGATCTATGCAGGTAATGTAATTAACACTAAAAAGGTTAACTTTTAAACTTTTGAGCTATCTTATTATATGCTTAACCAGCCATTTCTAACTTTGAGAATTTCACTGTTCTTTGAACATTTTACTTTATTTTAAGCAGTAACAAAGCCAGTATATTTAGTTATTTCAGTTGATTGGTTTCGTTTTTACCCTATTTTTGTATAATTTATTTTGCTTTTTAATTTAAACAAACAAAATAAAAATCGCATCAATTACAAATTAAATGATTAGTCAATTTACTAATTAAATGACTTTGTGTAAACATAATTAACTAATTATAATTGTTTACGCTTTTAATACACTACGAAAATGGTATTACCATGGTTAAGTTAATTATTATAATGGCAGAGACAACAGCTCTACTGACTTTAAATATAATAACGCCTATGTGATATTAAACTAATAGAGAATTTACTGTTTAAATGTTATTTTTTATTTTATTAATAACAATAAAGGCGTTTGGATTTTGCAGAAAACATCGCAAATTATCAGGCAAGTCTTGATCAGTAACAGCAATACCAATATTAAATGATAACGGGTTAAACGCCGACGCTTAAACATATTCAAAAAAAAAAACAAATTACAACAGAGTAAGCACTGACAAAATTATCAAACCCTTGTTTACTATAAACAAATAAAAAACACAAAGAAAAGGGCGAAGTTGTTAAACAGCAGTAGCAATAGCAGCAAAAACAAACTTCAATTGTTGTTAATAAAGAAAAATTAATAAATGCTGCTTTACAGAATTAACCTTGTTTGTTTTCTGTAACGGTTTTTTGTTTTCCATTTTATATTTATATATTTTAATTCTTAAAATTAGAAGAACAGTTTTGTTTTGGTTAACCTTCAACTTAAGTAGGAGAACTTTTGTGTTATTTTTATTTTAGATACATTTCATCCATTTTTATTGTGTTATTTTCTGCGTGTTTCCATTTTTAATGTGCCCCAACAACGTTTTACCTTCAATGCTTGTTTGTTTAAAAGAAAAAAAAACAACACTTATTAATGTATTGTGTGCTTTTCTTGTTTGACGTTTTTATTATAGAAAATGTTTAAAAGTGGCAAAAAGGAGAAAATTAACCTTGAATTTTTTTGTGGTTTTAATTTAAACAACATTTAATTGTTGTTCACTGGTTCATCATCCCTTCAATATTCATCGATTTTTGTCATATTGTTATTTCTATATGTCGTTGTCTTTAATCGCAATGTCCTCAAGGGAAAATTAGTTCTACTATATTGGTTTGCAAATGAAGTTTGGCATGAAAATAAATAACAAAACACTCCAGAACAAATGTTTTTTTTTTCTTAAGAATTTGTGAATGTATTGTCGTATAAATGTATTAACACTGAAATTCGAATGAAATTATTTATCAATTAAGTCATTGGGAAAATTCAAAAATTGTGATAAAGAACCCATTCAGAACACAAAATGGATATTCCACGATATATTAACAGTTTTTATTATTTTTGAATTATTGTTAAATTTTAATGTAATTTTATTTTAAACATGATCTGATGATTGCATGAAAAATCTTTTAAATTATTTTTCCTTTTAATTATCTAAATTTTTATTTTTGTTGTTTTAATTTTTTTTTATAAAATACATCCTCAACAATATATCAACTGATCCCTAAGCAAGTATTCGTTGAAGCTATCATTTGAATAATTGCGTGTTTTTTATGTTATTGCCATAAAAATAGGTTAAGGTTGCTGCTTTTTTATCACTTTTTTTTTATTTAATCTATTTTGTTCTTTTTTTTTTATTTACCTTGGATTTTTATTACGTTTATATTGCAAACAGTCAATCAGTATAATGCAAAAATGTGCATTTTTTCTTTTTATTACACATTTGTCTGTCAGATGTCAGAAAGACCTTTTTTCAACTCTTCATTTAAATTTTTTAATTAAAATTCCTTCCACTGTCAATTATGTCAAGCGACAGTTAACTTTTGTTAACGCCATTTCTATATTTTTGTTATGAACTTATTTTTAGAAAACTATTTTATATCGTTATCATTTTATGAACGGAAATATTTTTGATATTATACGCATTAAAATGTTATGATTGTTGTTGTTTGAAAATGAAAAATCATAAAATCGATATAAATATAATACGAAGTGAATTTACCTGATTACTTGTTGCTTCTATCACAGTCTCATTTAGCTCCTCAATATTGGTCGACATTGGTTGAATCGTAGCTGCTACCTCAGATGTTTGTGATATTGATAATAATTCTTTACCGCACTGTTGATTATGTTGTGATCCATAGGTATATGGTTGATAGTTTGTTTTGTTGCCGGGCGTTGTATAGCCACCAACATTATTTGCAAAATTATAAAGTGGTAATGAGTCAGTAGACGATATGCAACCACAGCTGCTGTTGCAACCGATGCTTTCATCAAATTGACCACAATTGCCATATTGAAAGGATGATGGTGTAGCTTTTGTTTGTCCAAACGGTTGATACTCAGTGGAACCATTGAAAGGTGTTGATATATTGTAGGGGGTTGTCGGTGTCGGTGGGCCATTTGATATTCTTGGTAATCGATGTGTTGTATTATACAAGGGACGTGTTATTCTGTTCTTGCTCAGCAAATTAAAACTAAAATTTTAATTTAAAAACTTATTTAATATATACAAAAATAAGAAAGGTTAATAAGAAATGTACCTTGGTAGTTCGGTTTCAGGTCGATTTCCTGCTCGCCGTGACGATATCGTTGAAGCCCGGTCTCCACGGGCCGCGGCCATCATGTAGGTCCACATTGCGAATCATTGCCTCAAAAACATTAACAAAGTAATAAAATATGTAGAAAATTTTCTTTGTTTGTGCTTTTTTTTGCTATTAATACAAGCAATGAAAGTTCTTTCGTCGAGCTTTTATAGTTAAACAAAGATAACTTTAAATAATGATTAAAGTGAATTTTTGTTGTTGCTGAAGTAATTCTGTTTTTACTATTTAATAAAACTTTGCTTCCAAGTATGATAAATTTTTTTTTTCTTTTTTCGTTCTTGTTGTTTTTATTTAATTCGATTTAAATATGCTGTGAAGAGAGGTAAAATTGTAGTGAAATTAAATTACATAAAATTAAATAATTGTAAAATATAAAAAAAAATAAAAATAAAATTAATGTAATTAGGTCATGGTGCTTGTTACGGTTTGTTTATGCAATAATAATTGTTCACCTGTTTTTATAATTTTTACTTAAATCAATTTATTAAAGCTAAAGGAGCACTAAGTTTCCAAAAAAAAAAATAAAAAATATAATCAAACCAGCATAAAACAAAATTTCTACTTAATTTAAATAAAATAAATTTATTATGAAATTAAATGTAGCAAAAGCAACATTGAATGACTAAAATAAAAATTAATAGCTAAATTTAAAAAAAAAAATCACATGACCCGAATATTACACATTTTGCAGAGTTATTCGGTTAATGTTATTAAAATTAAATTAAAAATAGAAATAATGTAAAAATTATTGCTAATTTAAAATAAAACGATTTCACCATCATACAAAAACTTATATGTTATTTTTAACGACAGAAATTACACTGAAAATACAGACGAATACGGTAAACATAATTATTTTCTTAACAAAATATTATTAAAATCAACGAATAAGTTTGAATAATAAAAATAATTGAATTCTAGTAACTAATCGCAAATTCAATTAAAAATCATTTTAGTGAATTAAATTGTTTATGAACAGTAGAATCATTTTTTAATTTTAGTAATTTTATTGAGAAATAATATTTACTTTTTAAGTACATTTACGTCAACAACGTTGAAGTTACATTTAAAGATGAATGAATATTCATTATCATTACGAAACACCATTTTTCATTTGATATAATAAAACGCTTCGTTTCGAATCATAATTTTTTTTTTTCCAAGTAATAAAAATGTCTAGATGTAGATGTAGAAATATGTTCTATTTTTTACGCTCTGTATAATAAAAATATAAGTAAATATAGAATTCACAATCATTAAAGCATTTGTATTGTCTTCGCGAATGGGTATTTTGTGTCGTCTCAGACATAACGGTCGGATGATGAACACATAAATCGATAAAAGTCAAATAACATTATATTACTTGTTCTAAATCCTATAATATGTTTTTATAATGAATCCGATTGCAACTACAGCTGAGGAATTCTGTCCAAAGAATAATATCCTAATCATTAATTGATTGGCATATCTCATAAAGTAAAGAAAATTACTATAAGTTAGTAATATTATTAAGCAACGAGTAAAATGGAAAGTATTTGCTTAACTTAGAATGTATTAATTTATACAAATAGCTTAAAAAAGCTTGCAAAGTCAAATTTACTAATTAACCAACGTAAAAGAAGAATAGGTTTTTCCTACGCATTTCTATCATTTTACCATAATTTTTGGTTTTTAGCGTATCTTGGGGTTTTATAATTTTTCCATTTTGTCTTTGCATTTTTTCAGTGTTAGTTATTTGTTTCTCTTCTTATATCCATATAAATATGATATATGATCCGTAAGAAAAAATATAAGCGCAATAATTTTTATTAAACAAACATTTATTTAATATATTTTTATTACTCTTTTTTTCCCTATTTATTCATATGTTTAATTTTAATGTCATCGATATGCTGCTCTATAACTAAATGAAATATTATCTTTTGTTTGTTTTTTATATTTTTATAGTGGTTGGTTGGCTATTTTTTTATTTTTTTTTTAAATGTATATAAAAAAAAAGTAGAAAACAAAATGATAAATGGATTAGAAATGAAAGAGAATTTTGATGTTTTAATTTTCGATTTTATTAATTTGTTTATTTTATGAATGAATCAGTGATGGAAAACCGATTTAAATGCAGATAACACTAGACTAGAAATTATGTCGTAAAAAATTAGGTTGTACTGGTTTTATGGTGGCATACATTCAATAAATGTGGTATATATAAGAAACAACGCAATCATAAAATATTTATTATGCTCATTTTAAACTTTAAATATTTCTATTTTTCACACATGTTTAGTAAATCTGATGAAAATCTTTAAGATTTTTATATTTTAAAAGCTTAAAAATAGTAGTTTCTTTTGTTAGTTTAATCTCCTATATAGTTTTAACTCTTGAGTAATTTAACACTTTGCAGAAAAGTATCAGCAAAAAGAAACCTTTGAATTTTTACAGTTGCAGATAGGTGTAGAACCACTGTAGAACCATCCCTGTAGAACCACCCCGATATATATATACGTTTTAATGTAATTTATGTTTACACTAACGCTCGCTTAAAACGAGGTTTCATTCGCAAAGGGTTTAAACTATATTTTATCAATTTACAATAATATTTACTAAAACATTACTTTGAAAGCTTTCAACAATACTCGGTTTGTATCGCTGAAATAAAGAAACAAAAGGTGCGAAACAGAACAGTGACAACGAACACAAAAAGAAGAAAATTCTAAGGTGAAAAAACAAACACCACAAAAGCTACCTAATACAAATACCGACGACATTGAAATATCTAAATTCACATATTTTATTTATCCTTTACTCCTCTTGTTGTCTTTTTATTTAAAATTTTTTTTTAATACAAATCACCACACTGACATCAGAAACAAGAGACAAAAAACGAAACGTTTAAAGCAAGGGAATATTTTATTTTTATTTAAAACAATTTATCTCGGCTTACAAGTGATTAATTTTGATTACCGTAAAAACCTTTTTTTTTATGTTCGAATTTTTTTTTTATTTTATTTATAGTTAATAGCGAATTAAATTAAAGAATTTTTTATTATTTATCATTTTATTGTTGCTTTTTTATAATTTAATTTAAATCAGGAGTTTCCACCTTATTATTTTTATTTAACAAACAAAGATGTTTTAAACATTTAAATATGTATACGTTGTTATGTCGGATGAGAATATTAAAATTAGTAACAGAGTAAGCAATGCAAAGTAAAAATACACACGAAGAAACAAAGCAACAAAAAGAAATTACGGTATTAAGAATTTGTTTATTGTTGATAAAGAAGTGAAACGCTCAAAGTACTATACAAAATGAATACTTTTAATTGTATTTCAATTTTATATTTTAATTAAAACCTTTTGTTTTTTAATTTTATATTCAAAACCAAACCAAACATAAATTTATTTTCTTGTTTAAAAAATTAGTTAAAAAAAAAAAAAAACAAATTTTAATATAAATGCAACATTAATCCATTATATAGAATGAATGTTTATTATGTCTGTTTTATCGTATACCGATTTAAATAAAATAACATTAAAATCTACTTGTCGCCTTCAGGCTGAATTATATTATTAAAGCGTATAGTTTTATTTAAAACATAACAAAACAATAGGTAAAATAATAAAAACAATTTGAATAAGTCATAAATAGAATTATGACACATCCCTAATCAGCGTCTCTCCAGCATTGCAACTTAAAGAAATATGGAAAAAATATTTTTATTACAAATACTTAGATTTTGGGTTAAATTAACAATAAACAAAATTTTTATGTTTTATGTAGCACAGGCACACTTTGAACTTAAAGGACTTCAAGTAAGTTTACGCAAATGTTTTTTTTTTCAATTTATAATAGTGACTCTGTGCAAGCTTTTAATTTGGCAAGTTTTGAAAAGCAATAAAAGCAGTAATATATGCATGTGCAACTTATTTTCTTAAAAGCTTTAATTTGCAGTGGAGGCGCCTGGCAATTATAATAAAATAAATCCAATTAAAAACATTTTTGCTGCAAGTTTCAATAGCAATATAAATTAATATTTTATTTTTTCTTTAAAATAATAAAATTTACTTAACTCTCTGATGACACCTGTTTTTCTTCATTATTTTTTATCAATATATTTGTATATGAGTATCTAAGTTAGGTTTTTTAAGGAATAACAACAACAGCGTTAATTTCGCGATAAAATGAAATTAATTTAATTATGTATTATTGTTATGACTTAAACTCCCTTAAATACATAATTCTTTAATATCAGCTATATAAAAACAGTAAAAGCGTCTATCATTCATTAAATAATGCATTTCTCTGCATCATTTTTTAATGAGTTCTTTAAACTAATAATAATTTTCCATTACAATTATAGTTTTCATAGGTATTAATATAGTTATTAAATGTTTAATCTTGGGTCACTCTTTTGTTTAGCAAAGTAAAAAAGAGAAAATTATTTTGTTTTGTCATAATTTTCTACTGCTTTAATTATTAAGAGTTTTTCTGTTATTATATTCATCTCATTAAATGGTGCCATCAAGTCGTGAAATATTTTCTTATATATATATATATATATATATTTATTATTCTTTCTATTTTTACTCTAATGTTACAACAATAGCAACATTAACAATAATAATAATAATAATTATTATTATTATTATTATTATTATTATTATTATTATTATTATTATTATTATTATTATTATTATTATTATTAATAATAATAATAGTAATATTATTATTATTATTATTATACATATTATCGCAAAATAATAATAATTTAATAAATTTGTGTCATACAAGATAAAAGTAATGTCATTGACCTTTTAATAATAAATAAAAACGTTTTCAAAACGCATTTTGCCTTAAAAACATACTTTTTGTGCTTTTTAAAAATGTCTTATTTGCTAAAATATCTTACTAAGGAGAAAAAATATGAATATGGTATTACAAGAGAAAAGGTAATAAGATTTTTGCAGAGCTTTTAAAGCAAACAAGAAACCATAATTTTGTTTGATATTTGATAAGCTTTTTTTTAAATTAAAAAATCATCAAAACTGGTTTCTACAAAAATTCAATGAAAACGGCTGATATTGTACCTTGAAAATTTATTTTGAAGTTTTAATCACTTTTAGTTAAGTGAATTATGTCAAAAGCTAAAAATTATAAAATTATTTAATAAATAATTAAGCGATGATGACTTGCTAGATTGGTGTTCATTAGGATTCTTTAATCTCAATCATTAAAAAAATAAAAATTGTAATAGACGCACGCGGAACGAGCAACTGACTAGGAGTAAATTCAAAGAAGAAAAAATTTTGCTAGCGCAACGAGCATAAAAAAAAAACAGAAAAAATGCTTGAATACTGAAGAGAAAAAAATTACTTACTGAAGTAATAAAAATGCGGAATGAGCTGCACTAGACAGAAAACATTAAAAAAAAGAAAAGATTTATGACGGTCTGCAGTGGTACAAAAGAGCAAAATTAACCTATCTCAGTTTTTTTTTTTTTTGTTAAAAGAATTTAAAGCTGATGTAAAACCCAAAGAAAAAGAAAAATCTTCGTGGTTTTTGCACTAATATCTACTTTTATCTTATTGTACAAAAGAGAAAAAACCCGTTTTCTTTTCTTTTATTTTCTTTTCTTTTCTTTTCTTTTCTTTTCTTTTCTTTTCTTTTCTTTTCTTTTCTTTTCTTTTCTTTTCTTACTGACAAAAAAATAATAAAATGAAAGAATTTTAACACAAAATTCGTTGATTGATGATAGAAGACGAAAAACTTCAACAGATGACAATAAGTTTAATTTTATGCTTATATAATTTGACCTTGTCGTTGTTATTTCTGATTAATGTTAAAAAGCTTCAATTTTAATACATCGACAATAATCTGCCTAAAATTAAACACAAAAAACAAACAAGAAAAAATGGGAATTTAATTCATCGAGCATAACAATAATGTTTTAAAAGAGAATAAAAATACTTGTGAGTCCCTAGTGTGTCCTTTTTTTTTACTTCTCTGTTATTTCGGTTACTGGTTAAAAATGAAAAATTCCATAGTTGATAGCAGAATCTTTATTATTGGTATTATTATTCTGTTCGTTTGGCTTTTTATCACTAGAAAAATTTTTATACACTTTTGATGGTGAAAAAAAAAATTTTTTTTTCATTTGCCATGTATTTCACTTAAATTGATTTCGCTTTGTTGGAACCTTGAATTTATTTTACATTTTCATTTCAAATTGCTATAAACAATTTAAAATAATTTTTCATTGAAGCAAAATGGCGAATAATAATAAATTTACGTTTTAATTACAAAATGGTGTCTAAATTATTTGAATCAAATTAAAATTTAAGCATTTGGTGCATATTGTATTTATATGGCTTTTTCTCTGTAATCACTAAAAATAATTTGATAAATATTTTAATAGACTGTTCCATAAATGCTCGTAGCTGGAGTTAAATTTTCTGCCAGGAGAAACATTCTTAATAGCAGCTAATACTTACTATATTCTCGTCTTTTTCATTTTTCTTATAAAAACAAATAGTAAAAGAAACCTTCAATACTGGAATATATTTCGTCTGGAGCAGAAAAATATTCTTTTTCCAGTGTTGTGCCTTTTTCAATATGATTTAGTAACTCTGCATAGTTTTTATTTGTACAAGTTAAATACTAACAATAAAAGTACCATAGACAGCATAAACTGTATAAATCATTAAGCATTGGTAAAAAAAATGTTTTCTGAACAATTAATAAATGTAATAAAAAAGGAATAGTAAACAACTAATCATTTACATAAATAAAAAGGAAGCAAAACAGCTATATTAGCCTTGAACAATAGAAACTAAATAACAAAAATCCAATTAATATTTCTTCAAAACTCAAAAAAAATAATCAGTAATTATTCTTAATTAATCTCTTTAAATATTTTTAAGTGTTTTCATGTTTAAAGTGTATTTCATACTACATAAGACTACAAATGTTTATATTATTCTCATGATATAAGAGTATTAGTATGTTTGCTAGAAGAATGGATAAAAGCAAAACAATTTTTAAAGTTACATGAAAAATCACTCGTTTTCCAAGAAAATTAAATATTAAATCATTAAGACAACGGAAGTTACAATAAAAGGAAGAGAAACATAGCTCAATAAAAAGCAGCAGCAAAAATAACAGTAACTGTAGAAATATCATCAGAGTTAACTCAGTAAAAGCTTTAGAATCAAAACAAAACTGCTAATACTAACGCAAAATATTGCTAATACTAACCGAGAATTAATAACCGATAGAAACATGAACAAGGACAAAAAAACAGTATCGCAAACACGAACAATAACAAGCCCGATGGTATTAAGAAAAACTGACAAGACAGAGTTAAAACAAGAAAACAAACAATAGCTGCAAAGATCATGACAGCAGCAGCAATATCAGATAAACAATTTAGGCAGTGATAAGGACAACGGTAGTAGCATCACCATCAATAAAAACCACAATACCAACAACAAACAGGCCACAGGAAAACACAATTTTCCCATTGTTAAGGTCAAGCTAGGAACAAATGAAAAAAATAAACACTTCTTGGTAAAACGTTTAGATACAATACAAGGGAAAAAGTTAAGCTTTGAAACAATTAAATCGAGAACAAACAAGAAAAAACACATTTGTATAGCACAATCAACGCCATCGTCCTCTTAATCATTTATCCATCTACCCAACACATTTAACTCACAGTTAAATTTGTTTACAAATTAATTTTCGTTTTCGTTTTTACACAGTATTTCACTAATTACACTTTAGTATTTGTTTTCTTTGTGGGTGTTTTTCACACCTCTTGAGTTTTCATTACATATATGTGTTGTATTTTGTATCATTCATAAAATTTTCTTGTTTATTTACATAAAAAAAATATGTATTCAATAATTAATCACTCACTGAGTTAAGCAATATTCTGCTATAAAACCTACACCTACTCACTACCTGATAAGATCACCTGATTTTCTTAAATGGAAATTGTTATTGTTTAAAATCAATGTAATCTTTTTTTGTGGTTTACCTATATCCTAATTTAAAAAAAAAACTTTGTTACACCTACAAAGCCTAATAAAACTCAAAAGCATTAACAAAAAGTCTTCTTTGTATAATTAAAATTCTAAATCAAATATGGTTTTACAATTAATTAAAACACAAAGTATACTTGAAAATTGTCTTTATGTTTCATGATTATGTTTTCTAATCAAAATACGTGCACTTCATATTTATACAATTCGAGAAAGAAATTATTTAAAGCTTGAAGAACATTACTGATAAGCTTCTAAACACATTTAAATGTCTTTTAAATGTACGAAACACATTAAAATTTAATTCAAATTACATTATAAGATACATTTTCCGAGTTCACAAAATAAAATAATTGATTTTGAATAAAAGGAGTAGCCATTCTGCTAGGCATAATGATTGATGATAAATGATTCTGTAAGTAAGTAATTTCTTTTATATTTATTTATTACATTTATATATATATTTATTAAAAAGTTTGCAACAAATCCTTTATATGATTATTTATCATTAACAATCAGTAAAACTAATAATAGCAACTGAACAAAATAAGTAGATAAAAAGAAAAATAATAGCAAGTGCGCATAATGGTGGCACAATATTATGGATTGATATTTTTATTTTTTTATGCTTAAATACATATTGTGTGGGCTTGTAAAATGTTTTTCTTTCAATGTTTTTATTTTTCTATTCACAGAATCATTTATTTTTAAACATTTTGTTAAATTATAAAGACAGATGAATTTTTTTTCCTGTTCACCTATTATGCATCGCTATAATAATGTGCGTCTAATGCAATTTCAATGGCAACTAAACTGAACACAGAAGCAACAAACAAAAAGAAAATAAATTATTTTAATTATAAAAATAATAATATTGCTTTTTCTATAAAACATTTAATTAAATTTTAAATTAAAATTTTAAAACAAAAAAAACCCTTTACGGTAGGTATGCAGCAACAAAGGCACAAGGTGTTCAAAAACACAATGAGTTTGTCTGTAATTTTTATTTATTCATCATTGAGTCTATGACGAAAATAAGTAATTTTAGAGAATCACTATTGAATTTCGCAAAGCGCTATGTTTTAAAAAATTGAAAAAAAAATCCTCTTCTTGTAAATTGTCCACATTTTTTCAATGAATGATAAATAAACTTTCAAGAAAAATAAATAAAAAAGCATTTACTTAAACTGTGGACCCGACGATAATTGATTGTCACTAAGAAATTAAACTATTCTTTATTATAAACGTATGCAGAAACAACTAGCAATATTAACTACACTTTTAATCATTTTATTTTCTTTCATTTTAATTCTTTAATCAACTTTACTTTTTACGGTCATGACAGTTTTAATTAATTTGCTTTTATGTTGCTATTTTACTTTATTTCATTTTTACAAATGTTTTAAAACATTAAAAATAAAAATCAATGATTGGTGTATACTGTGCTTGGGTGCTGAATTTAATTCAGATTAAACCACAACATAAGTTTTTCAATTTTATTCATTGAAATTATTTTTAATTAAACCAAAATTGATTTTCCTTTTCATTTTTGAAAAAGTTAATACTATTTGTTAATTTAATTATTAATTTCAAAATGTTTCAATTAAATGAACTTGTTTAACCTAATTTATCTAAAAATTTCCAGAAATATTTTAAATATTTTAAATCTTTTTCTCACTTTTATAATTTACTTAAATTTATATTTCTAATAGATAACAAATTCTTAATATTGACCTGTCTATTAAAAAGGTTTTACATAACGGGACCGTTATTCATATCGTAGAAAAATATAAACAAAACGATTTTAGGTAATCGTGACGATTCGAGTTATACTAATATTGCACTACATCAGCGGTTCTTAACCACTTGACGGAGCGAGTTTGCATATCTAGGAGTGTAAAATTTTAATTATAAAAATTTATAATTAAAATTATAAATTTGTTAAAATAAAATTAATCATAATAAACAGCAAACAACACCAAAAAGATAAATTCGACTCGCTTAAGCATCGTCGGGACACAGCGTACCTCACGATTTTTTTACAAATATAGTTACGAACATTGTTCTAAAGTACGGTGCAAACATCGAAGTTGTAAAATGATTTCTTTACAAGTACAGCAAAGAAATGGAACGCCTTACCAATAATTAATTTAATATACAATCCTTTAAAACTAATGTCCCCAAATATCCATAATCCAATAAATTGAAATGGCAGCTAAAATTATTCACAAGTCGACTTCGCGAAGCAATTGCTAAACATGTACATTTCATTATATGTATGTTATTTAATAAATTTTTAAATTTTATAAATAAAATATGTATGTTATTTATTTGAAAAAATTATTATTTATCATTAAAAGTTCTTTTAATTGTACAAAAATATTGCATCAAATTTTTTCTTGTATTTCGCCATTCACAGATTGCATCTTTAAAGAATATATTATTTTTTTATCTCTTATCAATAGAAAAATTTAAGTAACAAAACCATGGTACATTTTAAAAAATAATTAAATAAAAAATTTGGGATGCAAGGATAATTTGAAGAGTGCCGAAACCTAAAAAAGTTAAGAAGTACTGCGCTAGATTAACACTATATATTAACAACAAAAACAGTAAAAATTAAATTATCCCTATCAACACTGAACAGTCTCAATTAATATTCCTCAATTTCCTTAATTTGTTTTACCTCTGAATTTAAATGAAAAAAAAACAACATTAGCTCAAGTAAAATTTTTAATTATTTTACAAAATAATAATAAAGGAAAAGCAAAGAGAAGAAAAACTATTTCTAAATTTTAAAAGTACACTTTTCACGGTCACAAATATTGATTTTTAATTGAGCAATTGTTAAACGGTTTTTTTATTTTCGCCATCTTCTCTTGATATTAATAAATATTAATTGGAAATAATTAATTAATTAATAAATAGTTTCTTTGCAAAAGTGAACAGTCAAAAGAAATTATAATAAAGAAAACTTTATCACCTATATTTTCTTGTTATATTTTTCTTAATAACTCGTTGTGTTGTTAATGCTGCTTTTAATTTTAATAATCATATTTTTAATGATGTTGCAACATCTTCACATTTCTTAGTTTCATTTTAAAAAATAATTAAATTGAATAAATATTTTTTTAAAATAAATAATAAACAACAAAAAATTATTTCCTTTTAACCAAACTATTAAAAATGAAAAAATAATAATAATAATTCCAATTAATTTCAAAACCTTGATTTTTGTTTTAGCAAAGTAACAGAATTAAAAAAAAAGAATGAAAAAATTCCTTTCTTATCACGTAATAAATTATTTTGTGTAGGTATATTGAAAAGCACGGGTAACAGGTAGCCAATAAGCTCAATTAGCAAGCGGTATGTAATAAGAACAACAAAAACACAGTAGAATAAATTTACATAAATATATAATGTCATTCAAACAGGTGTTTATTGTTTGAATAAAAAAAAATAATAACAAGAAACTAGTAAATAAAGAAATAAGGGATCAAAATAAATGGAAAATTAACCAATAAAGAAATAAATGTTGAGCTTTATGTCGGCGTTTTTCTTCTAAGTGGCCAGCATTTGTTTCCTGTTAAAATTTTACAACTATTCATACAATTTTTATTAATTTTGTATTCCTGCTACTACTGTAGCTGCTTCTAATATTAACACGTTTTTAATTTTTTAATTTTTTTTTATACTTTTAATTGTTATGTTTTTTTTTTCAAAGTTCATTCTTTGCTTGTCGATTTTTATTTTAATGATTTATTATTTTCGAGGTGCTTTGGTTTAACTCTGATATTTCGAATGGAGCTTAACGCTACAGGCATTTATTTATTTTTTAACTTGATATACTACGACTATGATATTTAATACAGTTTTTTTTTAATTTATTTGTTTATTTGATAACATTAATAATATTTTTATTTATGTCAATATTATTTTCATAACAAAAATCATTATAATGATTAAAAAAAAATATAAAAATGTAGAAAGAAAAAATTATCTCTATGTTTATTTGTTCGCTTTTCTCTGCGCCATTATAGAGATAAATTATTTAATGATGTATTTCCTAACCCTGTATTCCCCATTTTGTTACATTTATTTCGGTTTTCCATATTTCTTTATTTCATTGTTGTCAATATTAATAATTTTATGTTTGATTTATATTTTAAATACATTTCAGAGTTTGTTAAACTGTATTTATGCGGATTACGTTTTAGGTTGCAGAAGTACATATTAGTAGTGTATAGTTTTTTTTTTTTATTTTTTTATAATTAAAATATAATGAGATTTTGCCATCAGAAAATTTTATTAAGAAAATTTTTGGCATCTACGTTTTTTAATTTACCAAAAAAAGGCAAAAGCATTAACAAACTGACAAATCAAAAAGCACAATTATTTGTACACACGGGTAGTTCACGTCCATTAATTTTAATTTAATTTGTTTAGGCAAATATAAAACATGCAAGAATACAAGAAGTCACTGAGTTTTATCTGCAATAAATTTAATGACCTTAAGCATTATTCGCAAATAATGACACCGTTAAAAAGCACAGAGTAACATGTTTAAAGAAAGAAATGTAAAGTTTATAAAATTGAAACAAAATAACCTTTATTAAAAACGACATTTTTCTTACCAAAACAATAGAAAATGCTTAGAAAAAATTAATTAAACCTCGTGTTGTTTCATCATTATACATGATTTGACTAAATAAATTCATTTAGCACGTGTTCACGCCATGATTGTTCTAATTCGGATATTCCCCATTTCTTTTTATATTTTTATCTTGCAATTTTTTTTTGTCCATATTAAGCCCACAAGACATAAAATTCATTGTTCCCCGAACAATAATTTACTTAACACGGCTGATTTTCTAAGAACTAATTACTGATTATCGTTTGTAGAATATAGTTTAAAAATAAAAACTGGTAATTTTCTGTGTATCAGCACAAATGAAAATAAATATTGGTCTATAACGAAAAACTTTAAAATAAGAAGAAAAAAAAATTAATGGATTTTTTAAAAATGATTTTTCGTTGTGATAAAAGCGATAAGATTAATTTTATTTTTTAAATATCAGTTTTCGTTGCATGATATATTTTCAGGATTGATATTTTATATTATATAGTTATGGTGTTATTTCATTGGCCGCATAAAACCGTGAATTTTTTTTTAATACTTAAAACAATAAATTTTTTATTCTTCCTCGGCAAAGTAAGCGATGGCAAGAAAATTTAAATGGTTTTATGGGTATTTATTGTTTAAACATATTTTATGTTATTATTCCGAATTTATTTAATTGTTAATTCGTCGATCGTGTATTTTTTTAACATCGGTACAATATATATGCTATCAAAGCAACTATTATTTAAACCATCGTATTCCATGACATTGCAAAGTAAATCATAGCAGCTTTACTTTTATTATTTTAAATGGTTATACAGAAGACAAACAAGCAAATAGAAAAATACCACTCATTTCAGTTTCCATTAACCGCATTAACCTTAAGCAGCACTAAATAAACCAATTAAGTTTTTTGCAAAAAAAAAGCAAACAAAAAAAAATCTCTCATTAAACAAGCTTTACCAAGTATAAAAAGCTTTAAACAAACAAACTTAAAGTTAATAAAGAATTTAATTTCACCCAAATTTCATTCTTGATTACTTGATTAAATCTCACCAACAGATTTATTTATTTAAGATAAATTAAGAAAATTTTTAAAACAACAAAAACAATAATCAGAACCTTTCAAATTTAAATTCCAAAAAAAAAATCTATTTTATTCGTTTTAATAAATTTTTATAAATTAATTAATTTGATTAATATTAATTTTCATTACAGTAAAATTACAATTTAAAAAAAAAAATTTCATCACCTTTAGTTTTTTTTTCTCTCGTTTATTCGCAATAAAAACAATACAAAAATGTTTTGTTAGTCTTTGTGCTTTTTTATTTATTTAATTAAACCATAAAAATGTTAATTAACCAATTAATTCACACCGCAAAAATAAAAATTGTCAAATGAAAAAAGAATAAAAAAGCACACCAACATGGGGTAAAAAAAACAAATACCAAGGGTACGCTCTTAAGCTTTTAGTTAAACAAAGTTAAATAGAAAAAAAAAGATGTTTCAATTTCAATGATTTAATTTTTTTTAAACACAGACACTTGTACAAACAACAGCTCTTTTATCAAATTTCAGTAAATATGTTTTTTTTTTTAAATAAATTTTTGTATTTGCAATAGTATATGCAATAAAAAATACAGTAAAAGCTTAAAAATAATCAAAGCTAGTCTAGCTGTAAAACATTTAAAAAAATAAAACAAATCATCTGAAAAATGGCAAAATATAATGCATTGTATTCTATAGACATAGAGGCCTTATTATCTAAACGAATAAATTAAATTAATGTAAGACAAAATGAAGTGCAACTACGTAATAGGCTTATGAACTGGTGAAGCTATATTATATTAAAATAAAACTTTATCGTTTATCATTTTAACTTAACGCTTGAAATGAGCTTGACGGATACTTTTACTAAAAATAACCAATAACTTGTATATTTTTTAAAGATAGATTTTCAAAGATTACCTTAACAAATCTTTTTAAATTTTGAACTTTTTACGAAACTTCATAATTGTGTGTAAAAAAAATTTTCTTATAAAATATATATAGTTCTTATGGAAGCATATAACCAAAATTGACTAACTGGGTTGTTTATCAAAAACAGCATTTAAAGCTATCATTAAAAACTTTAAACATTCTAAAAATAAAAATTTAATAACATTATTCTGCGTTATACAGTTTTTCTTTATTTTTAACTGTGTTAATTAAGCATTTATTCCAAATATAATGAAAATCAATTAATTTAAAAGTGATAGCTGACTTAATTTCTTGCCTATTTGCGCTCTTGAAAAAAAAAATGAATGAATTGCAGAATTATAGTTAAAATCAACGCCAATACAAAACATTCGTTATTATTTAACCCTTTCGAACCTGCCTATTAGCATGTTCATAAGTCCTTATCTTTTGTAATTTCAATTATATATGAGACCATTTCGTTAATTTAGGTTTATTCTATAAAATCCAGATATTCCGATTTTGACATTTCAATATAAATGTTATTTTTATATAGTTTTTTAAGTATTGAGTCCATATTTTGTGCAACATTTACATAAAATAGTGGTTAATTTATATAAAATATTACTAAAAGTGAATTTTTCTTAAAGCCAAATAGCCTAGATTCGGGAATACATATATTTTTTAGGTAAGTTTTAAACCCCAAATATCATTAAAATTGTTTTATAAACTTATCCTGCATTAGTCGAATCAAAAGGGTTAAAACATATTTCAATAATTTACTTAAAAACAAAATGTTACTTAAAAATAAATGATTTTGTAAAAATTTCAAATATTAATCAAATAGAACGAGTAAATGTAAAAAACTCATTAAAAAAGGAAAGCTTTGTTGACGCGACAAGCTTTAATAAAATAAAACCAACGTAGAAATATTAATAATAATAAAAATTATCAATAATATATATGATAATTATATCAACATATCATGGATATCGCATATTAATTACAAACGTTGTCAAGTACTTTTAAGAAAAACTGTGTTGTAAAAGAAGTACGTACTACTTAAATCTTGTCATTTTTATTGCATTAAAACTATTAAAATTAAACTAAAAATATAAATGCATTTAATTTTATGTCAGATTATACCCAGTAGTTACATTGGGAATGTTTTAGCTAATCGTCCAAATCAAGCAGACAGTACTGTAATTAAATTAATGCAGAACACCGGACAAACGATACGTTACTGTAAATATTATTATCGAACAAAAAAATCATAATATTAAATAACCGATAAGGTAAATAAACAATAAAAAAATTCAATAAATTCGTAAAAACCAAAACAGAGTATTAAAATAAAAAAAAAAACATTTATTTTTTTACCTTTCATTAAGTATTTTTGATTCTGTTATTTATCCTTTTTCGCTTAAATTTGTTATTTAATTTAATTAAATCTTTTTTAAGTCGTATGTTTTTATCGAACTTTAACGATAAATTTTCGATAGACTTATAAAACTGATTTCTGCCTAAATTCTTGTTTTTTAGGATTGCACGTACTTTGCATGTGTTTTACGTAACTTTTTCACGTATGAAACTATGCTTATGCTAAAAACATGCATAAGTAATAACAATAAAGCTACGTAATGACACCAAAAGAAACACCATTTAATTAAGAAAAAAAACACAAAAAATAAATTCCACCAATCACAATCAATCAAAGTAAGCCAGATAGATAAAAAAAAAAGAAATTAAAAAAAAAAATCAAATCATCATCAGTGCACTGAGATTTGACAACGTTTGTTGTTGCACATATTCATTCCAATCATTGGTTATTATAATTTTATGTTGATTCTTCTCACAAATTAAAAACACTGGAATATTTATTTAACCAAGGTATAAAAAATAAATTATTTTTTTTATTATTTTAGTTTAATTACCAGAACAAATTTTATTATTTTTATAACGTTTTCGACGTTTAAAAAATAACCACCGACAACAACGAAAGCTGATAACAGACTGAATTGGTAATTTGAATTTTCTTGCTGTATAAATTATAAAAAAAACAAATTTGTTACAATCCGAGACTACTGAGAGTCAATTTTATTTTCTTATCTACGAATGTTGGGAGTTTTTCATATTTTTTTTTTTTGTTTCAAGTTGTTTTTCTGTTGCGTTTATAACGCAGAATCAGAACATGAATGGAAAAGCACACTATTGTTGGTGTATTAAAGGTACTGCGTTATATTAAAAGAAGCAATTGTCAACGCTATACTGTGATTATTTTGTAAATATATAAAGAAATAAAAATTATTTGAAACTAATAGGAAAGCATATAAAATTAAAATAAACAATGTTCGTACGTCCTACACAGAAAATAATTCTTTATAACACAATTAATGATATGCGTTGAATTGAAATATTAACGTAAACTGTAAATAACGCGACGTTGCCTATTTATTTTTATTATCATATATATGCCACACTTTTTTGATGCATTTGCTTCAAATCAGTGTTTTCGATGAAAATTTCTAATTTAGCGTTAGAATGTTAATTAATTAAAACAAAATTAATTTCTGAATAACAAAAAAGATGAAATTTTATTTCAAATTAATAATATGATTAGAGATATTACTTAGAGATAAAGGTTTTTAATCTATTTCCATATTTGATATGATCTGCCGCTTAGATTGTGTATATGCGTTATTTGCGGTGAATTGATTGACCACTCGTACCATACTTTATGTGCGGAAGTACAACGCCAAAAATGTACTTCAATTATATCACCTGCTTTTATCTGTAAAGGTTCCTGTGAGCAAGCAAAAATAAAAAAAAAAACAAAACCATAAATTAATTTTTTAAAGAAATTATATAAATATCGATAACTTACAAAAATGGGGAAATAAATCGAAAACCAAGATCCGAGGCCAAATGTATGCGTTGCCGGATGGATACTCAGCATAATATCGTTATATAGCACAGTATCGAAGTAGCCAACAAAGCCGTGCAATAAACAATCCAATTTCGCAGTAAACTTAAGTACTTTGTAACGCGCATTTGAATCATTAAGATTTAAATTTGGATGCTCAAAGGTGAACAAGGGTTGGGGATCATCTATGTGGTAACAATTTTTCAAATGGACAACATAAAGACTTTCAGCCTGATGTGTGTAATTATGACTGCGATCACGAGGATGTATTGTTTTATCTACTAAACGCACCGAATTGTATAATTTTTGTGACATTATTGGATTCAAATATGATGTCGATTTACCTAAAAAAAGGAAAGAATTATTAGCAAAAATTAAAAAATTATGATTCATTAGTGGTTACTTACATGGAATACTGATACCATTTTCTTTTAAATGCTTCTGGGCCCCATCTAAACATTCCGGTGACAATTCATTGTCACCGAAAGATCCCAGTAACTCGGAAACAATTATATCAGCCTTTTCATTTGGTATAAAGTTCCGCATATCGCACGATATTATTTCAACATCTTTATCCGCCCACAATTCTTCAACAAGTGCTCGTAAAGTTATTATAGCATTTGGATTTTTTTCAATAATGAAAATCTTTATTTTTCTTTGTACATTTGTTGAAGCGTTTATAGCCGCACGAACTAATGGACCACGGCCAGCACCAACGACCATTACACACAATGTTTTAGTTTTTTTCTCTTCTTCTGACACCTTATTAATTAAAGCCTGTTCAATTGCTTTCTGATATAGCAAATATTTAACTGGATCCTTTTCAAACACTTCATAAGTGTACGAATCTAAATTATCATATAATGGTTGCAGTGGAATTTCAAGAATATCTTCAAAACTAGGAAGAATTATAATAAATATAATTATATAAATAATTTTGAAATGACAAAACAGAAAAATATTTACCCATGTACAGGACTAACAATTTTAAACTTTGATATTAAATTTCTGATATAATCGGCATAATTTTTAATTGCACCACCATTTCCATTGGCTTTTACCATAAAATGACAATTATTCCTTATAAATGCGCCAACTAATTCCTGATGGGCGCGCGACAGAACTGGATAATTATGTGCATTTAATAGAAATAAAGACGATGGAATTATAATACTTTCGATTGGTTCGCCCAACCAACGGAGAATCTCCTCATTTGTTGGAATGTTTTCTGATATTTCTAATGCAATTCTTATTTTAAAATGATGATCAGTGTTTAGGCGAAAATTATTCCACCATACCCATGTGTCTTCCTCAACAATACTGTCTTGATCAACATCGCCGCGCCATTGTAATTTTCTAGCATTAGGATCAGTCATTGGTATTTCGACTTGAATAAGCTCTGAAAAAAAGAACCAATTTTAATAGAAATACATAGAATTTCATGTTTATTGACTGAAAACCTTTAATGTTCTGGCTAATTGTTCTCGCTAAATTAACATTATTTGCAGTTTTTAATCTAATAAGCACATATCCATGCTGAATTAGATGCTCAGCAAAGCTTATTTCTTGTAGAAGTGTTTCTTCGCTGTGTCGCCTTATAGTCTCATCTGCTGAGTCAACATCAATATAACTACTTATTTTTGAGACAACTCCATTTAACCATTCTTTTGATTTAAGCAATAAATCCGACCGTGAAAATGCAATATGTTGTGTTTTCATTGGTTCAACACTGTATTCTCTCATGAATTTTGGGTGTACAATCGGAATTGTTACTGAATCATATCCACTTTTAAGTGCATACGTTAATGTATCCCGTAAATCCGTCACATTTTCTTGGTATAAATTTACTTGACTCTTTTGCTCCATCATTTAATACTTATTTTTGTTGATGACCCAAAACAAAATAAAACAGTGCGTTACTTAACCTCTGTTTTAAATGTGCGGTTAAAAATGTACACTCCGGTTTTTTTGACAAATCAAAGAGTACATATGCATATAAATTTTTATTTTTATACCAATTATCAAAATCAAAACAAAAATTTTCAGTTCAATGATATTTATTTTAAAAAACAATTAATTCTTTAACTTATTAAATTTATCCAATAATATTTCATTTTTTTGGTATTCTTTTGTTAATTGCTTAACTGCTAGCGCATATTTACGTTGCTCTTCAATTAATATTAATAATTCTGCATTTAAATTATCTCGTTTTAATTTCTCTTCATCACATTTATTTGTTATTTTGTATTTATTTTGCTTTATGCCGTCCACAATCTGCTCAAATTGTTTCATAAATTGTTCTCTAGCACTGTTAGATTTTAACGCTCTGCAAAAAATAATTAATTATGCTAAAGCCAGGACAATAAATTTTTATTATTTACTCATTATAATTCTCATAAATTGAATTTAAAAATGATAATTCCTTTTCCAAATACAGCTTTGTGTCATCCAATGTATTGTACAGTGTATAATATTGCTTTGTTTCACGATGTTTTGAGCTTACTTAACATTCAATGAAAAGAAAAAATTATTAAAATTAATACAATTAAAAGTTTAGAAAAAGAAATTACCTTGATTATATAATTCAAGGAACCTTTTTTGATACTGTGCCAGCTCTGTGCGATCAGGAATATTGTCTAATTTACGTTGAATAATAACAATTGCACGATTTTTCTTTGCCAATTGTGTTCGGAGTACTTGCAGTTTCTCATTTTCATTTTCTAATAACTGTTCACATTCTTTAATATCATCGTCAGGAGATTTTTCCTCTGATTCTCTAAAAAAAAGAAACAAAACATAAAAGAAAATGGACGGTACCAAACAACTGATTTGGTCTATATACTTAATTTTCTGTTGTAAATCAGCTAATTCCTGTCTACATTGTTCCTTAAATTTAATTTCCTCTTGTTTTAATTCTTCATTCTTACTCACTAGAGATTGTATTTCATTTAAAATACTTTTTAAAAAAAATTACAACGTTATACATGTTTAATACAGAAATTTACAATTACTTATTTACTTACCTTAAATCGGCCGATTTTACTTGCTCCTCATACATCTTTAACTTATCTTCAATATCTTTCTTATCTTCTTCTAAATTATTTAATTTTATTTTCTCATCTTTCAATAAAATTTCACTATTTTCATTTTCTATAGTTATGGCTTTTAATTTTTTATCAAATGTATTTTCTATTTGCTCTAATGTTTTTATTTTATTATGAGCAATCAAGGTTTTGCTATCAATCAGCATTTCCAGTTTTAAATCATTTTTATTCTGTTTTATAAATTCATTATCATTTTTGTTCAAATAGACATTTTCCGTAATCTCCTGCAATAACAAGAAATGCAAAAATTAGATAAAATAACAACAAAACAATTGACTACTATTATAAAACAAGAAAACAGCTAAATACAAAAAAAAAATACCTCGTTACTGTGGGAAAGATTATTTAATAATTGATGAACATCAATCTGGAATTTATTGAATAAAATAATAAAAACACAAAAACATGCAAAATAAAAATGAAAATCTTTAAAAACAAAAAACAAGAACCTCTTCAGTTTCTATAAAGTCTTTCTCCTCGGCAGCATTATCTTCGTCCACAGACATTCTTTTATATAAAGTATCATTATTACTATTATTGTAATTCTTGATAAAGCTTTGATCGCCATACTCTAATAATGTAAGAATAACACGCGATCTTTCATCATTTGGTGCTGAATCTTTTTTACGATGTTGACGCTTCGGTCCGTATGTTTTCTGAAAAGAATATCATGTTCAATAATTTTAATAGTATTCAAAAAATTACTATGACAGCACTTCAACTTTATTTATGTTATTTAAAACACGTATATTTTTTATTTTAACTTCGATATCCGCATGTAATGCGAAATGATTATGAAATTGGCTGATAGCAAATTTTTTTAAACGTTCTGCTTTTTCAGCACGATTTTCCTCCTTTAAATAAATTTTCTTATTTATTATTATGTTTATTATTATTATTATTAGAAAAACTTACAGATTTTTTAACCAACCACTGTATTACTGGATGTACATTTATAAAATCCAAACCCTGGATTTGATGTGGTTCGATGCTGTATGGACATTTCATTTGTGGCAAGACTACAACAATTTTCTCTGTAAGGGAACTGCATTAAGAGAAAAAAAAAATATTTCTATATTACGCACTATTTTACAAAGGATGATAATGTTTTACATCTTTTGGCCAATAGTTAAATTTTCATGAAACAATAAATCCACATCAACGTCATAATCGCATGCTTCGATGCACCACGTCATGCCCCCAACAATTTTGTCAAATGCAGATAAACCTTTGATGCGAGCACGATAATAACCAGCTGACACTAATATATCAAAGATTTCCAGTTCTTTTTTATTTTGTTCTTCATCTTCTCGCTTTTCCACCTTTAAATAATCCGTAATCAAAAAAAAAATATAAACAAATCAACAAACAAATAATGCAAAAACAACATTCCCCTACATCAATTTCATTTCCGTCTGCATCGAATCGAGTTGATAATTTTATATTTGGTAAATGTTTTGAAAATATATCACGGCCCGACATAATTAAATATCTTAATAAAATACTTCCCAGATTTTTTCATCTGTCATTAACAATGTGTTATGTCAAACAAAATAGAATAATTGTACTAGAATAGTAAAGGAAATTAAAAAAATAAACGAAATAATTTTATAACCTCAAATAATTTTATTCATTTATATAAATAATCATAAATTCAATAAGTTTTATAATGTTTTAGCCGGTACAAGCTAACTGCTGATTGTGCATTTCCCATTGCCAAATAGCCACCACCTGGAGAAAACGATATTAATTGCAATTTCCCAAGTTTTGGAAAAAGTTCCGGGAAATTTGAGTACACGGTTCCAGATGCTACATTTGCTAACTTTATGTCATTATGTGTTTCGCCTGAGCAGAATCCAAGCAACTCTGACGTTGCATTAAATTTAACTTGCTTTATTGAAGTTGTTAAGTTCAAAAACGTCTTTTCGACAGTAGGATACTGATTTTCATAAATCATTTCTGTTTTATACAAATTTACAGTTCCTTGCGCATTTCCTGTGGCAATGTAGTGTCCACTAGGACTCATTGTTATTGAAGTTCCATTAAGACAACCATCGTCATAAAATTTGTGCTTCATACGCTGCATTCTTAAATCAAATATGCACACCTCCGGCGAATCGCTGTGTAAAATAATTGTCTGTGAATCATGTGCAAATGTCAGTGAGGTACAAACACTTTCTTGCTTAAACGTGTGAATAATCTCTTTGCTCGTATAATCAAACATGTGTACATCACCGTATCTATCAGCACTTGCAATATACTTTCCACATGGCGATATTTCAAAATATTTAAACGTTGATACATTTGGCGGTAGCTTGACAAAGGAAGTTTGTCCTGTCAACAAATTGTATGTATGAAAAAACCTGGCGTATGAGCCAAATACTGCTTCACTGCCGTCTCGATTAAGTCGGGAACAGTTAATTGAAAACTTCTTAAATGCTATTGAGTGTAGTTTATCATTCCGAGCGCCATCAATTGAATAAATACTCGCAACGCCGTTCAAACCTGTAACAAGAGCAGCGCATGATGTTGGATGAAACTCAACTCCAGTAATTTTTTGTTCAGCGTAAGTAGCTCTATTAAGATTTTCAATTTTTTTAAACTCCAGTGTTTTTTGTGATAATTTTTTACCAGTTCCTTTAATCACATGACCGACAGTTTGTAATATTTCATCATCAGAATCAACTTCCTTTAAATTATCCAAATCAGCCCATGCAGGAGTTTCTCCCACAACTCTTTGAAATTTATTTTCCAAGTGATTTTTGTAGCAAAACTCGCCACTTATAGTCGTTTCATTTTCATTTAATTTACTTGCTACATCTGACAGTTTCACTTCCTCATCATCTGAATCATTCCACACTGGCGTCCGTTTCTGTAATGATCTTTTAATTTTTGCCGATGATGTTTTTTCCAAGTTTTCAATAAGGGCATCTTTATTTCCGAAGACGGACATTATAAGTTGTTTCTCCTTTTCAGTTTTTATCCATTCCTTTTTCTTATTACTATCTCGTTTCCGTTTTAATTTTTGCAGTTTTATTTTTTTATTAACGACATTAGGCATCGAATCCTTATGTTGATTTGAAATTTCACTTCTACCATTATTTTCTGTGCTCTCATCACTCAAATTCTTTGTATTACTGTCTTGTAGACTTTTCTCAAATTCTTTTAGATCAACAGTATCATCGAAATCAGAATCACTCATTTTAAACTTTAATTATTTTATGGAAATCACAAATGTCAAAACCAAATTTGAGAAATCTAAAAACACATGCATTGCATGACATTTTATTATGAAGTTAGTTGCATATACAAGTTGTAGTCAAGGTAGTCAAGTATACTTTATGACATTTGTCAACTATGTGTGGAACTCACATCACTCTATATGGGAAATTCAAATCTTTTGTTTCAATATCAAAATTTCTTTAAATAACGCAAAAAACTAAATTTAATATGTCTTTTCCAAAAAATTCAAAATTTAAGAAAAAAATATCCAAAAAGCACCCTTGTAACGAACGTCAGTATTTTTAATTTATAATTAACAAAAAGTAAATAAAAAAATAAATTATTTCTTTTTAGAGATTATTTGTCCAACCGACAATTATATTATTAGAAAATTAAAAATCATAATTAAACCGAAATTTATCCAAGCCTGTAATATGATTAATAAATTTAATAAAAAAATTACATCTGATGATACAGAAACCGAAAATTTAGTTCCGGTAATAACAAAAAATATTTTTTTTTTTTTTTTTTGTATAAATTTTTCGATTTAAGGTGGGTGATCAATTCTACAAATATTTAATAACGTTTGGTGCACTTGAACATTACAGTTTCAATGCAAGAAATTGCGATTTAAAGGACGATAATTGTTCAATTGATGTCACATATGAAGTTTCAAAATCTGCAAATAAGTATACTTTTATTTATTTTTTTTTAAACAAAATCTTTAAAATAATAAGTTATTCTAGGGCGTTTCATCAATGTTTAGTTGATTTCGGTTCGGAAATAGATATATTTCCGGCTCCCGCCTCTGAACAACCTCCAACTGAAATTAATATTTTAGATAAATTAACTAATTCTAATTTTCAAAGTATTTTTAAATATCTAAATTTGTTTGAATTATCGATTTTGGAGCAAGTTTGTTGGCGTTTTTTTGAACTAATTCGAGAACATTTTAGTTTATTAAAAGTTGTTGATTTCTCCAATTTAAAACCTTTGCGAGGGAGTACAATCCGAATTTTATTTATAAAAATATCTGGTCAGCATTTAGCCACGCTTAAATATGATGGATATCAAGTATTGATTGACGAGCCAGTTTTGTTACTGTTTAAATACATGGTAAGGTATGCAATCTCAGTGCATACGCTAGAAATAAAAAATTTTGAATACTTTTACTGTCCGAGTTTTGTTAAAATATTTTTTAACGTTGTTTCCTTGAAATTAAGTGGACAGCTAACCGATAACATAGCTTGTTACCTGTGGCAAGCAAAAAATTTGACAAATTTAAAACTAACGGATCCAATGATAACAGGCTATTGTTTGACTAACTTGCACAATATAAAGTGTTTGGATGTAAATTATTGTGCAGCCCTTAAATCCGAATATCTTTTAGAGTTTTTTCAAAATAATACGCAATTGGCTTCATTGAGTATCGTTGGTTGTAAAGGGCTTTCAAAATGTATTGTTAAGTATATTGCTGATTGTTTACCTAAACTGCGAAAATTACAAATCGATGCTAATATGATTGATATATCCTCGCCTTTAACAAACAATCAGCTTAATGTTTTACATATTTATGCTGATAAAAAGCTGAACTCGGGTAAATACATTGATAATTTTTTAATAAAATTGGCTAAGTATGCCACAGAACTTGAGGAATTCCATGTGTACGAATGGTCAATTAATTGCACATCACAAAATCTATTAAATAATTTTTCTCGGTTAAAGAAAATACATTTTGATGATTCAAGTAAAATTGATCCAAATGTATTTGTGAACATTGCAATGAAGCAAGTATTGACTGAAATTAGCTTAACCAACTGTCCGATTTTGTCAAATGCTCACTGTATATGTTTCTTCAGGTATTGCCCGAAGTTACATGTAAGTTTTTGTAATAATTATGATGGTACGAAAGAAAAACTTTATGTTATGATCTTTGTTTTTAGTACATGAACTTTAGATTTTGCCCATTAATTTCAAATTCAGTAATAAGAGAAGGGATAACTATAATTTCAAGTCAACCAGAGCGTACAGAAAAAGTAACGTTTACAATTCGCGGCACAGGAATCAAACCATCTTCCTTTAAAGAAGTAATTGTATTTTTTTATACATTTGTTAACTTATCTAATTTTATATTTATACATATTTTTTCTATACTTTACAGAACATATTTAGATTATGTACAATCAGAATAATTGACTAAGAACAGATACTATAGCATTTGCTAAGCTTTACCTGTTTTAAACATCACATATTATGTAAGTGGCAGCACTAATGTTTCAACGTCAACATTTCACCTTTATATACAACAACAACAGCTGTCAGAAAATCAGTTTGTTTTATGATTTGTCAATTGTTTAAGTGCAAACATGTATGTTTGTTTTCCTGTATTAATGTAACTTTTATAAATTTAAATATTGATTTTGAATTTAATTTTTTTTAAAAAAAAAAACTAATAATACATAGAAATAAAATATTTTCATAAAATAATGTGTTTAATTTTTGAAAGAAAAAGTTATGTTTAAAAGACAACAACAACAAAAACAAAACATTTGTTTGCGGTGATGACGTTTTGTGAGGTTAGCGGTTTTTAATATTAACAACGGAATTATGTTTTTTGTTTTGTTATTTGTTGGTTATCAACAAGTGGCTAAAATTTAAATTTAATTTAAAAAAACAGCATTTCAGGTATTATTTTTAAATTAATTTATTTGTTTTGTTTTTTGTATAAAAACATTTTTTATAATATTTTAAACACTATTCATAAAAACGATATTTACAGAAAATCTCTTAAAAATTAAACAGATGATGTATATATATATATATGTTTTTATATATATAAATATATATATATAATATATATATATATATATATATATATATATATATATATACATATATTTATATAATATATTATAATAATTGTTTTTTTTTATTATTCTCTTTAAATTAAATAATATTTATGCATAATTTATATTTTAATGAAGCATAATTAAACGGAAAAAAAATTTCAATGTGTATAAGATATTTGTGAAAAATGATAATATGGTTATGTGAGTGCATAAGATAAGTGAAAATGAATTTGCAATTGTAATGTTTATAGGTAAATGTGAGTGCACGACTTTTTTCATAATAATTTTATTTTTCTAATTATTTATTATTAAAAAAAAATTCCAATTAATACTGCCCGATTTCTTACAAAAAAAAAAATATATTTTAAAGAAAAAAAAAACATGACAGCTTTTGCTGCGTACGGTTCTGCGATATCTTCTTATCTAACTGTACTTAATTTGATGTTATTTTGGCGATACAATTCCTTTTTTCTTTTACACTTCTTATTTTATTTCTAGAATAATTTAATGGATTTATGTTTTTTTTTGTATTTTTTTATTGTATATATTTTTTTTTATGTTGCTATCGACACCATAGGTTGTGGCCCGCGTGGTCGTATCATCATTGTAGCACGTTTTAATGTGTAATCCCATCCTCTCCAACGGAACCAAACAATACCTTGACGTGCAGTCAGATCTTGTGGATCGTGCAAATAAAGACCATTCAGGCCTCTGCCGCATGATTTCCACCACCAACCACCCTAAAAATAATTGAACATCATTATTTCATTTTTCAAATTTATATATTGCATTATTATTACTTTTAACATGCTGGCACAATTTAATGAACTTCGGTCATTATCCCGGTTATAGGTAGAGAATGGACTGTTATTTGAACCGTACCATGGATCGTTTAATGAGTCACCAGCATTACCTTCATAACCATCAATTTCTAATTTGTAATAATCTCCTTCGGAATGTATTTTAAAGTGGGAGTATTGCGCGTACCTAAAAATCAAATAAATGGTATCAGCAAAGTTACTATTATAAATTTTATGAAGATTTATAACCTTTTATTTCCTTCAAAATCTTCGAGTTCGACTCGCAGAATATAATCCTCATTATTTGTTAACATATAGATATTCTCATTACCGAGCCAAAATTCTTTGCCTGGATCACCGAAACCATTTTTATAATCAGCCCAATCACGATTGAAGTTTTCCCTTGGCTCACCAAACTCATCACGGCGTTGTATTACCTGAGAATAGTTTTGTGTTAATAAATTATCAAAGTAGAAAAAATACAACTTTCAGTACTAACCGTCCAGCCGCCATCAGCTATCTCTTGTTCGCAAAATACTTTTAAAAACCAGTAGGTGGTACCACGTATTTGTAAATAGAAAACGCCAGATTGCCGCATACCAGCGTTAAGTAAATCAACGCAGGAGAAGCCCTGAAAGTATTTTTTTAAATATGTTGTTAACTAAACATCAAACTTCTAAACAAGACACATGATTCTGATTAACGTTGGATGTGACTATGTTTCATTATGAAAATGAGGATGTATCTTCTATATTTAATTTATCTTTAAGAAAATTTAAGTTGCATTTTACTTTAATTATAAACTGAAATTTAATACGTGGTCAGTCGCTTTAATGAATTCGTCGCTTAAATGAATTCATGCGAAATACTTTAATTATTTAAATATATACGTATATTATTAAAATTACATTATTAATAATAAATACTAGGCAAATAGTTTTTTACACATCAATAAATTTTAATATTATTTTTAATTGAAAGTCGAAATGCAAACTACAATTAATTATAATTTATTAGAAATTTTACATTTTTGTAAAATATAATTTGTTTTCTCATATGTGAAATAATAGTTTATTTTGTTTGTAATAATGATAAGGATAACTGAAGCAAAATTAACCAAGAAAACCTTATGATAAGAATCCATTGACTACATGTTCTTATGAACTAAACAAAAAAACTAACCTTAACATCTTTAATATTTAGTGAATCCGTTGAAAATGTCGAATTAACTACTGATGGTTTATTTTTAACACTTGGAAATATTATGCCACCTTTTCTGGATAGTGGTTTACTGTTTGTACTGGTACTGGTACTTGTAGATACTGAAATATTTATATTATTTGGCGATGCTGTAATTGGGACATTTGAATTTCCGTTTGTTGTTGAAGAGCTTGCTGCGATTGTTGTGGTCGAAGACTGTGTTACTGGATAATTGGTGGTTGGTGTTTGTTCGGTGTAATCTTCTACAATTGAATATCTGTCGAATAAAAGAAATATTCGAATTTATCAAAAATACTTAATTCTCATAAATAAAACTACGAACCTGTTTGGATCGTATTCCACTAAGCGATCAATTGTAGGATCCATTAAAAGTTCGGCAGGTACCGGTCGTTGTGCGAGAACAGCAACATCACCTTCCTGTTTCTTTAATCGCCTTTCCACAATATCTAAATTCTCAATGATTAAATTCGTTTTCGTTCGTAAATCGTGATGAATTTCACCGATAGCCCGTTCCTGCCGTTGAGTTTGAGTCAATAATTCATCGGACTTTGGTACAAGATCATCTACAGAACTTTTTGTGCCAACGACCACATCCCATACCTCATCCATTTTTTCTGAGACAGACATAATCGGTGACATTTGCTTTACAAGGACATCGATTTTGCTACTTTTTGTAACCATTGGTGGTAACGTTGTTGTGCTGTTATAATTAGAAACTTCATGTTGATCCACAACCGCTTCATGAATATCATCCACTACACGTAACACTTTACTTAAATTTTCCGATACCAGATTGATATGAAATTGAAGCTTCTTATCGATGCCATCTGTTGTTGAACGTAACTGTCCTAATTCCTTTGTAACGTGTGTCATTACCTCAGCATTCATAGTCTTTGTTATCTCAATTACATTCATGCTGATTGGTTTTTTTTCGCTTGCTTCCGCGTTAATGTCATCAATTGGCAGAAAATTATTATCGATTTGATTCTTTAAACCTTCAATTTTCGTATCAATATCACTAACTTTTTGATCCAATGACACTAAGCGATTATCTAAATTCGTTGACATAATTTTACCACCGTTAGTAAAAAAATTACCATTGTTTGCATCCTGTGTTAATTTTGTGTCTAAAATGCGTAATTTCGTTATAATTGCATCTGTTTTATGTAAATTATCACCAACGCGATTATCTAATGCCTCAACACGTCGCATTAAATGTTCAACTGCTTTATCCAAGTTATCAATTCGCTGCAATTTACCTTCCAAGGTCGTTATTACAACTTCAAAGACATTTAATAATTGTTGTTCTCTGAAACAATGAAAAACATAATGTAAATATCAATTTTAAATGTTTAAAGTTTTTATTTTTCTTTTCTAATCGCTTTAGATGAACAATTTGTAGAATATGTCTTTGCTATGTTATTATAATTTGAAATTTTATAACTAAAAAACAAAGAATAAATGAATCTAGATTAGACTATAGTCTTATTTGCGTTATTTAGAATGTGTAATATTAAATTATTTGCTTTGAATATTATGTTATTATTAATAAGTTATTTTTCGAGAGCAATTTTCTGTTTTATTTTAAACTACTTAGAAGATATATAAAAAATAAATGCGTAAAGATTGATTCAAAATCTTGGTACACTTAATAAAAATAAAAGTCAAAAAATTGTTATCAAATAATTCAGTATAAGCATTCCGTATTTATGCTAATATATATTTATTCCAAATGAAATATCTAAACATTTATTAACTCCACATTTTTTGTTGTTGTAATTTTATTGTTTTATTCGTATCTCTCAGTTTCTGTAGTTTATTTTATTATTTATAAGAACACCTATGAAAACACGACAACGTGGCATTTCGTAAAAAATAAGCTCTAAATAGAACACAAATATACAATTATTGTACAAAAAATAATATTCATTTGTGTTGAAGTACTGTATACTTTAAATGCATACAATACTAAATAATAGTTTGCTTATATTAATGGCACGCGCTAGATTTTTCTTAAATATTTTTTTTTATATCTCAAAAATAGTAAGAAAAAACTACAAAGTGAAAGTAAAAGTATGTACATTGATTTTTTTAGCATAAATAAAAAGAATATGGATATTTATTTATATTTTATTATTAATACTTAATAAAAATTATAAGCATAACTTATACAGATAAGAATTAATAAAAAAAGAAAAAAGAAACGAAAACAAAAGCAACGTCAAAAACTTCAAAACAGTTCACACATTATACTTATTAAACATTACCTGTTGTTATTGGTTTACAGAAAAATAAATAAATAAATAATGTATTTAAAGAGAATTACCATAATGTACACATGTAGTGATGTAAGATTATGACATTATTAAGTTTTTAAATTTTGTTCAGATACAAAGGACAGGGTGAAATAAACAGGGTTATTTTTTTCTGAAATTAGTCTAGATTGGGGCCCTAACAACGAATCATGTCTTAAGGACATGAATATGATATTTTTATTTATCAATTTGTAAATTACAATTAAAATTATTTAAGTAAATTAAAAGTGACAGAAAAAGAAATTTATTGTCAAAAACAATAAGCTTAACACACAAAAGTAGCCTTGCAAAACAATAAATAATATGGCCGTATTTATCTAGGGATGTCAAGAAGATAATCTATATGTAGCCAAATATTTATTATTTGAAATAAGATCGTTAGGAAACAATGTTTTATATTTTCTCTAAGTGTGCAGAACTTTTAAGCGATTTTTAAATAAGGAGCAATTATGAATTAAATCAATGACATAACTTTGTATCACTTTTTAATTATTGCTGGATAAAAAATAAATTTTATTAATTTTTAAATTAAGTTTATATTTAATATAAATATATTAAGTATTAACCTGATATTAAAATCAATTTCTTATAAATTCTCTTTAAATATTTTTTCTGCTGTTAAATACAATACTTTTTGCTACTATTTTTTTAGTATATATATTTATTTTTTAGTCTCCTCGTTTTAGAATTTTTTTCGTCATTTTGCAATCATTTAAAAAAAAAGAAATTCCATAACGTTTCAGGAAGCGGTAGTCGTTTTTTATGTAATTATATTAATGCTGATTAAATATGATTAGTCGTCCGAGGCAATAAATTAATCAATTTGAAACAGATAAAAAATTAACTATAATAATTAACAATTGTTATTTAAGTTACATAATTTACAGTAAAATTTGTATTTAAATTAATGAAATAAATAAGAAAAAGTAAATAAACAATACGTAAGTTAATTATTCAATTAAAATTAATAAGAAAAATCATGATAATAATGCTTTTTTTTATTATTTTTTTCTTGTTATTTTTTTAAGATTTATGATTTTCAGAAAAAAAAGCAGAAGAAGAAAAAGTCAAAAATAAAAGAATTATTTTTATCGTGATTATAGTTTTTTTATGTTTATAATTAATTAAAATAATAAGCAAATGATTGTGCAATTTTATCGTCACAACAGTAGAGTTCATGATTAACGTTAAAAACCGTGCTATGTTTTTTTATTTTTACGGTTTATAATGAGAATTTTCAACAATCGGAAAATAACGTTTATTTTCTTATGTTAAATTTATCAATTTTATAAATGAAGACTCTACTGTTGTAGTTTTGCTTAATTTGTTTTTCAATTTAAAATTAAATAAATTCGATAAGAAATCTTTTCACGTAGAAAATTGTGTAACAAACATTTATTTATTTATTTGCTTTGTATTTATAATTTCGATGATGCTGAAGTTGAAGGTTAATTATTGAAATGACAATTATTTATGTATTTATAGGTTTAAAAAAATTACAAGAAATAAAAATAAATTTTTTATTTCAATAGATTCTTCAGCTTTTTAGTTTTATTTTTATTAACCTTTAATTAATTTTCTTAGCATTTTTTGTATTTGCTTATTAAATTTAATTTATTTATTTAAATCGTAAGTACTTTAACCTGACGTACTGCCACTATTGCTACTTATAAAACAGAGATTTTATAATGTTTATAACCTTTGCTTTTTGTGTAATTATATTAAAAATGAAGTTTTTCTATGAATAGTGTTTTATTGCCATTGGTTTGAACAATACACTTTTGATAAGAATTTTTTGCATTTGAATTATTAATATGATTATTATAGTGACAGATCATAACGCTAGTAACTCTTTACATTATTTTACATTCAAGTCGCCTGTACTATATTAACAGTTTAAATTAGAGAAACAGATTAAGATCAGTTCATCCGCTTGTTTCATTACAAGAAATTGTTCTTTTTTTTCCTTTAAACGGTTTAGTATAATTTTTTCTAATTTATTTATAAAAAATAAGTTTGCTTGATAAACTTATATGATGTATGGTAAAACTCTCTCTTAAAAATTCGTTATAAGTCACTTATAAAGATAGGGGTTGTATAGTTAGTTTTCATTTTCCTGCAAGGCATTAGATAAGGAAGCCTAATAAGAATTGCAATAATTCATTTTTTAACGCAAACCGGATTAAAAAAAAATTAAACACCAAAAAACCGAATCGCAGAAAAGTAAAGAAAAATAATGATTTTTTATTTAAATGAATTATTTTTTTTATATGTAGACCAGTTTATGCTTTTTTATTATTATTGTTTTTGTCTTTATTATGATGTAATAAAAACAAGTTTATTCTGTTTTGGTTAATTTTTTTATTATCTTTTTTATGATATATATTTATGCACAGTGCAGAAATGTGTAAATATTATTTTTCTTAATCGTGGTTACAATTTTTTAGCTACTTATAGCTTTTAATATGCTGTTTTGTTGTTATTTGATTGATATTTTTATTATAATTTTATGTATAAAATACAATTGAGTTTATAAATAAAGTAAATATTTTACGTTAAAAATTTTATTTTTTGTAGCAGTTTATGATTTTTTTAAATAACACTCTATTTGCAAAAGTTGCAATTTTTTTTTAATTTATTTATTTTCATATAATCGTTGATACAAAAAAAACAAAAGAATGATTACTGCTAGCAATTATGGTGATCATATATTTGCTGTATTGTATTTTGCTGCCTTTATTTTTTAGAAACAATTTATTAATTGAAGATTTATAGGAGATCCACATTTTATCGTTTCTACATAATTTAAATGTCTTTAAGTTTAAACTCAAATAAATGTTACGCTGATAATCACCCAAAATATATAATAATAATAATAATTAATACATACATATTAATAAACCACTATTGTTACTTGAACTCAAAATTTATATAAATTTTTCTTCAATTATTTTATGACTTGCTGCTAATTTATTAAATTTAAAACTTGCCACAAATATAGAGCAACCAACTCTCTTACTTTTTATTTTCGTGTAAAATATTTTCATTTTCTAGAAAATTGATCTGTGTAACTTTTTTTTTTAATTACTACTCAGGTGATAGAAAATAATAAAAAAATTATTATTAATTATTTTTTTATTATGATTAATTATAACTAGTACAGTGTTGTTGGTGCTGCTGTTGGCAACTGTTTACTAGTCTTATTATTTACCTATGACCATAATTTTAATTAAAAAATAAATAAATAAATAAAATAAAAATTAAACTCAATTTGTTGACTTTTTTTAATGCTTTTACATAAATCATATTTAGAATTTTAATTAGTTTTTGGTATCTTTAGGTATTTTTTTTTTTTTTTTGTAACTAAAATATGACTTAATTTTCCATTTAAAGTAAATTCAAGACACCAAATACATTGGCCTGCTGTTACTATTTTTATTATTTCTTTACTTGGTGATAGTTTAAATAGTAAGTTAAAGTTACATACATAAAACAGTGCCTCATGATATATTACCGTGATAACAATAATAATTTAAATTAAACATAAATAATGTAAAATTTGTTACGTTACAGTTGTATCAATTATGAGCACGAGATTTATCTGGCAGTAAATTATTTGTGCTAATTGTGATATTACGGTTAACATAACTTATAAATAAATATATGAAAACTCACAAGAGATATCATTAATACAAAAATAGGTAAAATCATTGCAAGAAATTATAATAATTAAATTATAAAAATAATTAGTGAATTTTGAAGGTTGTTTATGCTTATTTATTGTTCTTTTGCTTTTTTAAAATAAATAATAATAAAAATTATTTGTATTTAAAACAATGGTATTGTTGGTAAATACACAACACATTTGTTAACCTAATTAAAAATACTTATAAAATTGCCTTAAGCTGCTGCTCCTCCCACCGATGTTTTATTTGTTTTATTTAACTATACGTAGAAAAAAAGGTTTTTTTGTTTTATTTTTATTCTAAATGAAAATTAGCATAAAAATTTGAAAAAAAAAAAAACGCTAAGATAAACCTAATGAAATTAATACACTGATTTGAGATAAAATAAAAAATTATTATTATATTACTGCTGTAACGGCCTTTATGTTTATTGCAATTATCATTTATTTTTCAAATTACAATAAATAAAGAAATGAAAAATTATTAATAATTTACAGTGATGTCTCTCAGTGGTTACAGTTACGTGTGCAGTATTGATCGTTTTTGTGCAAATAATTATTATCAGTATGTTTAAAATTTTTGTGGTTTTGCTTAACTTTTACTTTGTTTAATACTTTTTATCTGATTTTTAATTTCTGTTCGATTTAAGTGCTTTTCCAATTTTGTATAGCTTTATCATCGAATTTTCTCAATTATTTTTAAGAAATGTATTTACTATTATTAGAAATTACTATTTACAGGTTTATGTAACTTTAGCGGATTAATACCGAGGAATATTTAAAAGTATTTTTATTCCATTTTTAAAGCGTTCTTAGATAGTTTTTCAATTGCGTTTATGTTAGCTTGAGAACTGTCTGTTTTATATTATAAAACATACATAACCATATAAAAAGGCGTTATTATAATACTTTAATTATTTTAAATTTGCAAATTATTAAACATGATTTATGGAGTCATAATTACAATTGTTTCGATTATTATGGTAAAAAAAAACAACTCAATTTATGTCAATAAATTAAATAATTATAATTGAAAAAAAAAAAACAAAACTGAAATTATAATTAAAAATTAATAATAAAATTGTTCATTTATCGTTTTGATTATTGTTTTTAGCATAAATTCGGTTTCTCATAACCTTGAAATGTTTCTTTATTTTATTTGTTTTTTTTTTTTTTTTTGGTAAATTTTATTGGTTTTTTTTGCCATAAGTTTGAAAATACTGTTTTAGCGCCATAAATATTTTGAGAAATTTTTATTTTTGGATGCTTGAATAAGGATGTTTGATTTAACTACAAAAAAAAACCATCATCAAAAATTTCAAGTTTTTACGCAATTTCGACAAATTTTAAATGATGTTACTATTTTTTCTAAATTGGCTTATTTAGATTAATTTGCGAATGTTACATGATAACATTCCAGATGATTATGTACTTATTAATAATTTTTTTAATTTTCATTGCAACCGTTATTAAATATTTATCGTGACAATAAGGAGTATAAGGTCATTACTTCTAAATGAATGTTTTAAGGGAAAAGACGTACATATATTGATACTTCTGAAAATGGATTACTATTTACTGCTCGCAATAAATAGATAAATATTTATTAACGATTTGCTTTTCTATAGACTTTGATACAATAACGAGCAACGAACCTTGTAGTATTTTTTTTTCATACATCTGGAGACAATTTATCATTAATGGCACATTTGGCATACAGTTTAATTTTGCCGCCGTAAACAAATTTTTCAAAGACAACGTGTCACCAAAAGCAAAAATTAAAATAATTGTTGTATTTTTAAAAATAATAATGTTATTCTTTTGAATAAAAATCAACTTTTTCCCACATGGCTTTAGTTTGTATTTCGTTTAAAAAATAAAATCATTTCACTACTTGTGCGCCTAATAAATTTATTTTTTTATTTATTATTATTTATTTTATTTATAATTGAATTAAAATTAAATTTATTGTCATTTAACTTATTATCTGGCTGTAGTATTGTAAGTTAACAAATAATTTAGAGACAAAGTAAAACCGATTAAAATGTTTTATATTTTTCTGCTGTGCAATAAATTATTATCATGTTAAGTCGGTATTAAATTTTTCCTTTCTTTCTTTCTACTTCGTTTTTTTTTTCGTCATTATTATTAACTATTATTAATCTGCAATAAAATTTGAATGGAAAACAATCTAAATACAAAACAACATAAGCAATAAAATTAATTCTTTTTATTTTATTTTTTTTTTAATTTTAATTCAATTATATTTACTTAACATTTCTGTTTTGTAATTTATAAATGTAATGCAGAAAAACGAATATTTTCTTTTAACTAATTATTGTTAATAATAAAATTAAATAAAAATGATTTATGTCTGTGCATATAAACAAGTATAATAAAATCGTAGACAAAAAATAAAATAAAATTAAAAATTTGCTCTGAATACCATCGGTGGTATGTATTTGCTTTGCTAATAAAATAATAATAATAATGAAAAGTATTTGAAAATAGCAAACAAAAAAAAAAAAAAAAAGAAATCAACAAAATAAGTACGTGAAAATGTACTTTTCAAAATAAATAAATAATTAAATGCCATTTATGTAATATCGCGCGCGGACTACACTCTTAGCTAATTGATAATTCATCAGAGTTGCGTGCAGATTTTTTTTAAAGTTTTTATTTCATTGCAATTTATACTGTTTTATTATTTACAATTATTATGTGCATTAATTTAATTTTGTAAAAACATAAAACATTATTTATGCTACGGAAGTGAAATTATGTTTTAAAAAAAATGTCACGTTTTGTTAGTTAAAACAGAAGAAAATAATTTTTTTTTTGTATATATCTTATTACAAAATTTGACTTAATTTCATTATTATAAATTTATTTTTAAATATATTTTCCGTATTTTAGTTGTTAAAATTTGATTAATTGCATTTTTGCGGAAGAAAACTATTTTTACGTAAATTTTTTTTTAAATGATTTTTGTATTTAAAGTGATTACGTATAAAACTAATAATTGTAAAGAGTGAAAAAAATTTAGATTTAAAAAAAAAAATATTGTATTGGTATCATGACAATGTTTTTCATTATATAGGTGTTATTTTGAAACAATTTTTTAAGAATACATTGAGTTTGCATAGCATAAAGCTGGATAGCTTTTTAAGTATTTTAAAAATGATAAAAATTATTCTGTTTAATTTTTCTGTATCAGTTTTCCAGTTTTCGTTTTTCTTCTTTTTTTTTTAAATTTATAATGTATGTATATAATAATTAGTTAAATTATAAGAAAATTTGTAACAGAAGGCCGCGAAATCTTACTCGTATAGAAAATAATATTTATTCTCCAAATTTTAACATAGTTCGTCAATTATATTCACTATTTACTTTTGATACAATAAACCCAAAGGTAAAATAATATTAGTATTTTATAACGGTTCAATAATTAAATATAAAATCAATAAAAAAAACTACAAAAGCTGCAAAGCAAATATTTATTTTTTAATAAAAAATGCCACACACAAAAAAAAGGTAAACAAATAATAAACTTAAAGCATCAACGACACAAAGTCGCTTTGACTTATGCAATGCATATGGATTTTATAAAATTAAAGGAAAACAATAGGAATTAAATATTTTTTTGTTTTTGATTTATTTTATTTAATTTCTTAATTTAATCTTTAGCTTTCAGTAATTAAAAATATTAAATAAATAAGCAAATCAAACACGAATTAGCCCTTGAATTAAATATTTGTATTTATTTATTTTTTTCACACAATAATTTTTTTTCCAATTTTTTTTTATTTCGCAATTAAAAAATCAATAAAAATAATTAAAATTAATTTATTATTATTTATTATTATTTATCTTTATTTATTTTATTTTTTTTTGCTTTATATGATTTAAAGTAAGGTAAGGTCTTCAGTTAAATAGCGGAAAAATAATTATGCCAATGACCTTAATACCATTTTTTTTCTGCTATACTGAATTGACAAACAATAAAATTACTGAAATATACAAAAAGGCATAAAAATATATATTATAAAAAAATATAAATGTATATTACAAAAAGGCATAAAAATTTAAATACGTTTTATTAACATTAAACATAAATTTCATCTTAGTATATTAATTTATAATAAAAGGATAAAAGATTGCTAGATCGACCGATTGCTAGTACATAGTGCACATTACCTTCATCCGTTTTAGTTATTTAATTTTGAAAAGAAATGTTTTTTATTCTATTTTTCATTAATATTTAATAATAGATATTTCTTGCCAAAATAATTATTTTTTAACCCGAATAAAACTAGTTGCATATATGATTTAATAGCGACTCAAAGTGTTTTAGATGAAGTTTAAAGTTTGTTTTTTGAATAATAAAAATATAAAAAAAAAAAAAAAACAAAAATAAGTTGCAAGAAATCCGTTAATCAATTTTTTTTCTTATTTAAATAAATCGATTAATCAATTATTTAATTAAACACTTAATAAATCAAACAGTTCAATAATCAACACCTTAAAATCGATCATTTATATTGGAAATGAAAAGAGAAATTAAAACATATGTATACGAGTATATCTACTGCGCATGTTAATTAGTTTTAAATTCTGTGCAACAGTGGTGACAACAGCGACGCGCGCATATATATGTTAATTGTTTTTTTCTTTTATTTTTATATCAGATTTAAGCTTGCAGACAGCAGGTGGTTTTTCTTATTTTATTTTAATTATTTAATAGAAAAATCTTTGTTTTTTATGCGCTTAAATCACACACGCAGTCGTATTTTAATTTAGAAAAATATTTATTAGTTAAATACGAAAATGACTTAAAAAATGTTTCTATTATAATTGTGGTAGCACAGCAAAATTAAATAAATTAAAATAGAAAATTTTTTTTTTCTTTTATTCCTAAAAGATCAATAACCAATGAATTGATTTCAATAAAATCAATCATCTTGCGCGTTTAAGTGTCTTTTCATTATTTATTTTTGACTTTTATGTTTAGAAAGTTTTCAATATGTCTGTGAATTAAGTATAGCGAAATATTTAATTTTTTATTTATTTATGATAAATAATGGTAATACGACAATTTGTAAAATTTTATTTTAGAAAATGATTGTTGTGATAAAATATGGCATATAGTCTAAGAAGAGATTCATAGAAGGCAGAATAAAGTTAAATTTATTTGGAATTGGTTTACTGATGGTTGCTTAAAATTTACAGCAGTGTGGTAAGCGAGTTAGTTTATTTTAATTAAAAGTTTTTAAGGAATAGTTTAAGTGTTGCTTACAAAGAAAATGTACTCATCATAGTGACCTTTGAATTATTTGTTGCAAAACATAATTAATTTATCTTTTATTTTCTTATCTAATTTTTAAAATTGAAATAATAGGCGGTTTAGGTTGAAAGAACAGCATATAGTTAAGTTAAACAATAGAACATAAAAACTGTTTATATATTAAATATTAATACACATTTAATATATATTATTAAAAGTCATTTATTTTATAACAATATTCTTGCGTAGCAATTATAATAAAAACGTTTAAATACAATTCCCCAGACAAATCTTAATAAAAATATAATTAACTATTGAAGTTTAATGAAAGTAAAACAAGGACAATTGAAATGATCTACATATTTAATTTGCTCTGTGCTTTAATGAATTAAAAACAAATATTCTAAAAGCTTGCAGTTTTATGTTTTATTGTGCAAAAAGAAGAAATAATAATAATTTTACGTAACAAGAGCAATAAATTGAATAATTAGGATTTAGATAATATTACACTGGAAGAGTAGAAGTGAAGCTAATCACGACGGAGCAAAATATTTTTTTCGTAGATCTTTTTTATCAATGATTTAACAACGGTTCTTATATAAATTTGTTTTTATCGAATGATTTATAGATTTTTTTATAAAATTTATTTGCTCATAATAAATGCTTAAATATTTAGTTTTTAACAAATAATAATTTTTGGAATATTTATCGTAAAATAAAAATAACCGTGCTTTTTACAATTAACTATTAAACTTTTTATATGTTTGTAATTGCAACATTTAAAAAAGAGGCAATAAAACGCGTTAATAAACATAACAAAAAACATCGAAAAGCTCATGTAAAATAAGGTATTTTGTTGCTTTCTTTACTTTTTCTTATTTTAATACTGCCTGTGCCTAAGTTAAAGGTGAAAAATTAGCGCAATATTATTACACAATCGAAAAATAATTTTTTTTTTCTGTTATGTCTTTATCAGATTTATTACATAAAATTTGTTATTATCTATTTCTTAAAGAAAACAACAAAGCATTTCACGTTAATGAGATTATCCCAAATAAAATGGATAATAAAATAAATTGAAAGCTCTAACTGTATTGCTTTTCATCGTCTACTGCTAAAGTTCAACATTTTTTATATCAAAAAATAACTAAAAAGGTATTTGTTTTTTTTTTTACTAAGCACAAATCTTATGTCACGATTATAATGTGGTTCGGTTTGTTAAATATTATTTATATAATTTTTTTTATTATTATTATTATCATTATTATAAGCATAAAATCGTTTAAAAATGTTATTTTATGGAACACGTGTGCTGGTCAGCATAGCTTAATTATCGTTGCGATTTATTCAAAGCGATAAGCAATTTGAATTAGTTTGAATTTTTCTGAAGTTGTTTTTTCCTAACATATATTATATTTTAATTAATGGGTTTTACTATATGATTGATATTATTTTTATTATTATTATTATTACAAACGCAAAAATATGAGTTATTGAACTTATATAGTGATTGATCAACGGCAAGTGATCAAACTATTTTTGTGTATATACCTGGTGTGCGGATTTAAAAAAATTAACAGTACTTTTGAATTGACTTAATGTTTCATATAATCAAAAGTAAAATTAAATTAAACTGTTTTTAATTAGATTAATGTTTTAATAAGCAATATATGTATATAACTCTTTGTTGCTTTACTAAGCATATTATTTTATTTATTAAGCAGCAATTTTCATAGCAATGAACTTTTATGTCACCAATTAATTCAGTCTGTACAAGGTATCGCTGTTTTACTTCTTTTCGCGATAATTAATAAAATATTAAATCATTAAAAAATATAATCAAATGCACACAACCAGTATAAAAGATAAAAAAAAATCGAAAGTAATTAAGTTCTTGATTAAAAAATTGTTTTCTTTATAAATTGAAAAACGAAAATGTCTTTAGTGTTTTAAGCAATTTATTTTTTATGTCACAAATAATAATAATAATTATTATTATTATTTAAATTAATCACTTTTAATTATATAATAATAAAAATTAATATTTAATTTATTTTTGTATATCTTAATGCTTGCTCTCGCGACTACTTGCAAAAAAAAAAAAAAAAACAATTTTTATTTAGAGCAAAATAATGAATTATTATTATTGAATTAAAATTTTTATTATTTTTCTTTATTTTTAAATAAAAAGTAATAAATTTTAATGAACATTTTATAATAAATTAAAGTACTTTTGTCCTTGACAATTTTCGCTTAATTTTTCAGGTTTTTATGCCTTTATTTAAAAAAGGCAACTTTATAAAATCAAAAAAAAAATGAAAATTTGCTTAAAATTTCTTTATTCATTGCGCTTATTATATGTAAGGATTTTTTATGACATTTTCAAGTCATAAACAACTAATTTTTTAAGATTGAAGTTTTTATAATTATTGATAAGTAATTCAATACTAATAGAAAAACGTTCAGGTGTTTAACAGATTCATTATTTTCTTTAAAAATTTATTAAGTTATATGAGATAATTCTCAAATTAAACACATTTTTGGTTTTATTATTCTTTTGATATTAAAGCCATTTTCTTTTCCGAGACTACTCTTTGATTTGTATTAGAGAGACATTTCGTGGCCTTTTGGTTAGCACATGTTAAACTGTAAGACACTAAATAGCACAGATATACATCGGCGAGTATCAAAAAATAGTTGTATTTATTTAAATGATTTTAAACTGTGTGATTTGATATATCTCTCAAGCATACCAGAACTCTGGCTCTCTTGTGTTTTTGTTTTCATGCTTTTATTAATTTAAAAAATAATTTATTTTCTTATTATTTCAATATAGTTTAAGTTTTGCTCTAAAGACATTTTTCTCAAGGCCAATAACTATTATTATTCCTTGACAAATAATTGTTTTCTTTTTTCGTTGTTTTAAGTCACCTGTTTCTCTATAAAGTGTTTAAAAAAACGTGTAAATTACATTGTACATTTTTTTATATGTTATATTTTTAAATAATAATGAAACATTTTTTTTTTATTTCACCGTTTTAGAATCCAGTTTACCTATGAAGGTGATCAATATTTATAAAAAAAAATGAAAAATTATCTTATTCTAAATCTGTGTACGCTACGCGCAGGTAAACGTTAGTTTTGATTTCATAAATTGAATTAAATAGTGTTCTTTTTATTCTAAATATATTGTCAAAATCTTTGTACAAAATTTGCTATTTTATATAATCATTATTTTTCAATTAAATTTCAAATCTTTTATATCGGTATGACGTATCGCTTTGATTACTAAACTTACACCTATATTTAATGTAAATAACAATTCATCCTAAATTTTCTCGAATATAATATCAGAAAAAAATAACTAGCTTGTTGTTTTTGTATTTTAAACTTAATTAATAAATATATAATTAATAATCTTCAAAAACAATCACAATAGCAAAATACACAAACAAACATAATAAAGTGTAAAAATTGGTTTTATAACATAAAAATTTTAGATTTTGATCAAATATTAATTGCAGAAACTTGTTTAACATTAATTTTTTAATAAATTTCTTAAAATAATGGAATTTAATATCATGTCATCCGTTAACAGAATTTGTTTTGGTGTTTACATAGAATTCAATCAAATTTGTAACTTTCTGCTGTGTAATTTTGTGTGAGTTTCTGATGCGAACTATAACTGTACAATGATTATTTTTATAAGTGATGAACTCAATTCAACTTCTTATTTTATTCTTGAATTTTCAATAATTAAAAAAAAACGTTAAATCAAAAATTTATAATGAAACGTCGTTATGTCATGACTCTTGTCTTTTGCTGAGTTACCTATTTTCCAATTATTATTTTTATTAATACTATTATTGTTATTTTTCATTTTTACTTTTCTCATTGGCAACTTATAAATTACTAATAAGAAAAAAAAATTGCAAATCCAATAATAATCGCGTAGGTAAGAGAAAAAAAATTATTAATTTATTTAGATCAATGACAAATGAATTACCTTTTTCTATTTTTTTTTTTCTTTAATTTATTTTTTTTCTTAATGCTAGATGATAATGGGTTAATTATTCATAATTTTCTACAAAGTTTTTGCATAATTTCACCTAAGGTTATTTGCTTTGTTTGTTTGTTTTATTGATTAATCGAATAAACTGATTACCGGAATAAAAAAAATTTCGATTATTTTTCTCAGGGTTGTTGATTGTTGAAATAAAAAAAGTTATTAAATTTTACAAAAATTATTATAATTTAAAAAAGCGAATTTATTAGAATATTTTTTGGGATTAAGACATTACGAACCAAGCACGAATTTTTGTATTAATTTTAAGAAAAACCTCTTTTACAAGAAATGTTTGTATTTGTACTAAAAATTATGATGAAACTTGAGTCTTTTGTAATTTTTTACGTAATTGACAAATTTCCGGAGTAATTTAGTGTCAGCAACTCGTTGAGAAGCTTATTATAAAATTGATTAATGTCTTTAGTTTTAGTTTTAGATTTTTGTTCTAACAATAGAAGATAAATATCCGGGAGGTGATGGTTCTCATGGATATATTGTTGCTAGAAAAACGATGTATTTAGAATGCAATTTTTTTTTGTTTTTGCTTGCTTGGATAATCTTTGCGGTTATGTGTTGATTTTACGATTTTAATTGCTGCTGTTGTTGCCATTGTGGTTTTAATTGTTGCTTGCATTATTTTAGGTCAGTTAAGGCGTTGTTTTTATAGTTTTTGTTTTTCTTACTAATTAAAACATTTTTTTTTTTCGATCTTGACATCATCATTATCAGCAGACATATATTTATAATTTATTTTAATTTAAAGCCTTTATAATGTTATATTCACTGATTATATGATACAAGTTTATACATTTTTAATTATGTAGTTTAAACTATTAATGGTACATAAATATAATTGCAGTCATTTATTTTCTATTGTATTCTATTCAACAAACTAATAAATTATTTTGGTGATTTTAAAAACATTTATTAATTTATTTTTTGCCATGAAAAATAATGTTTTGTTTCTGTTTATTTTTATTTATTTATTTAAAGAGAATAAAAGGAGATTCAGTTATTATTTTGGTTAAGGTAGAATACCATATAATACCATAAATTTATGGTAACATAATTTCTAAAATCTAATCTTTCTCTTTTTATACATAATCAAATAATAAATATAAACATCTTTAAAACCAAATTGCTTATCTACAGAATACTATTAAATTATTTCCAACCGCAAGTAAATAACAAATAAGTCTGTGGTAACCTGTGGTAAGACAATGTACATACTTGATGAATTTTTCTCATGATTCTTATTTTCATTTTCGGTTGTTGTTTTTTTTAATCTACTTTTGTTATTTTTTTGCTTTTTCTTAATCAAAAACGTTTAAGTAATAAATTTAATTAAAAGCAATTAAATAACCCAAACAACAACACACGGCAATAACAAAAAGAAATACAGAAATTACATAATTACAATTTTTGAGTTTTCTTTCTCTTTTCTTCAGTTTAATTTAATTAAATTGTAAAATTATTATTATGAAAATAAAAAAATTGCCTACAACTTGGACACAACATGATGAAAAATTAAGAAAAAAATTATCTCAACACACTTATACTTGCTGTGCGTACATACGCCCATTATGTATTATAATGAAAGTTAAATTACACAAAAGCTCTCTTTTTTTTTGTTTATTTAATATTTATTTTTCTTACTCCGGATATTATTATTACTATTATTATTGTTATTAGCGTTAATATTATTATGTCAATTGGTTTTAAATGTTTTGTACAGTAGCGTCGATTTAAACTTTGATTTAAGTAAACGTTTGGTAAGGCATTATCGTTTTACTGCAATATTGATAATGGCAAACCCACATTAGACTAAAATTTATCAATAAGGCTGTTTTAATTAATTACAATTGTTTTGTGTTCAGCAGTCGTACTTATTAAAATTTAAACTGCATTTTTTGGTTAACAACAGAAAAGACTTTTTGACTTATTTTAAAATCCTCGTATTTCATTAGCAGAAGATAATGATATATAATCTCTGAATAATTTAATTTATTTAGTTAAATAAATAAAAGATTTAGAAGATTGAACCAAAAAGTAGTTAATTCTATAAAATAAACAATAAAACTGAAAGTAGTATAAAAAAGCCTTTACTTATATCATAAAAATTTATTAAATAAATAAAAGTTTTGAAATTTGTTGGAAAAAGTATGTGCGTTGCTACTGTAGCATTAGTATTATTTTTTTATGCAATAACGCTTTTTTTGTTTTAATTTAATAAATTATAATGCAAAATCTTAGATTGTCAATTTGTATTTTAATCTAATAAAATATATCATGTAACAAAAGTATTACTATTTAGTTATTTTTGTAAAATTGTGTAACTAAGTATCTGTTTGTTGAATGTGCGGTATTCTGTAAATATAGCGAAGAGAATGGATTTTTAAAAAGAGATTAATTGTGAAAAATATTGATAAAAAAGGTTTATGACTGTTTTGTGTAACTGATTAAAAGACAAAATAGTCATTTCTTAAAACGCTTAAAGATTTGTAACACTTGTAAAAAGGCTTTACTATTTTTTTAGGATTTTAGCTTTATTAATAAATTAACCGTTTAAATTAATTTTTATGCGACAATTATATATATATGATAGACAATGTTACGTGAATTGTTTGCCACCATAAAAATAAAAACAAACAAATGTTATGTTAACAAATTTACATTTACTACAGTTGCGTGTAACACGATTAATAATTTGATAATATTATTTGCCAACTATTTTTGCTTAACAATATTATTACCTATTGCTATTATCATCCTATATTATGCCTTTACATCGTATCAAGTCAGACATATTACAACACTAATACAAAACATATTTGTATTAAATAATTAACAAATTTTCCCTGTTTTTAATTTTTATTGTTATTAATTAATTTATATTTTGATTAAATAATTTATTGAGAAAAAAAATTATTTGTTTTTCTTTTCTCGTGTTTAGTTTTTGAATGTAATATTATTATTATTATTATTATTTATAATTATTATTATTATGATAATATTAATAACACTATTATTATAATGGAAAACCTTTCACTTTTTCTGGTATTTTAATTTATATTTCTTTATTCACAATTTTGTTATTTATTTTGTGAATAAGTAATTAAGAGGAAGACGCTTAAGCTATTTTTTGTGAAGTTTTTTTTTATTTATTTTTTAATTATTATTATTTTTTTTGAGTAATTTATTATACGTACTTCATCACCTTTTTTTTTTTGATGCTGCTTCTTTCAGTTTTTTTTTTTTTATTAAGTCAACATCATTACCCACCAATATTATCGTCATCGACGCATTTTAAACACTTTAAGCAATGAAACCATTCAAATGATATTTATTTACCGATTGGTTATTTATTTTTTTAATTTTTATTATTTGTTAATATAAAGTGTTTTTCAACAGTACAAGCTCATTTTTTATTAATCAAATAAACACAAATTATTTTGAAAAATTATATTGTAAATCGAATTAGTAAAAAACTATCCGTAGCGTTAAAAATACTCTAAAAACCTGCAGAAATAATTTTTTAATTAATTTTGTAGCTAAGATCGCTTGCAAAGGGTAAATCTTTAGTATCAAAGGAATCTTTAAACTGATTTTTATTCAAAAAATTTGCTTATTTCTTTATATACATATACTTTACTTCCTATCACTGCCACAAAAATACTCTTCTAGCTTAGGTCTATCTTTAAGAAAAAAAAGCTTCTGCTCATAACTTATATACAATCATCATGACGTAACACTTGTCAAAAAATTATGGAATTCTTTACAACTTCAAAAGTATTAATATTGTAATACGAAATTATCTTAATTAATCAAGTGTTGACAACGCAATAAAAGAGTAAATTTTTATTAATGTTAATGTCAATATTTTTACATAGCTTCATTAAAATCTTATTGTACTCTTTTGCGCTAGTTTTTGTTTTGAAATAAAGTTACTTTAAATTGCTTAGATTAAGAACTATAATTTATTTTTTAACAAAAAGTTTATTTAAGACTGTTACCGATAGTCAATTAATTAAACAGAAACCACGCATTAATCGATTTTATATAAGAAAATAAAAATAAATAGTCAAATTATAATAAATACATCACAATATGTCATTTATTATGTCACAGAACATAAAAAGCATAAAAATAAAAATCTTAAAAAGCCAAATTTTTGTTTTGTTTATTAATTTCTTTATTTTAAATGTCGTCGTAAAGTTGTTTATTAATTAGATAAAACTGATATTACAAAACATCCACAGTAACGGTCAGATTAAATAATTTGATTTGTTTTTTCACCTATGATTTATTAGAGTAATTGACGTTCATAGTTGTTATTAGTTTTTTGTCTAATTAAATTGTATAAATATATTTAAGTATAAAACGCATGATTTTAGTTGAGTTGATTTTTTTACTTATACATACATATGATACTTCTTATATTGTTTTGTCAACACAATTATTATATTTCATGTTCAAACGGTTAAGGATTATTAAGTAATCTACACAAGCGTGGAGTGGTATTTCTTCTCATTTGTTTTTTTTTTTTAAACTTATTTAGTGTGAAATTATGAGAAAAATATTCATTTAAGCAATATTGTTGGAAGTTAGTAATATTTACGTTTTTAAAAGTATTTTTTTTATTTTCGATTTTATTTTTCTTTCATTTATAACCTTGAATGTAATCAAACAAGCGGGCACATATCGTTGAGTTTTATTGTTCCGGTTTGTTGAAAGATACAACATCGCACATCTATCAATCTAAATTTCTAAATAACGTTAAAATTTTTGCTTTTTTTAATTCATTTATTTTTTATTTCATCTTCAACGGTACGCGTATTTTAATTGCTTAATTGTTAAAAAATGTTTTATTGTCTGCGATTCATTCTTTATTTCATTAATTTTATTACCATTTGTTTGCATTTTCGGTTATTGTTTGTGCTGCTGTTAATTAAATATTGAGTAAATAAATATTTTGGCTTTTAGGGAGTTTTTATATTGTATTTTAATTTCTTAATTATAAAAATGTTTGCTTTTTCAAGTTCAGGTAGACAAGTAATCTGATGCAATTTTTTTTTTTTTTGATTAAGATAACCATAATACTAATATGCGGCAACATTTATTATTTTATTAAGTTCGGCGAATCAGTAAAGGCCACTTTTATTTATAATTTGGTTAGTTAACAATGAAATTTTCAGCAGCTGAGATGATTATTTTAAGTACAATTGTGTAAATTATGCAAATAACGTCAATGTTCTATAGGTGTTGCTTAATTTTCTCACTGTTAACTTTCGACAAAATGAACAAAATGTTTTCTATTATAATTAAATAGGAAAAAAGTACACCTTATGCGTGATTAAATAGTTATTGTAAGCGTTAATAGGAAAAGCATATTTTCTTTTTTTTTATTTTATTTTATTATTATTATTATTATAATTTTATTTCTTGTGTTTTCTTTTCTCAGTGTGAAATTTATTTAAATATGCAATATTAATTAGATTTTCGTGTTTATTAATTATTATTTTGTATGATAATTAAATATTTTTGCACCATTTTATTTTTCTACTATTACTGAAAATATTCGCAATAATTTCGCGTTTTTTAATATTATTTTTAATTTTTATTTTCTTTTTTTTTTAACAAGTTAGTTGCGGTTGGCTAAAAAATAAATTATATAATTAATTAGAAATAAACCTGCGAAAAGCACAAACAAAATTTCCCTATGTGAAATTAATAAATTAATTATAATTATAATCATAATAATTAAAATATATACATATATATTGCATAGTAAAATTTGCATTAAACAAAATTAATTAATAGTGTGTGATTATTATGTAACGAATATTGCTAATCTAGCATATTTTTATAATTATCGATTTTTTTTTTAATTTTAATTAAATTGAACCAATAATAATTAACCCTTTATGTGGCAATAAAAATATACTAGCCAATATTAATAATAGATAATTTGTAATAAAAAATAAAATAAACTTATTTGCCCATAAAATCAGCATTAAAGTTGAATGCATAATCTGCATAATAAACTAAAATTTGTTTTTCAAGCAATACGAAGAAAATAAATTAGTTTCTTATTATTTTATTAATTATTCAAAGAGAATGTCAAATTAAATTTAAAGAAAAAAGTTATTTATAACACTACCACTATATGGGCTTTTTTTAAATTTATTTAATTGATTATTTCAAAGCTTTTTCTTCATGATTAATTATTGTTCGTTAATGCTTGGTCTTTGTGTTGGTGTTTGTTGATTGCTTTTTTACTGCTTATGTAATTATGCAATCTAGTTAATTTTCTTAGAAGCCTAAAAGGTAAAAAATTTTTTTAATTTTTTATTTATTTTTATGTAATTGGTTTTCATTTAACGGCTATTTTTAGACTATGATTAATTTTGTGACAATTTTTCATCTTGTGAATACATAATTTTTGAAAAAAAAAGAAAAACGATTTTGTGGAATTTTAATTTACAGACAAAAATGTGATTTTTAATGAGCTTTTATTATGTGAGAAAAATTTCATTTGGCTTTATGCTTTTTTTTAAAGCTAACGTTTTATTTTTTGTTAAATTATTAATTTTTGTAAATATTTTTATGTATATTTTGTGGACTTAGAATAAAATCACTTTATTAAACATACGATTAACTGAAATTTTTAATTTTATTTGAAATATAGAAATTTCCAACTTCAAATAGAATAAAAATATAAATAATATAAAATATAAAATAATAAAGGAAATATAATTGTAGGGCCAATGGTTTTTATGAATCAACAAACTCTGCATCCGTAATAGATTATATGCATGAAATTATAAAATATCACTGCAGAAGTAAAACTGCAGGTTCTCATATGGCAAAAGTTATATATTATCATATACTTATCATAACTTTTAGTGTTAAGGCGTCTAACTCAAATATTGATTAGTGTAATTTGAGTAATTAGTGTTTTAATCATTTCTGATTTATTAAGAATCTCTAACATAAAAAAGGGTCTTAAACGATGCCTTTAAGAAAATAAAAATGTTTAATTAGACTTCCATAAATAAGCCAGAAAATTTTTCTGCTTAGAAATTTCAAAGCAAAAATACACGTAATTTGCTTTCTTCTACATTTTTAACTATTGAAAAAAATTTTTATTTCCCATTTTAATTTTTCGTTTATAACTCAATTCGTTGATTAGCACATCTGCATTTTTAATTTTCCAGTTTATTAACCACACATATTGTAATATTTTGTGTTAATTAAATGAGAAAAGAAAATTAATTGACAGGAAATTGCTTATTGGTAGTACTTTGATTAAAAATCTTCTGAATCCAATTGATTTTTTATGTGTCGCTAAGCAAATCATTATGCTTTTATATAGTTGATTATAGCCGGAGCTTTTTCCTTATAGTTTAAATAAAGAAAATTAAAAAAAAAAATTTGATGCTTTCATTCATACTTATAATAATTTTGTAATATTCCAATTTGTTTAACAAATTGCTCTTTGTGTGATTAAATTTATTCAAGGAGTAATATAGCACGAATTTAATTATTGATGTCTTCATAATAAATTTTTTCTGTTGTTTATAATTGTGAAATAAGTTTATTTTTTAAAAAGTAAATATATTTTAAATAATATTCAATAATAATTGTAAAAAATTATGTAAAAGAATGCTTTTATGGAATTATTTAACAGCAGAGAAGGATGCGCTGTGCTAAATACTTTAAAAAGCATGGGTAATTAGATGATAAATAGTGATGAACGACTGGCTTTTATAGTTAATCGTGCAAAAACGTACAGTATTGATTATGATTTAAAAAATTGTTTTTCTTATTGTTTGTTATTTATGTTGTTGCTATAGCTATCTTTATACTTTAAATATTAAATTAGAAGCTGTTGTAATATCTTCAAACAATTTTGGATGCAAAATTTATTGCACCAGCACAAATGAATCGTTAAAGCGGACAATTATATTATGTATAACGCGGAATATATGTACTTGCTCTACTTCTAAGTGCATTTTAGAACAATAACAAAAAGAAAAAAAAAATTCTTTTATCTATTTTGTCAATTTTTATTTATTTTGTTTAAAGTAAAATCATAATGAAGGTAAAAAACTTATAAGAAAAAATGTTTATTCAACTTTTACTCTTTTATCATTCGTTTTCTTTTCAAAAGCTAAAAAACGACAAAAAAAAGGTAAATAAAACTTGATTTTATTTATTTACTACATATTTTTTGATTTAAGAAAATGAATTAAAAAAACAGCAGCAGCACCAACATCGACAACAAATAATAAAAATTAAATAAAAAAAAAAGAAATGCTTTCACGGATTTAACCAAAAGAAAGAAAAAGGTGTTTTATGTTGTTGTTGAAATAATTATTACCAACAACAGTAGTTAATTTTTATTTTTTTACTTTAGTTTTGATTTTAATGATCATGAATTTTTTCTTTTCTTTTGTCGATAGTGACACAGAGCTACGGTATTGTTGACGATTATCCAGCAAGAAATATATATTTATACTTAACGAGATAATTTTTTTTCTCTTCATTGGTTTTCTCCGAATTTACAGCTTAAATTCAAAAAGCTTCTGATAAATTAATATAAAAAATATATAAATTTATATAAATAAACTTTGTTTTTTTTTTTTCTGTAACAAGATAATATAATTCTGACGCAAAACAGTTGATATCATTTTTTTAGTTCGTTAATTTAGCAACTGTGCAGTTGTTTAGGATTGATACAATATTTGAGTCTAATTTAGACATTCATGAAACCTCCTTAATAACAGAGAAAAACACTTTTTTACGCGAAATAAGTGAGTATTTACTGTAGTAATAATAATTTTGCCGTAACATAAGTTAAAATTCATACGTGAAATAATAATATAAATACAAAAGTGCATGATTAAATTGCTTGAAATACAATTTAAAGTATTTTTTTTTTAAATAATTAAATAATTTATTAACTTTCCCAACAAATAATTACTTAAAAGAGAAAAAAACACAAAATATATGTTTTTATTATTTATTTTTGATTTAATTTAAATAAATTAAACAAACGAGAAGAAAAAAATATTTAATAAATAAAAAAACACTTAGATTTATTTGACCCTAAGCGCAGGTGTATATTTTGTTTAAAGAGAATGAAAAATCAAAAAACTAACAGATACACGAAAATTTGCCTTAGAAATTTCATTTGTTGTTTAATGATGTTGTTTCATTGTTAGTCGTATTGATGGTATATTTAGCGTCTTAAAAACATTTTCTATGTACTTTTTATGTATTTTTTATTATTATTATTTATTTGAAAAATGAAAGTAGCAGAGAACTAAACAATAAAATTATTATTATTATTATTAACAATAAAATAATAATATTAATAATAGAAAATAATTTTAAATATATAAAATAAAGACGAAGAAAAGCGAAATTAGTCTCCCATTATGCGCAATGTCATGTTGCTGAAACATAAACATTTCATAAAATGAAAAAAAAACAATAACTTTCTTTGCATATATTATGTTGTTTAAAAACTTTATTCTATTATTTACTATTTATTGAATTTTTTTTTTTAATTGATTGGTTTGTCAAAATTTCTAAAATTCCATATGTTTAACCGAAAAAAGGCATTAGAGAATGCATAAAACTGCTGTAAATCTTTTATAACATAAATGTCAACGTTACTCACATTAAACAAGCACTTTTTACATTTTGAAACCTAGCTTATAAACTGTCTGTTAAATTTATCAATTCGAATAATTAACCACAACCACCGTGCTTTACAACAATTTTGAATGTCAATGGGCACAAACAAACGAATTGTAAGGATTTTATTTACGAATACCGCCCAGTTATATACCGCAAAGGTCATTAATTTTAATTTTTCGTCAAGAAAAAAATATTATACATGTATATTCACGTTGAAAATAAAAAACATTAGACAGAGTTTAGCCAATATAATGCGGAGAAAAACAAGACAATAAACAAATTACCTCGGTAAATAAACTGTAAATAGTTTTTTTTTAAAACATTTTACGGTAATTGTTGTATTTTTTTGTATTTCTTATTTTTATTTTTTGTTGAATAATGAGAAATTTGTAATTGAAAATGAAAACGAATTTAAAAAAAAAGTAATAATAATAATAAAAAATGAAGAATTCAGCTTGATGAGAATTTATTTTTTCACTTACGAAAATAAAAATCGTTTAAAAATAAATTATTATTTTAAACAAAACACGCGGTTTCTTTATTTTTTATTATTTAATTGAAGTAAAAAAAAAATCATTTTTTTTTATTGGGTATTTGTATTGGTTTAAGTTTTGCAAAATGTTATTTATTTCTTTGATTTTTTATTTATTAATTGTTTCTCATTATATTCTTGTAATAAAGTAACGTTTAGTTAATTTTCTTTGATTAAAATAATTTTTAAAAATAGCTAAGTACCGACATGGATTTTTATTGAAAAAAAAAAAGAAAAAACTAATTAAATTTAATGAAAGTTCGTTTTATTACTTTAAAATCATTTTATTTAATTATAGTAATAAATTATCAAAGCTCTAATTAATTTAAGAAATATTATTAATTCTTTTCAATTTAATCCATTTATTTATTATTCTATTAATTATTGATTATTTAGAGCAAAAAACATAAAATTAGTTTAGTTTATCGATATTGCTGCGCATGAAAAGTTTACTTATTTAAATTATAGAATTTCAGTTCATTTAACACGTTTACAAGCACGTGAATACAAGTGATTGCATTTGATCTAATTGAATTACACATGATAATTGTGTAGCAAACCGATATACCAATAATAACCAATCATATTGTGAATAAATCTTGTCCGAAATTGCAAAACAGCGATTTAAACCAAAAAAAAAATGTTTATTTAAATAATTGACTAGTGATTATGTATAATATTAAGTTAAAATTAACATAATTAATTTATGAAAATAAAAAATTATTTATAAAGCGATTTAAATACATGGTTATCACTGTAGTAGAAATGATTTGTATAGAAGTAATGTTTTAATTTAAAACTCTCTTTTAACATCTTGCACTTTATACATAAAGGAAATGAAAGGAACATTCAGCAAAATGCCTTTATGTAAACAAATAACATATGAAATTAAAGAAAAAAAAAACATTGATTGATCGCGTGTATTATTTATAACCATTAAAGAAAAAAAATTTAAAATTACACAAAAATTTACACCAAAAATTCAACAATCATATATGTAGTATATACATTTTACCTGTTTTTATGTGCAGCAAATAAAGAAATAAATAAAAAATTAGTAAATTATGAAAACCAGAAATAAAACAAAAAGAAATTTTTCTTTTCTTTTAAATATGGTAAGAAAAAAGCAAAGTTTTACCTTTTTTTGTTGTTATTTTGCTTAACATTATTCTCTAATTGTTTTTTCGGTAAGCTTTTTATAATGCAAAACTAAACAGCTTTAAGATGATGGCAAACAAAAATATTAAGTGTGTTTAATTATAGAAATATTTATAATTCGTGCTTTTAAATTGTTCAATTTTGGTGAAAGAAATTCAAATTTATTTCCGCACACGCATTTATGTTTTAAACCAAATAAATCAAAATTGTTTGCAATTAAATGATTTAATTAATTAATACAGTGCATACATTTAAATAGCGAAAATCAGTTCATGTCGGCCTGAATATGTATTACACGCACACATAATCAATCTCTGGTGTTTTTTTTTTGGCTAAATATGAAAATAAATAAATATTTAGTCGCTAAATTGTCTCACAAAAAAAATAAAATTATGTAATTATTACTATAATTATTTTTCATTTAAATAATTAATTTATTATTACATAAATTATAACTTTTTATTTATTTATTTTATACAATTTTTGTATTTTAGCCTTTTTGTATATTTATATTTATAAATTTGCAAAATTTACATAATTTAATATTAAAAAAATATATGCAAACATGTTTCGTTGTCATTTTTAATTAAGTCAATAGTACCCCAATAGTTGGTATTTAGGACTACTTATGTTTATGATTTATAAATTTGGTAAAAAAAATTCTACAATAAAGTAAAATTTTTCTGAATTATTTTTTCTAGTAGATTTATGGCCAACAATTTTTTATTTGTTTAGTATGTTTTTAATTTTTTATTTATTTAACATAAGTAAGGCAAATCAAAATGTATAAGACAAGTAATCATCGAAAAAAGTATTTTCTCAGTAATAGCATTTCTCAAACGTTTTTATTTATTTTAACATAACCCCTAGTATATCATCTGATTATAGTTCTATAAATATTACGTTAAAAAGAAAAATCAATAAATTTTCATTATCTGAAATTGTTTCACAATGGTTTTCATAATCTTTGGAGAAATACTATTTCCGAGCACTAAGTTTCTTTGACTTTGATTCCGAAACCAAACACGATAAAAGATTCACATTCAATTTAAGTTTATTAAATATGCAAAACGATTATTTTTTTTATTTCCTTGTCGCAACACTAATTAATTACATTATTCATGTTTATGTTATTATCTATTTTACTATACAAAACCCAAAACAATAAATCATTTTCAACATAAAAGTGTTACTTTCGCACAAAATTTAAGCTTTCAGTTTAGCTTATGATATAAAGTAAATAAGATAAAGAAAAAGCATTGCGTGCTCATCTTATCTAAATAAAACTACTACAATGTTGGTTTTCACTGCTGCTGGTTGTTTAAATGAATTAATTTTTAGATAATTATTTCATCTTGCATAATGTTTATCATTTGTTTTCCAAAAAAATTAATATTAAGTTTTAATAAAACATGAATCGCTTCAATTAAATTAACCAAAAAATAATATTTTTCACAAATGATTAATTATTAGAAATTTATATTTATTTAAATTTTTTTTTCTGTCATTTTTTAATTTATTTATTTCTTTTTAATTTTTTTTTTTTTTTGTATTTAATTATAATTCCGTTGAACAAGTGTTTTTCAATTTTTGAATATTTTTTCTGTCTTTTTCGTTAAACTATATAATCAGTATGGTGACTCAGTGATTATAAAACAAAAAATAAAAATAAAAAAAATTTATTCTTATTATTTACGCATTAATTAATAATTGGTTATATATAAAAAATTTGTTAATCGTGGCTTTCTTACTTTAGTTTTTTTTTTTTTTTGAATTCTTTAATTAATACACATTAATTGTATAAAAAAAATTGTATAAAATAAGGAGTTCAATTCAGTTGTACTAGAAAGTATTTTCTGGTGAAATTATCAGTTATTAATCAGTAATCATATTAATTAATATCACATTTTCATTAAAATCCATAAAAAAAAAACAAAAAAAAAATAACTAAAATTGAATTATGTACTAAAATCATTTCTTATGTTAATCTATTTTTTTTTTCATTATTTAAGGATTAATTATCATTATTATGTTAATTGCCACTATTTTGTAATTATAACATAATAAAATCAATAAAAAAAACATTAATTATTACATAAATCCAAATAAAAACAGAAGAAAAATTATGTAAACAACCAGATTAATAAATGTTTAATGGCGATACGTTGCGGCACCGTACAGTTTAGTAGCGTATCGTACGTTTATTATAATGCGTTAATTTTAGGTACGATTACAACACGTTATGTTTTGATTAAACTCAATACGTTAAGACTTAACTGTTAAGTGGAAAATATATATATTTTTACTTGATTTTTGATTAAATAATATTAGTAATGACTGTAAAGTGATAAAATGCTTACCGTGATTTAAGATTTCCGCGTGCTGATGACGTTGCTGAATTACTATTATTATTACTATTATTATTATTATTATTATAAATATTATTATTATTATTATTATTAATATTATTATTATTATTATTATTATTATTATTATTATTATTATTATTTTGATTATTATTATTATTTATGTTTCTGACAGTCACTGTTTTATATCCAGTTGTACCATTATTAATTTGTGATAATTGGCTGGCGCTAGTCCTTGGTAAACGTGGTGAAGGATTTCCAGTGCCAGGCCGTACAGGTGGTGTACCAGCATCAGCCAATATCATAACATATAAAGTACATGAAAACACTAAACCAATGGCCTTTAAGGCCCCCATTTTAACTAATTTAACTTTAATATAAATGTTTTATTCCTTTAAAATTGATTTTTATTTTCTATTCACTTAATTTAAACACTTGTTTTTATTTTATTCTTTGATTTATTTTAATTAAATCATTTTTTTATCACTGAAAATTGAAGAAGTGAATATATTTTAAAACACTTTTACTAAATTAATAGTATTTTTATTAATTTTTCTCACTTATTGATTTGTTTTTATTATTTTATTTGTACGCTCTCGGTATAATTTCAATTATGCAATCGATGTCATGTTTACTTAACTACTAGGGAACTATAATTTTACCTTTAATGAAAAAACCCATAAGATAATAACAGTTACTGAATGAATATTATTTTTATAATATTTATTTTATTTTTTGTTTTATAATAAAAGAATAAATAAATAAAACAAATCACCGGATATCCATTAAAGCATAAATAACAGAAACAAAACAACAATCTCTTTCAAAATCGTTAACTGTAACTAAAATATAAGCAACAGCGATAGAAGCAAAACACCAACAAGAACTTAAATTTTGTTTTAATATTAAATGTCCTTGTTCAAGAAAAAATTAAAAAAAAAAAACATTTTTTGTTTATAATAAATAATTCTATTAGCAAACGTTATGGTATTGTGGGAATTTGTGATTTTTTTTTTAGAATGAATTTATTTTCGATCTCATTAAAAACATTTAATTTTAAATGCTGTTAAATTAAGCTTTACTTTTAATCTTTTGGGGAGTTTAGATTGTCTTAAAGTGGAATATGTTATTATTTGACAAAATAGTTATCTTTAATGTTGTCTTTATCTTCTCTGTTAAAAAAAAAACTGTTTTTGTAAGACTTCTAAATTCATTATACGATTATGATTTTTCTAAGAACAAAATTAACCAAATTATTCTTTACTTTAAATCAAAGCCATTAACTAATTTAATTAAATACTGATAAAAATGGCACACAATTTGACTTTTCATGTTAATAAAAATAAAATCAAAAACTAATAAATAACAAGAAAAATATTAATGATCAAAATTTATGGGTGAGGCAATAAACAAAAAAATAAAAAAAAGCAAAAATAATACACAAATGAGTGATATACAAACAACAGCCCAGCTGTGCCTGATGGTTGCTTTGGCTGCTCTTGCATAGCTAGTGTATTTATCCATCGAAGAAAGCACAAGCCATCAAACGTGATTTTTTTATTTAATTTTGTTGTTTTTTATTAATATTCTACAGATCTATGCAAAAAATAAAAATATTCATTAATTATTTTATTTTTGTTGGATTTTTATCAAAGAAATAGAAGAAAAACAACAAAATGTATAAAATTCACAAAAAAAATAATATTGTTGCCCGTTTGTTTTTAGGAATTTTTTTTTTTTTTTTTTTGATTATTTTTAGGGAGCTTTGAACTTTTACAAAAGTAAATAAGTTGATTTTATGCTGCTTCTGCTGCTGTTTTTATTATTATTATTTTTTTTTTTTGTTATTTTTATTGTTTATTGATTATTACTTTTTGGCATATTGCTGTTATGAATTTGATTAATTCAACAATAAAGAAATAATAAAAAATCAATTTAATAAAAATATCAAATCGATAAAATCATTTGAAGCAAAAAAAAAAAACATTAATAAAAACTGTAAATTTTTTTTATTTAATAATGAAGAGACGTAAAAGGTGAAAAAATATCGCGAAAAAAGTTTGACGCAGTGATTTTTAATTAAAAATTGTTTTATTTTTTTTTTTTATTCGTGCAAAAACTATTAAAAAATTATTAAAGTTCTTTTTACTTGAGAAATTATTGAAATTAAACCGAATTTTTATTTTAACAGTTAACATGTTTTAAAGGCAAGTTATGTTTCTTTTCTAAATTTACTACCAAAGTGGTTGAATAATATTAATATTTTATACTACGCAATAATGCATCGAAAAAAAAAACATACAAATAATTAATTTGAAAATCTTTCTAATTAATTATTTTGATTTATATTTATTTTTTTTTTTGTATCGTTGCACCAGTACACCAGTGCAATTTTTTAATTATATTTATTAATTTGTGTTCATATGAATATTTTTAATTAATTTAATTTACAAAATCACACCACACATTTATTTTTATAATTATAATTAATAATTAACACAAAACACACACACACTCATATATATATATATATATACTTTGATTAACATAATAATTATAAAGGATTTAACAAAAATCCACCCATTATCATTTAATTAGGACATTTTTGATAAAAATAAATAATTTTCTAATTATGTAGTTAAAAATGAATAACTTTTGCTAACCACAAAGAAAAGTGTTTCCCTTAATCAATTAATAAATTCTGCATACTTTTTTTTGTACCAAAAAAAAAAAGATCAAAACAAAACTAAAGAAAAACACAACCGTAACGTAACGCGAATGAATTGATTCTGCATTCAATTTAAAACTAAAAAATATATATTTAATTCATACGAAAATGTACCAATGGTTTGTACTGTCTGTTGGTGTTGTTGTTGTTGTTTGTGCTGCTGCGAGTGGAGCTTTTACTATGATAGTGTTATTATTATTATTGGTGAGGTTAGTTCAATGATTTGTATGCCATGTACTGAAGAGAGACAAAAAATATGTTACTTTTTTGTAATTTGTTTAATCTCCCAATTTCCATTACAATTGTTTTTTTATTAATTATTTTCTCCCAAATTTACAGTTTGTAAAATAAATAAAATTACTCAAATGTTTACGCTCTTTGCAAAAATTCAAAAAGAAAACAACATAAAAACGATGAACAAGAGTAAAGGACGCCGTTCTCATATGTTTAATTTTAATTTTTCGTAATTAGTTTTTGTTGTTTTTCGTTTTTAAAGTCATAACAAAAATCAAAAATGGAGAGTATTTACGTTAATATACATATCTTGTAAGTTTAAATTCAGAACGACAGTTTTATTTTTTTATTTTGAGAAGAAACAGCACATTTTATATTGAAAAGTAAATTTTTATTTTGTTTTTGAAAAAAGCTAAAGCAGAAAAAATAAAAACGTTAATCAAAGAGAAACTTTCACTAAAACACGACGAACCCGATTATACTCTGTTTTTTTTTATATATACATTTGCATTTGTGTGTTAGTGAGTGAAGTTATATTTGCTTTCAATTTTTAGTTCACCAAAATTTATAAGTCTGTATTGTTGCTGATATCGCTGCAAGTGGTAATTAAAATTATTGTTAACACAAACACTGATAAATCTATTTATTTTAATAATTTACAAACATATTAACGAAGTTTATTAATTATTTTCGTTAATTTGTATGCTAATTAATTTTAATTTAATTATCATAATTGTTTAATGATTTTTGTAAATTAAAAAAGAATATCTTAAATGAGAGAAATAAAGTCAGATATATATAGAGAGAGAAATGTAAATATTATATATAAAAAATTAAAAACCAAATATGCGCCAATCACTTTATTTATAATTCAATTTTCCCCTAAACCCTCAAGTAGTAGCTAGTTAGTGTTTTTTTAAACTAAAATTATGTTTTTTTTTTGCTCCGGTTATTGCAATATTATGTTTATTTTTATGATATTTTTCCGTATTTTTTACATTCTTTTTAGTATTATTTTGGTGTTAAGGATATGTCATAAATTATCTTCAAATTTTTAATTAATAAAATAATAACTGGTATATCAAAAAGTATTAACAACATATTAATCGAAATAATTTTAATTTATATTTATTTTTTTTTAAATGATTATGCGCAAGAGGTTATTGGTTAAAAATGATTAGAAATGCAAAATAGTTGAAATATTGCAAACTTGTTGGTTTCTCGTTTTAAATTTTTCAAGTTTTTTACGCTATTTCTGTACACAAAATAAAGCAAAATAAAAAATAACTTCTTTTTCTAACATCTTTGAAGATGCTGCTTATTGATTTCAAAATAAACATAAGTTGGTAAAAAAAAATAATACTTTTTCTTGTTTGTCATATTTACTTACTTTTAAAAATAGAAAAAAGCTTAGTCAACAAGAAATACTTAGTGAATTGTCGATAATCATCTTTTTTTTTTTTGTTGTTGATTTTTAATTATTATTTTATTTTTTGCTTAATTTTAGTTTTTTTTTTTTGTTGATTTTTAATTTTTTAATTTGATGATGATTTGTGACTTTGCATTCTCTTTGCTAACATTTAAAGCAATAATAGTAATAATAACAAAAGCAACAATAGCACCAGCAACATCAATAACTCTATCAACAAATATGACAAAAAGAAGAAGAAGATGAGTTTTTAAAATATTTTTTCAAGTCTGTAATGATTTATTAATTAAAATTTTGTATTTATATTGTAGTAAACTTAAAAGCATTTCTTAATGTTACTGAGCAAATCTGTCGATGTTTGTTTTTAATACAGAGATCGCTGTATTTTCAAGGTACTATCAAATGTGAATCGGTTTAAAGCTTTTTTTTTTTGTTGCTAAATTCCGGTATTGATTAATTCTTTGCAATCGTTTTGCATAAGTTTTTTAAATTATTATTTTGTAAAATTGAACTAATTTCTATGCTGACGTTTTTAATCTTTTTAAGAATAAAACACAAACAGTTTCTTACAATAAATACAAAACGATCCTAGATTAACTCAAATCTAAAACAATATCCCAGTTACGGCTAAATCACTTAAAAAAGTTATGATCACAATTAAAGATCAAAACAATATTCGTTCAGTAAAATATTTATCAAAATAATAATAATAATAACTAATTAATTAAATAACATTCTCAGCATTTTTATTCGCTACGCACATAAAAAAAAAAAAAAACATTTTTTTTTGTTCTCTATATTTTATTTACTTATTGATTTAATTACAATGCATTTTTGGTCGAGTTTATTGTACGAAAATAAATATTTAATATAAGCAGACAAAATACTAAATAATTAAATAATAATAAAAAATAATGTTAATATTTAGAGTTATGACATAGATTTTAAATTTATTTTTACTTTTACAAAAAAAAAAAAAAACAATTTTGTTGTGTAATTAAGCGTTTTTTTTTTCTTTGACTACTAGCGTTAGTTGCACTTTAGGTACATTTTACATAGGTAAAAAAATTAATATACTTAATTAAATAAATAATTAATTGTAACGAAAAGAAATAATAATAATGCAATATTTTTTGAGACCAAAATATGGTTAATTATGTACTTGACTGTTTTGAATCTTTCCATTTCTGTTGAAGAGGATGTAACTAAACAAATATCAAAATAATAATTATAATAAAATAATTGTATTTTTTATAAAGCATTATTAATTAAATTGTGTCAATAATTATATCTTAAACATTCAAGCATTATTGCTGTGCATTAACGTATTATATTTATTGTCGGTTTTTGCTTGTTGATTTAATTTAAATAAATAAAAAAGAAAAGCAATAATAATTTTAAAAAATGTACAAACAATAAGTTGGCATTAATACTATACAAAAAAAAATTAAAATTATTATAATAATATATTTATAAAATTAAAATAAAAAGAAACAGATCAAGCATAGAAAAATCATAATATTTATAATCAACATAAAAGAGGAAAAAAAAACAGAAACAAAAACCATTTCAGGAAATAATATTCGTTATTAAACTAAGTATATCGCGTAATAATAATAAGAAATAAAATAAAAAAATAAAAAATTAATAATAATAATAATTTCACTTTAAATAACGGATTATAATAACTATTTATTAACAAAATAAAGAGAAAAAAGAGCAAAAAAGTCTGTTATTATTTATTGCTAATAATTTTTACTACATTTTTTTTTCTGCATTGCTTTGTAATTTAATTCAAATTATAATTAATTAATTATAATTAACATTCATGCAGAAATTACAGTGAATACATGTTAATAATAGCTAATATGGTTATAGTTAAATCGCAAAAAGCTTGTATATTTTAGTATATGTAATTTGGTTATGTTATATGTCATTGTAACCACGAAAACTTACATAAGGTAATAAGCGAGAAAATGATCTATTGAACTGAAATCCGCAAGGATTTTAACCTCCGAGAATTCAAAATTCAGTGGAAAGCAAAATGCCAAAGTCGAAGTCACTATACCTCCCAAAAAGGGGGATGACAGTGTAAAAAATAAAAATTGTCATTGTAGCTGTGAAATATTTATTAATGTTGCAGTGTTATCAGTATGAAAAAGTTTTCTGTATCGATTTTTTATTGATTGTAGTTTGTATTTTCTCGTGATGTAGCATATGTTTACAATTAGTCAACGACGAATCGCAAACTTATTGTTCGTAAATAGACTCGGTTTCGAACTTACTTGATGTAAAACATTTTTTGGTGTACTCAAGTTTAAAAAATATAGCGCTATGCTCAACAGAATAAATTACATAAATGCAGGTAACAATATGCGTTCCGGGCATATTAAATTATTTACTTTGAAAAAAAAAATCACTTTATTAATAGTAACTTTTAAAATAATAATAAAATAAAAGATATTAAAATTATTCAATTTAAAAAAATTACCTAATTAATGACATAAGACTTAAAATAATTGAGCGTATACAAAAGATGGCGCATTGCAAATTATTTGATATACTATTTTATGTATTAAAATGTGTCATTAGACGTTTAAAGCTACGTCCAACAATAACACTATATTGTTATTAACTATTTTTATCCAAAGACATTTTTTTGCTTTAATTTTAACATTAAAAATTTATTTATAAATAGTACAACGAAACACTTTTAAATAGTGTTTTCCAATTAAAATCAATGTATGATTGAATTAACAGAGCAAATTTTGTTGCCTGTGCAAAATAACAACAAAAATTAAAAAAGCAAGAAAAAAACTTTCAAAAAAAAAAAAAAAAAAAAAACAAGCAACAGCAACTACAAAATAAACAATTATTCGCACGCAATAATTTTAGTGATTATGAGTGTCGGTGTTGGTGTTATTGTTGTTGTTGCTGCTGCTGGTTACTCGTTTCTGTAACAAAATTTAATTATTAATAAATAAAAAGCACGAAGAAAACTGTAACAAGAAAAAAATTATCGATATTTAATTATCGCTGATATTATTTATTAAAAAAAAATATACAAGTATTATAATAATTATCGTGTTTTTTTTTTAAATTACACGGAATATGCTAAAACAAGAAGGGTTTTATTTTTTTTTCGAGTGTGAGAAAAATTATTAGAATTTTCATTTGCATGGCGGGAAAATTTGTACCTAAAGTTGAAAAGGCCTCTAATTTTCATGCTATTAAAATTACGTAATACCATTTTATGCAGTAAATATTAAAAATAATTGTAGACAAAAAAATAGCCTCTAAATAAATGATTTAAAGCTTTAAACTTTACATAACAAATTTCAGTTTCAATCACAAAAAGATTTTTATTTATTTCACGTTCTTTATTTTTATCTAAATTTTTATTTTATTTATCTATTTATTTGAATAAAAGGCAGAAGAAGAAAAAATATCTAATTCTTATTGCGTTCTTGTATCTGATGTTCTTTATTTTGTATCAGGGTCCTTAAATTTTATTAAAACGGATTTTTGATTCATAAGAAATATTAAAGTATTTATTGGATTTTTAATTTATGAAATTAACAAAAGAATAAAAGAAATATCTCCAAAGTGTTTTAAATATTTTTTGTTATGAATTCATATATAGAAATTGATTCAAATCAATGATTTTTATTTTAAAAAATCAAGTAAATTAAACCTGGTTTGAATGGAATTTATATAAATCAACACAACCCTGTTATTTTTCTAAAAAATATTTTTTGCAAACAAGAAATTAAGATGAAAAAGCCACAAAATTGATAAAAATATTCATATGTTATATAAATGTCGCATCTAAACAGTAACAAGAGATAACAAACAATAAACCAAATCTTGTTTTTTAGCATTAATAGACAAACTTAAAACGTATTTTATTTACTATAATAAAATTCAAAAATAAATGATAATTTAATAAATTAAATCACTAATACATAAAATAAATTTCATGAACTTTAAATTTAACAAAAATAATTGTTTGACGCATATGGAGAGAATAAAAGTTTAACAAAATACACAGCCATAGCATTATTAAAGATATATAACAGCTAATTAAAACAAGCATACAATTTTTTTTTTAATAATTAATTAAACAAGAAAGCAATTAAAAAACATAGGTAGCAAACGCTTTTCTTGGTGTAATTTTACTTTAGCAAATTAAATACGTAAACAATCATTCAGCGTGTTGTAGAATAACAATGACTAGGTGTAAATATTGTACAATTTGATAATTTATACTAGCATAATTTATTGCTGTGGAAATATATCATCAAAACATTACATTCATGTTTTGATAACTAATAAATTTGTTTATATTTTATTGTATCAGCCGTAATAATTTTATTTATTACACCCGTCCATGCTAAACACGTTACTGTATAAAACATATTTACTCGTAGCTTTCTTATCATAAGATGGTTAAATAAATGAATCATAACTACATGTATCCTTCTGTGATATCTTAAAATCGAATTATGCAGTTTATTCTTTTTTAGTTTATATTCTGTTTAAGAAAATTATTTAAAATAATTAACCTGTTATTTGGAACTGCTACAGTATATAACGGGTCTTACTAAAATTTCTTTTGGTTTTACAGTTTAGAAAAATTTAAGGAAAAATTCGCTATTAGAATACTTTTCATTTTTGTTTATGAAGTTTTTCACCGTCATTAAGTTAAAATTACAATAATTTAAAATGATAATATTCTTTTTGAAAATTGTCAACATTTTAGCGTAGTTTTTTTAAATTGTTTGTGTGTTTTTTTAAAACTTTCGGCTTAATGATAATCATTTTTATTTATAAGTAAAAACAATAAAACGAAGTAAATTAAGCATAAAACGACACGTTAAGAGAAATTTGAAAAAAAAATACTCAGCTTCTTATCGCTTATTTTAAAATAAGCAATTTGTCACGTTGTTTTCTTGAATATATTTTTATTTTTTTATTAATAATTATGGAAATTAGAAAATCTCTAAAACATAAAAAAAAAATGTTTTGAAAACTAGTTAAAATTAATTGATATTTAATTTCTTTTCTAAAAGAAAATTTTAATTAATGTCACCACGTTGTTGGTTGCCTAAAAGCAAAATGGATGCATTGCACATTAAACCAAGCAAAGCCATTGAACCTTTCTTAATTTTGATTTAAATATATATTATTTTTTTATTTAATTGTCCAACGATTTTTTCGTTTTTCTTTTCTTTTTTTTTTCTTTAAGCAACAAATAAAGCGTTATAAAGCTATAATTAGTTTATTTACAAAATGAAAAAAAAATAATTAAAACAAGATTAAATAGAGAGAAAAAATAGTTAAAATTATGCTAGCGGCTGTAGGTTAATAAAAAAATAAAAAAAAAAAAAAAAAAAAATAGAGAGAAAAATTAATCATTGCTTCCAATATGACGAAATTAAATTTATTAATATATTTTAATTTTAATTTTTTTTTTATTATAATAATATGTGCAAATTACGTACATGCGAAACGTTCTTAAGCACAATTAATTATTTTATTTTGTTATTATTTATACACAAATACATATTTAGTTTGGTGTAATAAATAAATTAACGCAATTCTAATCATGTGTATTTTTTTTTACCAATGTAGTTATTACCAAAGTATTAAAAAATAAATAATATTACGCTTACTGACAAAAAACTGTTGTATTCTGATTTAAAATCTCGCTGGAAATAATTTTGCTATTTTGGTATATTTTAGTTATCGTGTAATTATTGTATTATTCTATTAACACTTCATTAACCTTTTCTTTTTTTCCTGCTTTAGAATATTGCAAATGTTATTTATAAAAAGTCTAAAAATTAAATTAAATCGAGATGGTTAGTTCTTTATTTGAATGTGGTTTACATTTAATTTTTATGGCACAAAAGCAAAGTAATTTTTTTTTAAGAATTATACTTCACCAAAAGTTTCTATTAATTTGTGCATCTCTTGATTGAAACGATGTGGTACTTATCAAAAGATAATTTATCGACTAATAATCATTCTACAGTTTTTTAGATCTTAGAAACCTTTTGAAAAAACTTATTTATTGCTCGTATAAAACTTTCGCTATTTTATTAATTTAAAAATAATTCCAAGGTTATTAGCCTTAAATAATAATTATTTATGCTTTAATTACTATTATATACAAACTAAATTCATAACGATGCCTTTAGTAGGTGACACCCAAACTTATGTACAAATATTGAAGTTAATTTTCTTTCTATCTTTGTCAATTTTTGATTAAATTTCGTTTAGTAAAGCAGTTTTACCTTTAATAAAGCTACATATTTTTGTAAAGCGTTTCTCTAATTTTAATTACCTCATAAATTAGTTTAACAGCGGTAATGCTTTTATAACTTTTATAACAATAATAATGACATTTTTCCAACCTCTATATTAAGCTTTGTATTAACAAGAAAACATTGAAATTGTCTTGGGATGAGATTTTTACTTTTTATTGAAAGAAAAAAGTTTTGTAATTAAATAATAATTAATTTTGCGTTTTTTTTTTTTTTTGCTTTACTTAGTTGATGTGAAATCCTCAACTGAACATGTTCTTTTTTAACGCACTTTTTTTTATTTTTTGCTGTTGTGATATCATTTCAATGCATTTTTTGTATTATTAATTTACCATTTTCAGGTGAAATGAAGTTTTTTTTTTGTTACATATTTATTTTGTAAAAAATGTTATGCTTAAATAGCAATGTGAAATGGCGCTTTTCTTCTTATAAGTTTTTATCATTATGCACATGCGATATACACTCAGTGGTTTTTTATTATTAAAAATTTCGCTTACCCACACTCGTGTAAAGAAAATTTTGAAATTGATTTTCATTCATACTGTGCAGACCAAAGTTTAATTTAACTGCAATAAATATTAATTTCTAGTGTGATCTCGTTTTTTTCCTCTTGTTGCTGCTTGTTTTTACCATTTTAATTGATTTTAGTTTAAGTAATAAATAGCTACGTAATGACTGTTGTTTATTTGAGAATTTTCTTACTTGATTTAATAAAGCACTTAATTGGTAATTGAATCAAATATTCGTATCCTTATTAAACTGTTATTGTTATTACTGTTATATTGACTAATTAAATCTTTATTCGAAATTATATGAGCAGTAAATCGGATATTTAATAAACAATATACATTGCCGTTAATTTTAATGTTCAATCTATAGTTTGTTTGTTTATTGATTTTAAAAGTCAATGATAAAGTGAGCTTGCCACCTTTCCGAGCTTAACTTGTTAAATCTTTCGCAGTGTAAGACGGTTATAAGAAAAGTTATAAACTGTTATAAGAAGTTATTTTGTTACGGCAAAATAAGTGGCTTCACATGGAATCTGAATAAGATTTTACTTCTTATCATTGCCTTAAGAAAAACCATTCCAAAAAAAAAGATATTAAACTTATATACATTATTCTGAATAGTATTTTGAATCTATATAATAATAATTTTATTTGCATTTAACTCGTTAAAGTTAGCAACTTTCTCTAAATTTTTAGTGTTTTACTCTGCAGAAAAAAATAATTAAATTGAAATGCAACTATAAAATAATCTCCAATTATATGCTGAGTTGTACATACTTTATATAATAATTTTTTCATTCTTCAATTACCTTAGAAGTAATTATTTTGATGTTTTATAACACGGTTATTAGCCACTCAATAAGCAAATTGATTGTTTTACATTATTATTAATTTATTTCCTATTTATTACTTCATGGAATGCTTTTTTTTTTTAAATTTATAATTATTTTTTCGCTATACAAATAAATTTTATTGTTCTTATTTTGGTGCCTAGAGCTTTTATTTCATGTGTTTTCCATGAAAGATATTTATTTTTATAATAAAAATGTAAGTTTTTATACATATTTTATATATATATACCATTTTAGCATTTATTGTTGCATATTCATGTTGCACTATTTATTATTTATTTATTTATGTTCAAAAATGAATTATGAAACACTTTTGTGTTAATTTTATATTATTTATTTTTGGTGCTGTTATTTGCTGTTTTTTTTTTTTCATTTTTGCTCTTAAAAACGTTTAAAAATTGTAAAAACAAAAATTAACACGAGAAAAAATATTTGTTGGCAAAATAAAAAAATTATTATTAAAAAAAAAAAAGAAGTAATTATTTTTGTTTCTATAAATCAATACTTGTAATTATATTTGTTATTTAATGCAATTATTGAAATGTACTTGTAATTAGGGCTTTTTATATGTGTTATTTTAAAAAAAAAAGCATATAGGAAGGTAAAAAATATGTTTAAAAATAAAGTGAATAGCAGCAGTAACAGCAAAAACATAACACCGCCAACAAGAGAGTATTTTTTTTTTGCAACAGTGCTTGATTGTTATCCATATTTGTAATAAATTTTATGAGAAATAAAATAATAATATTGAAAATATTTATAAGCAATTTTACACCGACTTTGTACACCAATAAATTTCTGAAAGTATTTTTTTTAGTATGATTTTCACTTGAAATTATTTTAAAGTTAAACAGTGAAAAAGTAAATTGTTTTTTTTTTGCCTTCTATATTGGAAGGCTCTTTATTTCAGATTATTTAAAACCTACGCTTAAATTAAAACTAAGAATAGTTAGACGTTATCAATTAATAGTTATTGCTAATTTCTCTTATAGTAAATTTTGGCAAATTATTTATTAAATTGAGCAGAAAATTATTTTATTATTAGAAAAACCCTTAATTATAGCAAAAAAATTATAGTTTTGATTGTGATAGATTTTAGTATGAACATAAAAGTGTTTTTTTTTTTTAAATATGATTTTTACCTTATTGCAATAAATTAAAATAATTAATTTGCAAAAAACAAACCAACTCTTCTTAGAAAATTTAAAAATAAAACTATGTGTGTAGGAGAATTAAGTGAATGTTACCTGTCACAAAGAGTTTTTAAACTCTGTAATAACAATAATAATTTTCGAAATAATATTTATTTAAAATAATAGAAAAATTAATTAAAACAATTATTATTATGAAAAATTCTTGTCAAATACAATTGTTTTGCTTCTATGTATATATATATATATAAATTTTATGTTCTTTTATGTATTTCATAATGCATTTCATAATGCATACACAAATGTGGAAAGCGCTATTGATTTTAGAAGCATAACAGTGACGACAACAAAAATTGTAGTTCTTATAATCATATATCAATGTGTATTATAATAAATAGAAATATTAGGTAAATAATACTTTAAAGTTATTTATCGCTATAAATAAAATAAACCCCCGAAATCATAATCTGTTTAACTTACTTCAGCATCAACTTAATATTGTTACCTAATTAAATTACTAAGCAGTAATTGACCCTTAACACGTAACATTATTACTATTTAAACTATTTCCGACGTTTGATGAATGTATATGATTAATTTTCTTATAATTAAAAATAATATATAGATTTACTGTTATTAGAAAATAAATCAGTTTTTGTAAAATTATTTATGCAATTATTTTCACATGAATTTTCTTTTTTATTTAATATTATATTATTATTATTATTATAATTTATATAATATAATTTTCTTTATAGGTTGTTCGTTTCATATGCTGTTTTTACTTTTAATTCAACCGACAATTGAGTTTAAAATAATAATAATAATAATAAAACATTGGATATGTCAGTGGTAAATAATTGCAAAACATTTAATGAAGAAAATACAATCAATGAAAAATGTTTTATAAATTTATTAAATACTGAATTTGGTAATAATAATAATAACAATATTAGTAATAATAAACAAGAAACTAGAGCACCACCAGTATGGTTGACAGATGAAAATGATGAAAGTACGTCGTATTCGCCTATAAAAAATTTAGCAGGTAAATTGTACTTATATATTTATTACATTGTTACATTTTGTATTTATTTTTTTTTATTTATTGAATACAGCATAACATTCAGTTAACTATAATTGTAAATGAAAATGTTTTTATAATAATAATAATATTAGTATTAACTTATATTTAATTTACTTTAAGCGAATCAAAAATGTGTTTAAAATAAAAATATAGCTAAAAAAAGGTAATTCATTTAGTATGTTTTTTTTTCAATAAAAATGTGCAATTAAGTCATTAGAAGTAGAAAAATTAATATTATTATTGTTATAATTAAATAAATTAATTAAACAAATTTTATAATAATAATAAAAAAAAAACTGCAACAATTGACAACAGATTTTATTATTATAATTATAATTATTATTATTCTAATTATTATTAATTTATTATTTTCCAAGCCATTATTTTTTAAGCATAACGTGACAAAGAATCTCTAACAAATTCACCATTTTTTTTTTAATTTAAAATTTGAAATGTTCGACGAAAATGACAGTTAGATAATCAATGGATATGTAAAAAAAATGGCGTAACCTCATAAAGATTTTATTTCGTTCATGAATTTCCCTAGACCATATAAATATTATATGGTCTTGGTGTATTTCATTTGCTGTTATTTTCTAAATTATTCCCTTTTAAAGATCTAAAAGTCATAACACTTAATAACTTGTTGGTATTGCTTAATATTAATTTTATTAACTTATATTATCTGTTGCACGATGCACTAGTGACATATTATTATTAGTATTACAAATAATAACCATCATTATAATCAATATTTTTTCATTTTTACAGTAAGAATAACAAAATCACCATCTCATGATAAATTACTACAAAGATCACCAAAAACACCAACAACTGGCACAACAAAAATAAGTAGATTAATTTATGCGAATGATGATGAAAAATTAAATATAAGAAAGCAAAAGACAATTGTCCGCTCGAGACATACATATAAAACAGATTACAAAAATGAAATAAATAATATAACACCGTCGTTTACACGTTCGATATTGGTCAATTCACCTTCAGCGATAATAACATCACCAAAATCACCATCAAAATCATTGCCTACTTCGCCGCATAAATTAGAAAAAGAGTACAATGTAGATTTTGAGGGTAAAAAGTCAGTTGAAGTAAAAAAATCTACTAATAAAATAGCGAAATTTGTTATGAATACAGATGATGAAGAGAGTGTTTCAAAAAAGATCTCAGATGAATCCATAAAAGAACCAATTATTATTCAATTTGAAAAACAAAATATTAATGATTTTAGTTTAGTATTCAATAATGAAAATAAAATCCCAAAAGAGTCCCACGAACCATTAATGTTCGATAATAATGCTACAACGAATGAATTAAAACTAAATTTGGAAAATATTATACCAACGACTCGTGTTAATAAGTTTAATCCAATTGTTGATGTATCGCCAGTGATTCCGGTAAAAAAAACTGAAAATTATCCACCAATTACAAAAGCAAAAGAAGCTGACAAAATGTCAAATGATATTCTATTAAAAAGTAATAAATCAAATGATGAGAACCTAAACAGGCAAAAGTCGCATGATCGCATTGAGACAAGACGTTATATGAAGGAGCAGCAAAAGAAGCGTGCGCAGGTACATAAAAAAGATAATCAACAGGAAAAAATCAATAAAGATATAATAAAGGAGCGTTTATCGAAACTAAAAACGAATACACGAAAAATAGTAAATAATAATGTTAAAAAAACAACGAAAAAAAAAGAAAAAAATGAGAATGTAGAAGAACAGTGTGTCTGTACTGATGTTCCTGTAACATCAGCGGATGATAAGCTATTTAGGAAAACTATCAGCGATAAAATAATTGTTAAAAAACCAATAGAAAATAAAAAACCAGAGGAGAACCATACTATTGAAAATAATAATAAAAATAATAAAATTTTACACTTGTCACCGTATTTTAAACGGAAATTTGGTATATTACGACGACAAGAAGATAATTCTGAAACATTTCCAATGCAACGAAAAATATTCAAGACTGAAAACAATGCAGGAACAGTAGACAGTATTCCAATAGAAAATGATAATACTGATAAATTATCTGCCAATGATCAAAAATTACTTAATAATACTTCAGAAATAGATAAATCAACGAAAATAGAACTAAATTCTAATATTCTTGAAAATCCTGATACAGACTTAAAAGCTCCGGAAGTTAAATTAAATATAAGCAAAACATTGCAAAATGATGTAACAAATATAATTGAGGAAGTTCCGATTGAAGAAAACAAAGATGATTTGCCGTACTGGCTAAGGCCGAGCGCTGTGCAAATATACCCTTATAACTTCATAATGGCGGTACGCAAGAAACTAGAAGCGATAACAAATCCAGTTATTCATCTAAACGAAAAGACTGCAACATCAGCAAATAATGATTTTAAATTGAAAATAAGTAAATTACTGGATAATGTCGATAACAAAGGTTTAAAAAATGTTAAAAGTGAGGAAATGTTAGACGAAATTGCGAATATACCGAGCTTAAATAAAAATAAAATGCCTAATCGGATGGTTTCAGTGAGCGAAACAATTCAAAATAAAGTATTGATAGATAATAATGTGAAAAGCAGTTCTGGATGTGGTCTTACCACTAATTTTTCTTCAATTTCATTAAATTTGCCACAATCAAATACAATATCAGATATTAGTTCAATAAAATCCGATTATGATATGTTGACCAGCACGCCCGTACATAATCTACACACAAATATCAAGAAGGATCAGAATACCTCAATGGAATTAAATGAAAATAATGACAGTGATACAGATGATACATTGCGCACAACTAATTCAATATCGTCGGTGATTTTTTCGTACGATAATAATCGTCATGAACTGCTTAATCTGCAGCAGAAAAAAAATGACGAAATTAATGATAAAATCCTAAAATCCACAGTCAGCCCATTGTCGATAACTAATATCGCTGATATGCGAATAAAGAGCAGTTTCTTGAACGACACAAATATTAAAAAAGAAGAGGAAGTATCAACGAGTATTGATGAAATTATATTGATTGAAAAGCAAGAAAGAGGTACGAAAGAATATCGTAATGAAGAAGTTCAAACAGAAAATATAGAGCCTGGTGATGATATGAGATTGACTGGCTTTCACAAAATGTTGGAAGCATTTAATCAAAGCTTAAGCCATGTCATTGAAGTGAATCAGGTTAGTTAGATAATGATTAGATTTTGTAATACTTTTATTTATTTTTTCAATTATATTAAAGCAATTGTATTCAGCATTACATGGTCCTTCAAAAACTGGTATCACAACACCAGCAACTAGATCAACAAAAGAAAATGATAGTAATATCACAGCGATTAACAATTTGGAACAAACTTTAATTACAACACGAAGTATTGCTTATACCGATGATTTTGAACAACAAGTTACTTCTCAGGATGAATTTCTCGATATAATTAATAACAGTAAACAGTTTTGTAATGAGAACGCAAACAAAACTTTAAATTCGAATGAAATCGAGGAAGAACTTGTTAAAAGTATTAATTCAACAATAAGTAAATCTTCGACTAATTCTAGGTCTGATTTGAAAATCAAGGCGTCAAATTTAAAGAAAAATTTAAATCAGGCAAACAATAATGAATTATCGGAAACAATTAAGACATATTCAAACAAAGAAAATAGTAGTAGCAGGTCGCAGTACACTGATATTGTAATGCGTAATAATGACAATAAAATAAATCAACAGCAGGAAGATATGGAAGAATTATTAATACAAACAGAAAAATCATTGATTTTCAATAATGAAAATTCTGGTGATAAATATTTAAATAATTTAAGTATTGGTAGCGATATATTTGCAGTATTTAATCGTAATAACTGCAGTAATAATAATATTAAAGGGAATTATAGTGATATTGAACTATCATCATTTATGTCAGCAACGACAATTTTATCAGAAACCATACAATCGAATTTAAGTTACTCCAATATTGGAATGGTAAGTTCGATTTTCTATTTGAAGATAGATTAATTATACATATTTTAGTTTCGAAATAATTTGCTAGCAAAATTTTACAGACTTAAGTCTTTTAAATAAATTTGGTGCAATAATTACTTATTTATTCCTTAATTTGAATTTTAAAAAATGAAGTCGCTACTAGCAAATATTTTAAGAAAAACCCCAAATTTATTCAAGGTTCCCCTTCTAAAGCATACAGACCATGTTACTTATAATAAAAATATACTGATATGTATTACTTTTTTTCATTTTTTCTAAACAGTATGAAAAGATGATAACCGCTGAGAAAACTAAAACCGAGCATTTAACATATCTAATGAAGTTACGTGAAAAATCAATAATTGATCGAACAAAGGGGCAATTAGCTTGGCTAGAACTACAAAAAATTAAATTAAAAGAAAAATCGCTGGGCAATGAGGAAATAAAAATAATAAAAAAGAAACAACGAGCTTTACTAGTGCGCTTAGAGAAAGAACGTAAAGCGATTAGAAGGTATTTTTTTTTGTTTATATTGCGATTTTAAATAGAAAATTCATTTTTTTTTTTTGGGTTATTATGTAGGGAAATAAAATTACAAAGTGACTTAACACAGACAACAAATACACCGAAAAAGCATTTATTGAACACGAGTATTGATGATTTATCGACACGAGTTGTTAGTTTGAAGCGTTCGTTAGCATTAAAATTGGCAAAACCGCAAACAAAAACCGCAATGAAAGGATATGAGATTATCGGTGGTGAATCAATTGGTAACAGTTTAGAGAGGTTGGCTTAGATTTATTTTTATCCTAAATGTTTGGCCCGATAGTTTTTACATTTTAATTTTTTATTTTAGAATTTTAGAAAAACGTGAAAAAGAATTACGCGAACGTCGCGATCATGTAGAAAATTTAATAAAATGGCATCAGCGGCTGGACAATGAGGAACAAGAAGTAATTGAAATAGAAAATTTATTAATGGGATATAACGTAAAAAAATTAGGAAACAAAAATAATCAACATGCTATTATTAGTTCCGTAAATAATAATATAAAAGCGAATTCTATAAATTCGAATGAAGACGAAGAGAAGAAGAAATTACAAAAAAAGTTGAATAAAATTGAGAAAAGTTTGAATATTTTAAAAAATATTTCTACAACATCAATTGATGATGAAGATCGGCATGAAGATATTAGTAATGCTAGTAACTGCACGAATAAAAGTAAATTAAATGAAGATTATGTACAGACAAGCGGTGAAAGAATGAACAAATTGTGGATGCGTTTAACAAACCGTAATGAAACAAAATTTGAAAGGAAAAAAATGTATAAATTTAGTAAAAGTGATTTGGAGAATTTCTATGAGGAGGCCAAGAAAGTAATATTTCGTGATTTTTTTCACATAAATAATTCCAAGGATACTACTTCGAATACGCTAAACTCCATAACTAATTTATTTACTGAGACATCGGATATCGCAAATGATGTTATTATAGCTGATTTGGTAGGACATGAGAATACTAAAAATTTATCATTGTTAAATTTAAATGCTAATGATGGGGAAAGTAGTCATAAAAGCGATGGAAATGATAATAATTATTATTTTAATAGTGATGAATCTGTGCATACTGGAGAAACAATTAAAACAGATGAAACGCCAACAATAACTAACAAAGTAGTAAAAACAACAGAAGTTATTTCTGAAAATATTAGTGACAATAAAAATGAGAAGAGTAACCAAATTATTACTGAAGTCATAATCAATGATACCAAAGATGTTTCAAACGAACCGCTAATGAATGATATTGATGAAGTTATTGAAGAAATATCCGATAGTACCGGAGTAGAAAATCCTAATGAAACATTTACGTATACAACGCCTACAGTGTCCACAATAACTGACATTATATCTCCAAGAAACGAACTGGATGCAAATTCGTTTACAAATTCTGAAGAAAACGTCACCACTTCGGCAATAACAGAAGATGTAGAAGCAAATTCAAACTCTGATTCCTCTCGAATACAAACAGATGATAATTTAAATACAACAATAATATTAAATGAGATAAAAACATTTGAATTGAAAATAAAAAATTTAGAGGATGTTGAAGAGATTTTATTCAATAATAGTGATCGTGATGATAATCATCAAGATGATAATAATGAGTCAACAGAATTGGAAAAACGTTTGATAAATATCGACGATAGTCTAAAGAATCTTAATGAAACATTTGAAAAAGTCCCAATAATGGATTTTGATGGTAAATTATTATCTCCTGATTCCGTATTGTCATTGTATTCGAATAAGGATATAATTGAGGGCTTAGATGAAGATGACGATGATGATGATACTTTTTTCGATGAGGATGATGATACTTCGGAAATCAAATCAATCGAAATCAACGAAGAGAATTCAATTGATGAGTTAATTTCACCACCATCACAACCACCGGTTTCTTTCGCTGATATTAGTAATCTGGACGACGATGATGAAGATAAAGAAAATCAAATGTATAACCAATTATCACCATCAACATCAGCTCAATTACAAAATAAAGCACTGCAACGTGAATACAATAATAAAAAAATACTAATTTCAAATCGTATGCCGGATATAATAAGCGAAGCGGAAGTGTTACGACGCCAGCAACAACAAATTAAAACATCGGAACAAGATGTATGGGAAATTTTTTGTATTTTATGTTTTTCGATTAATTTTTTAATTTCTTTATTTGTAGACAATTCCTAATGAACAGAGTGGATATGTATTTTTAAGAGAAATTCCTAATAAGCCACCGCCACCATATGTACCGCCAGCGCATGGTAGCCCGTTAACAGCTTTATTTCCGTCGGAGGAGCGTATTGCTGAGATTATTTATCGTCGGACAGAAGAATTGTATAATTCGGAATGTAATAAAGCAGGTAAAATTGAGCGGATTAAATTTTTATACAAAAATTACAATTTGATAATTGTTTTCTTTAAATTAGATACAAGCCTTTTACTCGTAACAACCGGAGCATCAGTACCCAATCAACCATCGTCAATTTTGAACGAAAATATAACAAATATATATGAGAAAATCATCCTAGATGTATGTTTTGAATGCTTTAACGATATCGATATTAAATCAATCAATGATGGAACAAGCAAACATTCAAAAACATACAAAAGTCAACTGAAATTTTATAATCCACCGGATAAATTAAAATGTATTCAAGAATACATATTAAAACGCGTTAAAAAGTTATTAAATGTAAATTCTGGTGTGTCTGCAAAGAATAACAATTCGCCAACAAATAACAAAAGTAATTTACTATTCAATAATTTTAATTACAATAACAATCGTCGTAAACGTGATCATGTGGACGTAATATTGGTAGATGAGCTATTTGAAGACGAACACAAGTGGATAAATTACGATTTAGAAGAGGAAATTGTTTTAAATAATGTTATCGATGAGATTTTAAAAAGTTTATTGCACAATACTCTTATTGATGTAGAAAATGTGTTTAACGCTAAGCAACAACTATAACCACTGCCTTAATGTGAATTCTTTTATTTTTCTAGCTTAATTTGATCTAAAATTATATAAAAATATTTTTTTTAAATAAATCAAACACTGGGTTTTTATTTCTTTCTTAAAAAATATTTATTTTAGTGTAATAAATATTTAATATTGGGATGACATTTCACACACTTTGTTCCATGTGGATTGGTTGATAAATTTTCGCCTTTATTTTTTCTGTATTGTTCTACTGTAAATCCTTACTTAACTTCCTTAACTTGAAGGCCTGGTGGTAATGATTGTTTAAGTTTTTCGGCCTTCTCTTTATCGAAAACGACCAATGTATACAGAAAACGGGAACAACGGATTTTAAATTTTGTGTTGTCTGCGTTCTTCTTTATTTTAACAGCACGCGCATCTTTCCTGCGGGCTTTTATTAAAAAATCTTTTACTTCTTTAATTTCACGTGGCATACTGAAAATGTAATTAAAAATTTGATTAATTAAGATACATATTTTTAATAATTAATTAATGTATTTACTTGAATATTGCTTAAATTATTATTTAGGGAAAAAAACTACGTTTACTCTTGACGTTTACCACGTTGAGAAAGAAAGAAGATAGGTTAATTTACACAAAAATGGATTCCTTTCCGATAAAGAGAAATACTATAATTTTATTAACGACATCTATTAACTAATAATTTTTATGGTATAATTTTAGTTCTGCGTACTGTTTTGTATATTTAATGTTTTGCAAAATTTATTGTAAATATATAAGAATAATTAATGTAATTTTGTATTACATTGGCAACAAGCCACTTAAAATGAAAATAAATTTATTTCTATTTGTGCATTTTATATCGTATTTTTCCCTTTTTTTCAAAAAAAAAAAACTTTGATAAGTTATTTTCGTAATAATCCAGTGGCAGCTGTTTCATTTCCTTTAAATGATGAATAGAAAAATTTGTGTTTATTTTTTATTATTTGTTTTATTAAATTTAAGTTGATTAGATCCATACTGATTAATAAAAAATTAAAATGGCTCATTTTTTAAACATTTTCATTTATAATTTATTATTTAATTCACTGATTATGCTGTAAAATGTTTTGTTTTTATATCAATGAAGAAAAAAATTAGTTTAATGGAAGGAGAAAATATTAATTCACTTTAGGTTGGGGAAATTTTATGTACGAAATATATGAATGTAGTGTTTGTAGTATATATTTGTTTGTTGGTTACGTAGGATATAGTGCTGTGCTAATGTTAAAAGAAAAACTAATTTAAAGTTTAAAAATAAAATTGCATATTTCAAATGAAATAAAGTTTTATATATTAATTCTTAAAAAAAAAATTTCTTTTAAAAATAACCAGAAACAAACTGTGGAAGAAAATAGCAATCAAACAAGCAAATAAAATAATAAAAGTAAAATAATTTTTATTTTTTATCAAAATTAAATTAAATATAGTGTAGTTCCGTGTTAGAAAAAAAATTATAATTTGTGTTGAATTTCGTTACATAAAAACAAAAAACCTTTGTCATATTAGCACTTTACACTTTATAAGTACACAGTATTGACTTACTTTGTACATGGGAAAATTAAAATTAATTAATTATTTAAAGTTCAAGGAATTAAACAAATTTTTTTTCCAAAACAAAAAAAATGTAATTATTTAATTTAATTAACATAAATTAAATGACATTTAATTAATTTTTTATTGTACAGTGCAATTGCCTATTGTTCTTTATTTCCCTTTCTCTATCTCACTCTAGTAGCCTATTGTTTTTTTTAAACATAATTTTTAAAACACAAATAAAGACTGCTTATTTAAATTAAATTTAGCAAAAAAAAATATTTTCATATCATTATCTAATCAAATTATTAAGACCTACATATTATTGATTTATAATGAGAAGGAATTGTAATGCAAAAAAAAAGAACAGTGTTTCCACTGAACTGTAAATAAGGGATTCTTTAAAACTTGGGCACAACATTTTATTAAATTTTTAAGAATAGTTTATTTCATATTCATTTAAAAAATAAAAATAGCAAATAATGTTTTTTTCTTTGTTACGTTTGTCTTTACTTATTATCTTCAAAGTTGTTGTTTCCTTATTTCTTTTTTATTTTTGTTGTTGAAACAAGATGGCATATGTTCACTCATCATTCATTTTTTTTCTTATTTACCTTTGTAATGATAAAAATGCTAATGGTACATAGCATTAAATTCAGGTTAGATAGAAACACTACTGCTTAGAAGTTTATTTTTTATCTTATTATTTTTAGAAACAATATTTCGTTAAGTACAATTTTATCTCTTCTCTGACAAGTCTCTCTCACTCTCTCTCGCTTTTTTTTACATTACGCACTGTGGACTTTTCAGAGAAGGAATAAACAAAAGTTCTTATGGTTGGCGTTTGCACAGCTGTTTTTTATTGAATGAAAAATATGACAATCTGAAAACAAAACATTTAAAAAGGCAACAACAACAATTTAAATTCTGCACAAATAAAAATTTTTGAAACATATTTAATTTGCGACAAAAAAAAAATCGATACACTAATATTCAAATTGTTTTAACAATTATGTTGTCAACGCACATTACTGATAACGAAATAAGTATTTTGTTTTATTTTTGATTGATTAGTAAAAATTACAATTAAAATAGCAAAAATATATGTATATATATGTATGTTAATATTAAAGCGAGATTAATTTTTTTTGATGCAAAATTAAGCTTCTTTTAAAAATTTGACATTTTTCTATTGCATAACCATTAAATTTATTTGTATTTTGCACTAACATTGCTTTGATGTTATTTTTGTTTTATTGGTAATACGTGTTATAATCTTCATTTGTCACTAATACTAATCACCAATAACAAATAAAAAGATTGCTGCTGCTGGATAAACAGTAGATAAATGGTGCAGAAGCGAGATAAAAAATAAACTTTTTATTTTTCATTGAACGTCAAAAGTGTTTTTAAATTATACAATCCAAAGTTCAATTTTGTGTTTTTTATGATTACTATTTTTTGTTATTTGAAAAAATGAAAAAAAAAAAAAATAATAATAAAATGAAACTACTACAGTCCATGAAAATAAAATAAAAATTTTTATAAAAAAACAAAATTATTACAAAATATTAACGAAAATAATATAAAAATTCAAAATGACCTTCGATTTAGTTTATTTAATTACGAAAACATTTAAATACAAGAAGAAGAAAAAACAATAATACATAAAAATAATTTTCTTGTGATTAGAAATTTAATTTATTATTTTTTTTTTTTTTAATTATAAATAATTAAAATGTATTACAAATATCTAAAGTGCTTGTTGACAATGCTGATGATTTTGCAAAATAAATAATCTCGAAAAAAAAATTACTCCTAAATGCGTCAGTAAAAGCTCTGATTTGCTTCTTTTTTTAATTTTATAATATTTATTGTCTCTGCCCTGTTGATCTTATCCGTTTATAAATAATTTGATACATAACAAATGAAAGCAGATGGGCGTACAACAGCGGTGTGTCGTCTTCAATTAATTAACAATAATTGTATTTATTTTTTTTGAACATGTTTATATGCAAAATTATTTTTCCTGTTTATTTGATTAAAAATTATTATTTTTTAACATCACACTGTTAAATTTGATTTTATTTATCTAAGAAAAGTAAGTGGTGGCCTATCATATTTCAAACTATTACATTTTAACTGATTTACTATTAACAACACGATAGATTATACAAAAAATAATTAATAGTATGCGAATATAAAAATATTGTAATACATAATAATAATAATACACAAAAATCCTTTACTTTTTTCTATCCCAAAGCAAAACAAGTGCCTGAACTTCATTACATATAAAATGGAAGAATGATGAATAAATTACATTTTTTTAAATTAAAATAAGGATAAAAATATTGTCACTTAAAATTAAGTTATGTTTTATTTAAATTTATTGTACCTGTCAATACCGCCTTTGGCACAAGTATATATATATATATATATATATATATATATATACGGAAAAGCTATAACCTTGCACTAATCAGTTTTTTCTCTTATTTTATAATTTTTTAGGATACCTTATTAAAAGGGTTTATTTTTATATTTACTAAAGGATTAATTTACAGTTTTTCCGCATCATTGGAAAACTATTGACTTAAAAAAAAAAACATAAAAATTCGCAATAAAACAGCACTAATCGGATTATTGTTATTATTAATTCTCTCTTATATTCTAACATCTTGTGACGTCGGTATAATTCGTACGTACAAAGTCCAATGTCTACAAGACAACAATTTTCAAGTAAATAAATACAAAGCAAAAAACGATAATATTAATTTTTTCATATATTTTTGTTGTTTATATTCTAAAGTTTAGTTTTATTATTTTTTGCAAATATAAATATATTTTTTTCTACTCTGTTATTGTTTTTTAATTACATATATATTATATTTATGGTTTTCTTTTTGTAAATAATTTTGAAATGTAATTTAATTTAATTGCATTCAAGTACGTTAAGGTTGTAATGCAGTAGCGGTCGGTGAAATAATTTTGTTAAAATATAATTAACAGTCATAAGGAAATTGAAAGAGAGAAAACAACTGTTTATAGCCTTGGCCGGCTAGAAGGAGATAAATCTGAACTTTGTGCTTACAATATTATATGTTGTTTTAAGAATTTAAACATTTAAGATATATTCATTGTTATTGCCTATCAAAGAAATTTCGAGGCCCCGGAAAACTAGGCATTTTTAAAGCCCCATAAAATAAATTTTGCACTAATATTATTATCTGACACATAAAGTAGAGGCCCGTTATAAGAAGAGGCCTAGGGCAACAGCCCCTTCTGTTCCCTCTGATAGAGCCTGTTTATTATATTCTCAAGCATTTCCGGAAAGTTTGAAATTATGCTGCGGTATGCGTTTCGACGATGTATCGAAACTTCAGTGTATCAGTGTAAACACATAAAAAATTGTTATTTAACTGAGAACAAGATGTTTTTATATTAATTTACAACCAAATCTTCTATATGACAAATAAAAAAAAAGATTAAGTCGTAATATAAATTGCGCAGGTCTGCAATTTTATCTTTATATTATGCCAAACATAAATATTTTGCAAAAAATTATAATGATTTTTATTTTAATAAATAGAATTTTTTTCGGTGACGAATAGCATTGATCAGAATTATACTGATATAGATTATGCCGATATTGATTTAAGTGATTATAGCAGTAAACACAAAACAGTAAAAACTACTTGTTATTTTATTTCGTAGCAGTGTGAAACGCAATAATCGATGAATTCCTGATAAATAAAATAATTAAAAGAAAATGAAATCATTTTTTACCTTGTTTACTGTTAGGAATTTATTTAAGTCACTTAAATAATAATTAACGATAAGAAAATAAAAATGTATGACTAAAATAAATTTTCAACCGATAAAAATTAAAACCCTGTGGCACAGCAATTACTTATACATACTTGGTATGCCACAAAATTTAGCTTATTTTATTTTTCGGCACATGGCTTACACGATAATTTACTGAATTGATAAAAATTGTGAAACAAAACCTCTTGGTTTTGATAAAAAATAAGTAAATTATTTAAAAGTGATGTGCGCAATATTTGCTGCCGTGTAACTGATGTCACTTTTAACGTCACTATATTCTTACTTTTCGACTTAAAGTATTTTTTTATAATTTTACGCATTATATACTGTTTGCTGAATAGTTTTTTTTAATAAAAAAAATAGTGATTGTCTGGCTTATATAAAATCAGCTGTTTAGTTTATAGTTATTTTCTTTTTCTGTTTTATTGTACGCTGTGTAGTATTATGATTAGTATACCAATTCTGTAAAGGACGGGTAAAAAATGAGTAGCAAAAACTCCAAAAATAATAGTATCAGCTGATTAAAGTTAGTTGTTTCTTTATATAACAGAGTAAACTTTTGAATTAAAAAGAAAATAAATATTAAGGTTAAAACATTTAAGTCGTTTTTTGTTTTTGTATATAAAAGTTTCTCAACTGTAAAATTAAATTTCAAGCTGATAAAAAATGGTCCTTCAAATTTAATTTATTATTCTTCTTAATTTTGATGCTGTTGTTTCACTGGTTTTACCTTCAAATAAACACATTTTTTTAATTTTTATTTAAATAAATTTAATAAAAAAATGGGTGACAAAAGCTTTAATAAGAATAAAAATTATATTAAATCAAAAAAACTTGGTTCTTGAATTTTAAACTAGCTACACCAAGGTTTTATTTTCGTCAATTTTAAATTATTAATTTTTTGGAAAAAATTCCTTTCGAATTTTTTTTTCTTTTTTTACACAACTTGAGAGTTATAGAAGAAACTTTGGAAAATATTCACATTAATGAATAGCAACTTTAGAACAGTGAAAAGTATTTAAATTTCATATTAGTTTTTTTATTGCAGTTTTGCGCACACCAAATTGTGTTCATTAAAAACTAACCATTTACTTTATAAATTATATAAGTTTAAAGTTTTTATATAAAAACTAGTAGAATCTAAGTCTGAATAGGCTCAATTTCAGCTAAATGAATCGTACAAAAATGTTAACTTTGATATTTTTATACAAATTAATAAACATTCTTCCAACACATGGACAGTTTGTTTACATTCACCTCATTTTGTTACTTTTTAAAGCTATGACGTACAAGTATATCACAAAGGCCGGAATATTAGTTACGTAATTGTAAACGAAACGATATTGTGATGTAATAGCATTAGATTTATTTGTTCTTTTTTTTACTACTTTTTTAAACTTTTACTGTTTTAAAACTACTTATTTAATTTTGGCGACCGGAGAAATCTTTACATTTATCTTTTACACATAATATCTATCCAGAAAATCATGTATGTTTGTCAGAGAATCGTGTATGCTAACATGTCTTTAAAGTAATAATGTCAATGTTTTAAAATGGATTAAAATACATCATTCTTAAGAAATAATTGCTTATTTGTTGCGATATTTATAGTTAAATGGAACAATCGGCTATGTTACATTGTGATTTTTGTGTATGTAGATAGAATAAACCTGTGGAATGTCCTAAATTATATTCTTGTGTTGTGTACCAAGTGCAAATTAGGAAAAAAATGAAAAACAATTTTCAAGCACACATCGGTGACGTTATTGATCAGTAAAATATACTTTCTACACGTTTTACAAACAAAGTGAATGTTGTGAATCGCCTTTGTTATTATTACTACATACACACATTTGTTTTTATTTATTCATTTGTTATTTTAATTATTATTTTGTTTTTTTTTTCTTTATTTAATATGTATTGTTTATATTTTAAACTTTTTATTACGGTCTATGACCTATATAATTTTATTTTTGTTTATGTTTTTATGAAAAAATATTAATTTTTTTATTGTAGACTTTAAACTTATAACAATTGATTAATATAAATTTCCAAAAAAAAAATTATGTTTTGTTATGTATTAAAGTGTTGTTTGGACTTATTATTTTGCTTTCCTAATATCAAATCTAATCATATGCATTAAATTTTATTAGATAATCATTTACAATATGTTTATGTATTGTGTGAAAAAATTCAAACGATTTTAAGTGTTTTTTTTTTAAACGAAGCCATTTTACAATAACGAAGCCATGCTATAAAAATAATTTACTATTAACAACGGGTACACGTTATTTCTACTGTTTGTTATTATTTTTATTATATTATTATTATTGCACTAATGCTGATAATAATGTTTTTTTTTTTCTTATAATTTTTAATTACCTGCGAACAGCTAAATAGGTAAACATTGTGACATTGTTTTGTATTTTTATTATTGTGAAAAAAGAAGTTTTTATATTTTTAATTAGAAAATAAAATGTGTTTTTTATAGCAACCGGTGATTTTCGTTTGTTTTTTATTTTTCTCTTTGTGACTTTTGATAGTGAAAATTAATTAAATTAATTATTTAATTGATACGTATTTAAACATAGAATTAGTGAAAAAATAAAAATAAATAATTAATTGTTAGTACTTTAATCTATTTATTTAAAATTATTAAAGGTTAAATTAAAGGAAATCACAGTAAAACCCTTTAAAATTATATAAGTTTTACTTTTTAGTTTAAAGATTTTCTTCCTTGTCTTTTTAAGCTTTGTAAAATTTGTTAAAAATAATTAATTGTAAATTTTTTGTGAAAGTAACTTTAAAATGTAGGCTTAACTTTTTTGTATATTTTAAAACAAAAGATACTAATGATTAAGGAATTAAGCCAGTCTACAATAAATAATTAAGCAAATTAAAATTAAATAGTTAAAAACAAATTATTGATTTATAGCCAACACACCTAACTGAAATATAAACATATATTATTTTTCTGCAATTTATTACTAAAAATTAAAAAAAAAATAAATAATTGTTTAATGATTTAACTTTTTTCATAGAATAAATAATATAAAATGGCAGAAGCTCACTCAGCAGTTGCATTTTCATTTTCAATAACTCACGAGGGCTGGGACATTAATTATGATCGTGAAGTATTAAATTTAGTATGGACATCGGGTGTACGATCATGGAAAAAGCGTATTGCAAGATTTCGTGTATGCTTTTTTTATAATTATTTAATTTAATTTAAAAGCTGTTGTTAAATAATTTACATTTTTCTATTAATTATTCAGAATGGTGTACAGAACGGTGTCTATCCAGCACATTTACAAAGTTTATGGATAGCCGTGGCATTAGTCGCTGCAATACATTTTCTTAATGTTAAATTATCATATGATTTAGTTAATAAATTATTACCATATTTACCTGGGTAATTATTTTTTATTTTATTGTTATTTTTATTTTAATGAAAACTAATATAATGTTTTCATTCGTAGACAAACATTGCAATGGCAATTGATCGCATGCGGTTTTGTTGCGATAGTTTATTGGCTGTTAATCTGTTATACAATGCGCTACGCATTAAAGTTATCATTTATGTATAAGGGTTGGATGTATGAAGCTAGAGGAAAAGGAAGTAAAGTGTCCTTAAAGGTTAGAGATTTTTTTTTCAATAAATAACTATAAAATATATATTTTATTATTTATAACTTTTTCAGACTCGTTTATGGTTTCTTGTTGTGAAAATATTGTCCAGTTGGAATAAACCGGGCTTATACAGTTTTCAAGGTTCAATACCGCGGCTTCCATTACCTAGTGTTACCGATACAACGCATAGAGTAAGTTTTATATTTTATAACTTCTAATTAAATAAACAAATTAAACATAGTTTTGTTAAAGTACTTAAGATCTGTACGGCCGCTACTAAACGATGAGGAATATTCTCGGATGGAACGCTTGGCTAAAGATTTTGAAAAAGGAATTGCAAAAAAATTGCAACGTTATTTAGTGTTAAAAAGTTGGTGGTCAACAAATTACGTTTCGGATTGGTGGGAGGAATATGTTTACTTGCGTGGCCGTAGTCCACTTATGGTGAACAGCAATTTTTATGGTGTTGACGCTATTTTTATGAAACCGACAACAAATCAGGCAGCACGTGCTGCAACCGTTACTAATTTACTGTTACAGTTCCGTCGATTGGTAGAACGACAAGAATTGGAACCGGTAATATATTTGTATTTTCCGTATTTTTCCATGAATTATTAGTAATTCTTCTCTTTTTTTGACATAGATCATGGTGCAAGGATTGGTGCCTTTATGTTCTTGGCAATATGAAAGAATTTTTAATACAGTAAGGGTTCCGGGCATTGAAGCTGATCGTATTGTTCACTATCAAGATTCTAATCATATCATAGTTATACACAAGGGTTGCTATTACAAAGTTATAATTTATCATAAAGGAAGAATTTTGCGCCCGTCTGAAATTCAAGTGTATGTTTGTTTGTTTTTTTTTTTTTTAATTTAATTAAATTTTTTTTTCCATCACAGACAAATGGAACAAATATTAAAAGCGGATGCTAAGCCATTACCGGGTGAGGAATATTTAGCTTCATTAACAGCCGGCAATCGTACTGATTGGGCTAAAATGCGCAATACAACATTTAGCAAGGGTTTGAATAAAGTTTCATTGCATATTGTTGAAAGTGCTGCATTTGTTGTATCACTGGATGATCGAGCGTACGAGGTCGATTTAAAGGATCCTAGTAAATTAGATAATTTTGGTCGTAACTTATTACATGGCAAAGGTAATGATCGTTGGTTTGATAAAAGTTTTACGGTTTGCGTTGGCAACAATGGGCGAGTTGGCTTTAATGCCGAGCACACATGGTAAGTTATTTTTTTGGTTATTTCGAGTAAAAGAAATGTACAAAATTGATAATGCAATGTGTTAATGTATGGTTGTGAGAAATAAGAAGAAAATTTGATATAAAAAACCTTCAAAAAATGAAAATTTAGGGCGGATGCAGCTGTTATGTCACATGTTTGGGAAGTTGTTATTATGGAGGAGATTGAAAATGTTCGGTAAATCCTTAATTTTTTAAATAAATCTTATTCTTCTATCTCTATTCTATCTTTATCAGAAATAACTATATAGAAATTAATTTACCATGTTTGGGTTAACTATAAGAACATTATCGCGTAATATAAGTTTTGTGAATTTAATATTAACTAATCTTGGTTAAATGTTATTGATTTAACTTTCAAAAGAAAATAATCACATCAATGGTAAATTATTTTTTTTTAAATATAATATAATTATTATGGCATTAGAAGGTCGCTTAACAAAATTCTTATTATTCTAAAATAGTTTTGGGATGAATTGGTGGATGAGTTAACTTTATATATAACATATTTCTATTTTTCAGTTATGACGGTGAACTTTCAATTTTAATAATTTAATTTAAGCACATTTTAAAAACACATAAACCTGTAACTAATTAACATATTTATAATATTGAATTTTTATTTAATTTTAACTAATTACACAAAATAAAAGGGCTGATGCACCAATAAAAGGCCATGTCTGGGAATTTGTTTTTGGTGAAGAGCTTAATATCGGGTAATTTGGTGGTTTATTATTCTTTTATTTATTTATTTTTTTTTTTTTATTTATTTTTTTTTTTTTATTTGTAACGCCACAGATGTAACAATCAATGGCATTTTTTCTTTTGTAAATAATAATTATGGCTTATTATTGGTATTAAATTAAATTAAATAATTAATAAAAAGTAATTTATACAATAAAAAATTTAAAAAATGCGTTAAATTTTATGTAGAACAAAAAAAATTTTTTTTGATTTTCTTTTAAATACAATACTCTCTTAGATACACTGAAGATGGTAATACAATTGGTACGCCAGAAATTAGTCCACCAGCGCCACAACGTTTATCATGGGATTTGAATAACGAGACAACATTAGAACAAATTAATTTAGCGAATTTAAATGCAGAAAAATTATTAAATGTGTGTTTTGCTTAATGAATTTATTATGTTTTTTTATTATATTGTTATATTATATTATATTGTTGTTTGACTTTAGGACGTCGATCTAAGAATATACGTTCATGATGCTTATGGTAAAGGATTTATGAAAACGTGTCGTGTATCACCGGACGCATTTATACAAATGGCGCTACAGTTAGCGTATTATAGGTATGTTTTTTTTTTTTAATTTTTAGGTATTAGTACTAATTTCTTCTGTTAACAGAGAGGCAGGTCGTTTTTCATTGACTTACGAGGCATCAATGACACGTTTATTCCGCGAAGGACGCACAGAAACTGTTCGTCCATGTACAATTGAATCGTCTGAGTGGGTTAAAGCCATGGAAAGTGGTAAATCTAATGTAAGTTCATGGTAATTAATCGTTCTTTAATGTATTCAGGAAAATAATTATTTTCATTTACTTTTTTTGGATTAACAAAAAGGCAAAGGAGCGTATAGATTTATTAGTTAAAGCGTGTAAACACCATCAATTAGGTTATCAAGATGCTATGTGCGGCAAAGGAATTGATCGACATCTATTTTGCCTCTATGTGGTATCAAAATATTTAGAAGTTGAGTCGCCATTCTTAAAGGAAGTACTAAGTGAACCGTGGCGATTGTCAACTAGTCAAACACCGCACGGTCAAACGAACCGTATGGATTTAAATAAATATCCAAATTGTATAAGTGCGGGCGGTGGCTTTGGACCAGTAGCTGATGACGGCTATGGTGTTTCATATATTATTGCTGGTGAAAATTTAATATTTTTCCATATATCATCTAAGAAGAGTTGCTCAACAACGGTACAAAGCAGATTTTTTTACCTGGAAAAATGCTTTTAATTAATTTATCATCCTTTATTTTAGAATTCAAATAAATTTGCTCAACAAATAGAAAAAGCACTTGCCGACATACGTTTACTATTTGAAGATTATCGCAAATGTCAAAAGGTCTCCAATGGAGCAGGAAGTGTTACTAAATAACAATAAATACATAAAAATAAACAAATTTTTTATTATTTAAATAAGTAAATTAATGAATAAAATTAATTTTCATTTAGGTAATATATAACGTAACGTTTAGAGACTAATTTTAATACATATAAAAAAAAAATAAAGAAAATGGCAACGATTTTATTTTAAATTTTTCTCGCCATCTTATAACCGTTCTCAGGGTTTTAAAAAAGAAATTATTGTGACCAATTTTTAAAATGAGAAAAACATAAAATGATAGATATTTAAAATAAAAGTTGAAAATTTGATTAAATTAATTATTATTTGTATAATTTTACTAATTTTTACGCGAACGTAATTTAAAAAAGAGAAAAAAAAAATAAGCACATGTTCGATTGATTATTCCCATATTTATTGAAAAAAAAATATTTTACTTGTTAAATTTGTTTAAAATTAGAAAAATTAATTAATTTCTTTTTATCATAATAAATATATTAATATCGTGGTAGAGCGTTTATCGTGTTTATATTCTGTGTGATTTCCATGTTAGAAGCGGGTCTTTAGAAATGTAAATTGTTTTTATGGAATCTTTTTAAATTCCTTGTTAATGAATTACGTTTAATAAAGATTTAAGTAAATTTAAAAAGACAAAGCATGTGCAATTTTAACGTATTTACTCCCATTTTTCTTTATTAAAAAAAAAATAAACAAAATCCAATTAAAATAAAAAAAATGTGGGTTGAGGCAATGTAATTTAAGTATACAAAAAATAAACTAATTAATTTAAAATCCCCTAGTTAATTTTGAATGTGAAATACAAAATGCACTTATCAATGCAAAATAAAAAAAAAATAAATGTTTAATTAAGAAAAAAAATGAAAAAGGAACGCCACATTTAAAGTTTCTTAAAATAATTTTATTATCGATTGTTTATAAACGTTAGTTAATTTTCATTCAATAAAAAAAAGAAATTTATGTAAAACAAAAACGAACCATTTGATTCATTTAATTTCCTAAATTTTTCCCTTTCCCTCCATCGCTACTATATTTCGTATTATCAGATTGTGTAATTTTGTATTGATACTAATCTAAAACAATATCGCCTTTCTCTTAAATAAGCTTACGCTGAAATTCATATACAGTAAAAAGTTTCGCATCTAATTCTTTGTTTATCCCACCATCTACTTATTTCTTATTGTCATCGCCTTCGTCAAATGCCTGACTATTTGTACCATTTAGTTTTGGATATTTACTCTTGACAATAGCTAATAGTGCTTTATTAAGAACTATATCAACTTTAGTTTCTATATCTAGATCTTGACCCTTGTCAGTGTCTGATTTTCAGATAAATAATTTAAATCTCTTAATGCAATAATTATTAATTGAATTTTTTAAACACAGCAATTATAAAACCATGAAAAATTGTCGAACATTTTTCCACTATGGGAAATTAGTCAGACGAAACCAGTCCTATTCTTGAATACATTTTCCATTAGTATCATGTTTCTTTGTTGTTTGCAGACCGATTCAATAACGAGACAAGTAATATTTTACATAACGAATGCCTTCTTTAACAAGTGAAATGTGAATATTGAAATGTGGTAAAAGGTGAGACGTTGTTATGAAGGACTTTAATTCGGCCATAGTTAGCAATTTTTTTTTCTTTTGTTAAGCTTTTTTTTTATAATGAAATTGACATATTTAGGAATTACGACGTGAAGTCAACCTGTGAATGCTACCATGTCAATTTATGAGATGGAATATAACATGCTTGTGGACATTAGTTTTAAAGGATTGGTTATTAAATTCTTTTGGGAACGCACACGCTGGTAAAGTTTTCCATTTCTTTGCGGTACTAGTAAAGAAATCGTTTAGAACTTCGTTGTTCGCACCGTACTTAAAGTTACTCCTCGACCGTGGGTGGTAGTTCCAGCCCTTGTTTCTTGTACACATTTTTCGCGCAAAGGCATTATTTTGGAGACCTCTTTGGAACAATGTCTGTAGCTATATTTGTAAAAAATCGTGAGGTCCGCTACGTCCCGTCGATGCTTAAGCGAGTCTAATTTGTCAACAATATTCCATACACGGCCGTATGAAAGATTTATATATGAGGTAGAGTTGCTGTGCGTTAAAAAATTACTTGCAACGATACAAGAAACCTAATTTTTTTGATGCTTGTTTCGCGATGTTCATGACTTGGTCATGCCACAACAGATTTGATAAGATATTTACACCGAGAAGACGCACTGATGACTCTTTTTCTAAAGAAATTGAGTCAAAAATTATATTTTCGTTTTTATTTTTATGTTGTAGCCGCGATATCTCACATAGTTGTGTTTTAGACGCGTTAAATATTACCGAGTTTCTCTCCCCCCATCCAATTATCCTAAACAGATCCTTATTCATAGCTGAAACTACTGTTTCCCTTTCCATTTTTCTCACCTCGGTATTTTGCGAGGAATAACAGTGAGTGGCATGGAGAGTGCTATCATCAGCGAAACTATGAATCGGATTAATTGTCGACTTTAATAAGTCGTTTATGTAAAGAATTAATAGAGTTGGTGAGAGAACCGATCCCACGAAATTCACTTGAGAAGGTACCGTCTACTACAATGTGGAAACTTCTATTGCCTAAGTAACTTTTTAACCATCGGACAGTTGTATCATGAATCCCGTATGACTCAAGCTTTGCAAGGAGATTATCATGCCAGACTTTATCGAAGGCCTTAGCAATGTCAAGTGCAACGGCTAATGACTCGCCGTGCTTTTCCATAGCACTATTCCACTTGTGAGCGACATATGCTAACATGTCTCCAGTGGATCTTTTAGATCTAAAGCCATATTGGCGACCATCCACTATTTTTAAGTCTTCGATATACTCCTTGATGTTGTGATTTATGTAGCGTTCGGACACTTTTGCGATGATTGGGATAATGGCAATTGGCCTATAAGTGGCTGGGTTTGATTTGTCACCTTTTTTTGGGATTGGGTGCACATTAGCGGTTTTCCAGGAATCGGGAAATATTCCACTTTTGTGCGACATACAAAATATTTTTGTGAATACAGGAGCAAGTTCAGATGCGAAGGTTTTTAAAATAATCGATGGAATTCCATCAGGCCCAGTGGTTTTTTTTGCATCTAGTTTCTGTAGGTATTTTTTAACGATACAACTGCGAAATACAATTGCATTCATTGATTTTTCGAAGACAGGCATTTTCGTTGGTTTTTCAGAATTTGAACTATCTCTAGTTGAATTTGCGGCATAAATTGCAGCCAGAGTGTTTGCCTTTTCTTCTCCTTCGGAAACTAATTTTCCGTTGCTTTTAAGAGGTGGGAGGGACGAAGATGTAAAATTATTTTTGACAGATTTTGCCATTTGCCAGAATTGACGTGTGCCAGTGGGGCAATTTGATAGTTTTTCGGCTTTGGCTGCGTTGGATGAACTTAACGGAAATTATAACGAAGAAAAATAAATGGAACCATTTAGATGACACGGAGAAGGCACCGTGATATCAGCAGGAATTGCGAAGATTAAAATTAAAATCGATAGAACCATAGCCGAAACGGATGTACTAATTGTAGATCCAAGACATCAAACAATACCGCTGTTGATTGGACACACATTTACGGATCGGCCACACGTGAGCAAAGTTGATCAACAGGACTCGCAATAACAACAATCGAAATGAATAGTTACTAAAATAAAAGTGAAAAACTATTGTGTTATACCTGATGGATCGATGGGGCACGTAACAGTTAACACGAATTTCCGAAACCGGAACTGCACGTTGATTCGAAAATAACTGGGTACTTGAAAATAATTCCAAATTGTTTAATAAAAACTGATGAAAACGTTAGCTCCCGTATCGATCGTGAAGTATGCACTGAGAAAGTGTTTAATTCAAATTTCAATAATTTCAGAGGCAATACGTTAATAAATACCGACGAGGTCGTCACTGACGATGACGACAGAGGAGAGCTGATGGAGTTTTAGAATAAATACCAAAACGTCATATGGCAAGACATCCATAAGATGGGAGTAACGAAGCAAGCTTCCAAGAAAGGAATCAGCTAATGGAAATGGTAAATCAATTGAAAGAAGCAGACATTATTGAGGAAAGCATGTCAGAGTTCGCCAGTCCAGTAATACTAGTGAAGAAAAAGAGTAAAGGTCAATATGACCGGTTTCAAAAATTCTTCAGAAGCTTTTTATGTAAAACCTTAGTTATTATTTTTTAAATATATTATAACTCTTTTTAAATATATGGATTCAATAACTCCATATATTTCTTTTTTCCGTTCCCCCACATGTCTTGAGTTATGTATGCGGCATACCTAAATATACCAGCCGGTCATTTTGATGAAGTTTTTAAAAGAAACGTCAAATTTCAATATAATAAGATTACACAAAATTTTGTATTCTGTGTATATTTTTGGTTTTCAGCTAGTGGTCATTGCGTTTTAGTATATTATTGACTACTATTGTATACAGTTCAAATTACTTTTATTACATTATTGATTGATATAACAGGTAAATCCTCTTCTTGAAGAATGTCACTGAATACCATTTTCATTACAGCTAGTGGACCTACATCATATGCAAAATGAAATATAATAAAGGGTAACGTAACTAGTGCCTTTTTACTGATAATTAATGATCGCATTATAGACTATAGTATAACATGCACAAAACTGGAAGTTCCTCGTATTTTAGGTAAAAAATGGGATCTATCTCAAGAAAAATTCTACATTTTTATTGCAATTTTATATGCATGTGGAGCATACGAAGCGAGGAACCTAAAATTATCTTATACATGGTCTGAAAAATAAGGGCCAAATTTTTTCAAGAAAACTTTGAGTAGGAATGATTTTATGGAAATTTGCATTGATTTCTACCGTTTGGGAAGCATTCATTGAAAACAGCCAAAACTGTTACATACCTGGAGACATTCCCGTTGACGAACAAGTATTTCCAACTAACAACTATTTCAAACAGTACATGCCAAATAAGAAATCTCTCCTAACAAAAACAAAGCGATAATTCCATTCGAAAATGGGAGCATTGAGCGCACTCAGCCGCTGTGCAGCTGCTTTACGTTGACACATGGAGATAAAATATTAGCAAATCTGAAAGAGACTTACTATTTTCCTAAAATGCGAGTTGAAGCAGATATAATGGTCAATCGATGTATTATAAAGCATCAACAGGAAAGCAGCAAGGATTATTATACGTATTAGAAAAAGGAAGACAACCATTTAGTACAGTGCACATTGATCACTTGGGTGTCTTTAATTTAACAAAAGAAAAACGCAAGTAAGTTTTATGTATAGTTGATGGTTTTTCAAAATATATTTGGCTTAAAGCAGTAACAAGTGTTGATGCGAGACAAACAATAAATGGATTCATGGATTTCATGTTTGTTACGCGCCATTTAACAATTTATTATTTTGAATTAAAAGTACACAGTTAACTTTTAATTGTTTTTAAACTGTAACGAGAAATGCAGTTTATAGCTGTAAATGCGCACTTGAAAAATGATAATTAGATTACAATTATTAAAGAATGTTAATTTTGATTGTTTCAGAAAATGTTTGTATAATAAAATATTTTAAGATAAATAATGGACAATCATGGCGTCCGATCATTACATGTTCTGCTATGGTAAACCAGGACGAATAATATCGGATAGAGGAACATCGTTCACAAGTTAAAGTTTTGAAAGTATGTGTAAATCATTTCATACCGTAACACCCCGCGTGCGAATGGACAAGTAGAAGTGGTAAACAAGGCAATCATAAATGGGCTACGTACTTTAGCTAGCGGATTAGAATGTCTCGAAATGCAGTACAGAAATATTGCAGTACACAGGGTAACCAAGTGTACACCGTCCAACATCACATTTAAACACCAATCAATTGGGCCAACAGATAACCCATTAACAATTGAAATTAATAATATAAATCTGGAAGTAAGGAGGAAATATCCAGAAGGAGTCTCAGTAATGGTGAAAGTAAACACGATATCCACAGGACACAGCTTGAAACTCAAATGCAAATAGCATGGTCCATATACAATATCAAAGGTACTTGATAACGTCAGCTACATTGTGCATGACATAGACGGAGAACAACACTTTACAAGATCGTTTGAAGCCACTGTAACAGCCGACAGGCTTAAACCTATACAACAGAGTGATGAAAAATCGTGACCAAAGAAATTAGTATTATTTTAAAGATATATGAAATATGCAATATAAAAAAGATTAGTATTATATTAGAAATGTAAGAAAAATGTAATATGAAGATTGTATTATTATTTTAGAGATTTATATAAAGTGTTATAATTGAAAGAAGAAATGAAGGAGAAAGTAATATGTAAAGAATAAGTAGTGGAACGATGCCCAACTAAGAACAATAACTTTTCTTTTGCCTTTCGATAGCCATCTTAGTTCTGTGTGAAGTAAAAGTTTCACATGTTCTGAATTTTGCTCTTCACAAAATAATAGCATTGATACACTTTACAACCGAATTTAGAGCTTTATTTAGATTAGGCGAAATATTTTTGACTACCAAGTTTTCTCTACGAATTACACAATGGGCAAGAAGCATATCTGGATTTTCATCTTTCATTAATTTTAAGCAGCCATTTTTCTTGCCCATCCTATTAGGCGCTTCATCTGCAGCACAAGAAGTTATATTTTGAATTGGTATTTTATTGACATCTAACTAACTTTTTAGCTTTATCAATATATCTTACGTAAGTTAATTTATTCATTTGCACTCAAAATTTTAGTGTTTTTAATTTTTCAACAAGATGTATCTCAATATCTTCACCCATTTCGTCTATTCTTCTGCTAACGGTATTGTTACTAACTGGCATAGCTTTTACGTGTGTGTCATCATTTTCTATAACAGTTTTAAGAAATGCTGATAATGATGGTTTAAATATTTTATTTCCTATAGTATGATTTTTTCCAGATTTAGCAATTAATAAGGAAATTTGTTAACAAGCCTCAAGAGTACGATTGACAGTTGCAGTATGAGTGGTAAATAGAGACTTTAATGTTGCTCTTTTCTCGCACTTTATCTTTAAAGTTCGAAACTATTGCAAACCTGAATTAATATGAGCTTTATGTTTCGCCTTCAATGTGCCTCAAGACGGCCTGGTTTCATTGATTTGTTCGTCAAACATTGTTAGCATAAAAGACAAAAAGGAGCCCGTTTATCATGAACGGCGGATATAAAAACCAAATTTTAAATATTCCTCCGAATACTGACGAATTTTTTTCTTGCTTGCACAACTCATTTTAACTATGGGCTGAAAGATATAAATTTATATAATTTTTTCTGGGAAATGTGATATACATATAACTACATATAACAAAATATATACTACTGAAAAAAAAAAGAAAACACTAAATATTTACCACTATAAATATATGTATTTTTATTAAAAAATGCTATATTTTTCCTTCTATCACAAAAAATTATTGAAATTTATTTAAAAAAAATGTTTTTTAAGTAAATCAAGCAAATTTTTTTTTTATACACTCAAGTCTTTTTTACATGATTTCGAAATAACACGGTCCACAGAAAAGAACTCTTACTCTTTTGTTGCACGATTTATTGGATCTGACACGAATTTCAAAATAATTTTATATTTTATACACGAACATGAACGTACATGTTATATACACGTACAAGAATAGTATATAATTAGGGGAATACCCGAATATTTTGTGTGTATATTAGGACATTTAAATTGTATATGTATGCTATCTTTCGATACCTTTACAACTTCAAATTGGAAATAAACAACTTCATATTGGTAATAAACAATTTCAAGATTTTTTTTTAGTGTGACGTATTAGATAAAGTTTAGGATAAACGAAATCCTTTGTTTTTTTTTTCTTTTAACGACCATAAATATAAATATTAAAATGTTAAAAATGTTAAATATGCTTTTGAATCATATAAATCCTAAATTGTATTTGCAAATTTAATAAATTATTTTTTTAAAAAAAAAGGAGGATCTGTCTTTAAAATAAATAAATATAAAAACTAAATAATGTCGGGACGTTCAAAATTAACATAAACAGGGTTTCATTATATTCAAAACTTTATTTTATACCCGTGCGAAGCCGGGTAACACCAGCTAGTTACTTATAAACGGCTGATCGGAATTGCTTGAAATTGGGAACAGAGCATATTGAGGACAGTATAAGTTCAATTTTATAAATGATTTTTTTTTCTGATTGCTACAATTAATTCAGGACTGATAATTTTTGTTAATATCCACCTGTAAATACTAAAGTTATCAAAATAACAAACAAACAGATAGTCTACGATTAGGCGAATTTTTAAATGGGGTGCAAATTTCTATTTCTTCTTTATATATAAAAAGAAAATATAATATTATTTACTTACCATTAGAAGAACACCATTAATTTAATTATTTTATAAATTTTAATGCAAATAAAATCAAAATATAGCTTAAATGAAAAATTGTTTATCTATATGTATGGTAAATGTAGTTATTTACCTGAATGTTGGTACCTACAATATAACTATAAAGCACTATAAAGTATTTTTAAAAAATATGGTGTTTTAATTTGAATAAAAACGTGTAACATACATAAATGTACTATTTCAATTATTTGTGTGTACATTTTATAAAAATACAAAATTTTAACTATAGCTGTAAAATCTTATTAAGTAATTAATTTTATTTACATTTTGCTATAATTTTCTTTTTATTATTATATTATTATTATTTGAATCACTGACACCAACATTGCAATTTAAGTTTTAATGTTTTTATTAATACACTGTTATTTTCTCCAACCTCTAATAATTTGTTTACAATATAAAAACAGTGACAGTTGTCAAATTGAATGAAAATTGATGTTTTTTTATGTAATTTTTCAAATACAAAAATAATTTAATAATGTCTGAAAATGATGCTAGTGATAAAGATAGTACAACAATCGCAGATAATTCCGCATTAACTGAAGACAAACCCAAAGATGGACAGTCGACCAAAGGTTATATATATAATATATTCTATTTCGTCTCAATATTTTAATCAATAATTTTTGCATTCATAGTTGATGTTTTACTGAATGCCACTGGAAATGTACCTATAATGAAGAAACGTAAATGGGCTGTCGATCAGGAGAAACCAATTAGCTGGATTATTAAATTTATTCACAAATATCTTAAATTAGATCCGGAAGAGCAATTGGTAAATATTTTATACATATTAGAAGCACATTATTTAACTTTTGATATTATTTTTAGTTTTTATATGTTAATCAAACATTTGCACCTTCGCCGGATCAAATTGTTAAGAATTTATATGATTGCTATGGTTCCAATGGGAAATTAGTTTTATACTATTGTAAAAGTCAGGCTTGGGGGTAGCGTTTCTCTATACTTATTCCACTTAGAGCTAAATAACTTCGTAAAAAATATTAGGATTTAATGCCAAGGAGTTTTTTCTTTTTATACAAAATATTTTATTATATATAAACTTTTTTTCTCTATATAAACAAAAAATGCATATTTTCTTTGTAATTATTCTATACCATATTGTTTAAATTAATTAATATATTATTTATAACTCAAAAAGCTGAAGAAATTGTTTTTATTTTACACAATAGAAATCCTAAGCCCAAAAACTGTTGTAGATGGTTTAGTAAATTGTATTTGCTGTGATTCATTGACGATTTTATACATTTTCGAATCCGAATGAACCTCGCGTCATTGGCTTAATTATTAACTTAAGCCGATGTACCTCTTCTCTACTCATCTCATATATAATACTATACATACATATTATAACAGTAAACATTCCTTGCTCTTTAATTGCATTTTATTACACTATATATTCACAATTCTAATCATATCTTCCATGCGAAATCCATCCATATGCCATCACATTCTTATTTTTTGTAATTATATAGAAAGTATTCCACCATAATTTATGTCAAATAATTAAAGCTTATCCCGTCACAATACACTTATTAGGTGATTAGAATAAGTTATTGTGTCATTGCAATCACTAATGGTACTTAAATTAAAAAGGCTTAGCCAATAATAGAAAAAAATAAGATAATTCTAGACCATCAATTTGGGTTTAGAGAAAAGCACTGGACTATCGATCAGGTTCATAGAATTACTAACCTCATAGAAAAAACATTAGAAGAGAAAAAAATCTGCTCGTCAATATTTTTAGATGTTGCACAAGCTTTCGGCAAAGTCTGGCATGAAGGATTAATTTTTAAGCTTAAATCAATCCTTCCTGCGCATTACTCAGAAATATTACAATATTATATCACTGATAGATATTTCAGAATAAAACACGAAAGTGTTTACTCTAAATTAAAAGAAATAAAAGCAGGGATACCGCAGAGAAGTGTGTTGGGTCCGGTCCTCTACCTATTATACACGCACGAAGAAACTTGCAGTTAGTCATGAGCATAGACTACATCAACATGTTAATATCGTAGCAATCCAGCTCCTTGACACCACAGGCAACATACGTAGACTTAACCGATTATTACCATAAATTTAAGTTAGAATAATTTAAGAAATTAGATTAAATGAATTCTTAATATAATGTAAACGTAGTAAATTAAGATAGATGTAAATTACTTATTGGTCAGATATTGACTAGATTGTAATAAAAATAAATAAATATTTATTTATTTAATAAAAAAAAACTAATGGTACTTCATCATAATAATGGATCAAGTTCTCTTGCATGAGTGAATAATCCAACACTTGGTAAATTTTGCTTAACAATGTATTTCATTATCGATTATTATATATTTCAAAGTAGAATTAGTACTACAATGATATTCCCATGGTGAATATATCAAAGTATAGATATAGTACCAATAAAATTAACGTATATAAGGAGAGTTCGGCGGATTATACTGTGCAAAATATTCATATAAAAAGCAATAACCAGACATGATGATACCTATGGGGTATATATACCCATCAATATCAAAGTTGACCTAATACCATAACGATTTTCGTCGTTGTTTGTTAAACCAATACCATATAATATTAGACCGCATATCTTTAGTTCATTAAGTATTACTAAAATAAAATGTAACTGGATCATTTTTTTATAAAAATAGTTATGTCAATATTAGCCATGTCAATTGGATTGATAGGTTTCAAAGTATTTGTATCCTTTTGTTTTAAACGTTGTGTGATTTCGAGTAAAGAAATCATTTTGAAATTTTGTGGTTCGCACAGTTTTTAGTTCCACTGTTTGGTTGTGGTCGGTTGTTCCAGTTTTAAGTTCGAAAATATCTAGTTTCACAAATCGATTGTTATTTCTTATCTAATGAAACACGAACAACCATAAATTATTATATAAGATTACAATGGTATGGCCCTATTTATATGGTCTAGGGGTATAGCATATATAGCATATGGACCAATATTGATCCAAATAATATTTCATTGTGCAATTGCAAAAAATAACAAATATTTTTTTAAAATATTAAACTTTCCCGCCATCTATTATTTGTAAATAAAAATGGACCGTTATAATTTTTTATTTATCGGATTTTACTAGTGTTTGCCTGTTGCTGCAGTAAGTAGTTTTTTAATTTTTATACAATTATATTACTAAATTAGATCAATAATAACAAATTAAAGTTATTTATTATTATTTATTGTACTAAAAGAGTATTTTTCAAGTTATTTCAATACAATTTAGCTGTATTGTACATTACATTTCATACATGTAGGATAACATTGATATTTAAATATTAATTTATTTTTAATTTAAAAAAAAAATTTGTTTTTAATATGAAACGGTTGAGTTTTTCAATTTGCGGTTTAACAATGACGTTTTGTTTTCATTTTTTTGCCGCATGCGTTTGATATTTATTTTTATATTTATAATTTTTGAAAGGGACAAGATCATTGTAAAACGTCAAAATGAAAATGAAAGTTGCGAAAATGTGCGAACCAATTTTCGTTTTTTTTAAATATTAATATTAATTATTATGCATACACATTCAAATGAATAAATATCAGTAATCACTGTAAAAATATATATTAAAATCTAATTAATTATTAATCAGAAATATGTTATCTGATTAAATTTGGTGAAGGTAATAAAAAATAAAAATAAAATTTTTGCTGATTTGGAGTACAAAATTAATATAAAACACCATGAATAATGTGGAAGTTGATGTACACAAGTTAGCAAACGATCCAACAGCAGCATGGAAGGAATTATCACAGAATCAGCGTGTCATTAAAATTATAATGAAGCCACCAAATCCACTGATACCTGATAACAAGGTTAGAGTCGTTTGTATGAGTGATACTCACTCATTAACAACACACATTAAATTCGATATACCAGATGGTGATATTTTTGTGCATGCTGGTGATTTTACGCGTTGCGGTAAATTGGATGAAGTTGTTGAATTTAATAATTGGATTGGTCAGTATTTAGTATTAATTTTTTTTAAATTTCATGATTAATTATTTAATTAAATACTAAAGGACGTTTGCCGCACAAGTACAAATTGGTTATAGCTGGTAATCATGAACTGAGCTTTGATCATACATTTACGCATCCGTTTCAAAGTAAATCTCATTCAGATGATCGCTGTAAAAACACCGGTATGTGACACAATGAAAAAATATGAGTAACACTAAAAATAATTTTTGTTTTAACACAGGGAGTACAATTATCGATGAGATACCAACACTCGGCAATACAAAGGCTAGTCTTAAAGAAGCGGTCAACACGGAAAACATTAAGCAATATTTAACTAATTGTGTTTACTTGGAAGACGAGTCAATTGAGTTATTCGGATTAAAAATCTACGGAACACCATGGCAACCAGAATTCTGTAAATGGGCATTTAATGTACCGCGCGGCAAATTATGCTTAGAAAAATGGAATCAAATTCCATGTGATTTAGATTTATTGATTACGCACACGCCACCAATTGGTCATGGAGATCTGTGTTGTTCTGGTGTACGAGCGGGTTGTGTCGAGTTGTTAACTACCGTACAAAAACGCGTTAAACCAAAATATCATGTTTTTGGTCATATTCATGAGGGCTACGGCATTACGTCGGATGGGAAAGTAATTTATGTAAACGCGTCAACGTGTGATATTAACTACTTACCGAATAATCCGCCAGTTGTCTTTGATATTGCACTTCCTAAGGGAAAAACGAAAGACGATGATTAAAATTATAATATGGAATTCATAGCAATATATTGCTTTCATTTTATAATTTATCATGTTACTCGGCAATTGCAGAAATTGCCATAACACATTTGCCATTTTAACCAAAAAATACCCTAATTTAATACATGACACTTTTGTTTAATGATATTTAGTATTAAAAATTATTGTTGAGAAGCAAATAAAAAAATAATTTATTAAAAATAAGAAAATTAGTGTTTTGCCAAAATACCCATCCTTTTTAGTCATATCTAGAATATTTATCCTATACCGATTTTATTTACGACAAAAATTACACATTTGTGACAAAAATTTATGAAATAATACTACTTAGAAATAACTAAGTTTTTCACTATAAATGGGAATGCATACAAAATAATTGTAATAGGCAAGAAACTCGAATTTAATTTTTCGATATTATTCCCTATGAATAAAAATTGAAACATTTTTTCCGTTATAATTAATTTTTTTTTCACGTTTTATTCATTCAAAAAAAAAAAACAAATATCTCTTTCAAACATACAATAATAAACAACAAAAATACATACAATAATGGCACCGAATAACAAATAAAATTCTATTGCTGTCTGTAAGTTTGTTTCGGTTTTTCATTAATAAAATTTAATTTTTTTATTACACAAAAAAATTTTCTATAACCAAATTGTTTTTAGTTTAGGTTAAAAACGAAATAAAACAGTCGCATTAAAAAATGTGACGATACATTTTCTTCGTTTTTTTTTTGTATTAACAATTTATAACTACACTTCTCTTTAAAAACTGCAAATGCATTTAATCAAAACAAGAATAATTTTCCTTTACCTATGTAAACTAAATGACAAACAAATTAACTGTTCCTTTTTTAAATAATTGATCCCAGTCATTGTTTCATTTTTTTATTTTACAATTTTTCTTTTGACTTTTTTATGTAAACCCAGAGATTCTTCGTATAAGTGCATTTATAACAATTTTTTTTTAATTATGTAATTTTAACAATAAAAAAATAAATATTCAAGTCCTGATTGGATAATAAAAATTGCGTTCTCTCTCCCTTTATCTTTTTTTTGTATAGATTAAAATGTATGTGCACATAGTTTAGTCAAATGCATTTATAAGCCATGAAAATTTAGCAATATTTCATCTTGTATAAATCTTCCAAATTAGCAATAAAATCATTGGTCAATTTTTTTATTTTATTTTTACAATTTTTAAATAATTTAATATGGTCTAACATTTTTAAATATAAACAATTATAGTTTTAAAAAAAATCTTTTGAATTGTATAAGTCTACAAGGGTTATGTAAAAGTAGTTATACAAGTTGTATAATTTTTTTTTTATTAATAAATTTTAAAACCAAGAAAAATAAAACGTTAAATTATTTTAAAGAAACAAGAGAGAATCAGAGAATGTAATTAAAATTATTATAAAACAAAATTATCTCTCCTTTTATCTAAAATTAGTGTTTTTTTTTATTTGTAAAAAATTCTCATTTTATTTTATATTATTTATCTTTTTGCAATTATATGAATTTTAATCTTTTATAATAATCTTCCTTTTTCTTTCTTTTTATTGATATTTATGTTGTGTATTTTAAATTCATCTCGCATTACTCTCATCATAGAAACAACTAGCTCCACCTCTCTTTTATTACTATACTTATATGATTCAATTTTTACTTTTTAGCTTTTTGCTTTTTTCAACTACTTATTACTTAGTGTATATTATATTTTAATAATAATAACTATTGTTATTTCAAATTATAATAAAAAAATGAAAAAAAAATATATTTAATAGGGAACATTTGAGAACAAATACGACACACTTTCGCCATTATGTGTTCTTCGTACAGCTTCAGCAAACATCATTGAAACATCGATACACTGTAAAAAAAAAATATTAACACACTCGAAAAAATTAATTAATTAAAGGGATAAAACCTGTATCTTGGGACAATCCCTCATATGACCGTCCTGTGGTATTGTATTTGTAACAACAACAGCCTCAAAGCATGCATTATTTATACGTGATATAGCCGGTCCAGAGAATATACCATGTGTTAAAATCGCATAAACTTTTGTTGCACCGGCTTCCATTAATTTTTCTGCAGCATGACATATTGTACCACACGTATCTGCCATATCATCAACTAATATTGCAATTCTGTCTTTTACATCACCTACCTGTAATCAATTTTTTATAACTAATTACCAAACTGTCTACTATATAGAAAAAAATGTAAATATTGAATGACGACAATGCATCGATGTCGGTGACAAGTACAACAACCAATAGCAACCAATATAAATAATATTAATCAACCGATAAGCAAGAAAAAAAATGATTGACGTCGTCGTGCTGTTTATTTTTTATCATTAATCAGATATAAAATTTTTATAAAAAGAAAATTATATTTAAAGTGGTAAAAAAAAGTCGAGCTAATTTTCAATAAACAAAAAAGAAATGAAGAGATATGTTCATTGTGTTGCTACTTCGTTTTGTTTGATAAATTAAGTTAATTAAATGATTAAAAATATTATTGTATTTATTATTTTTATGATAATACAGTTAAGTTAGTTAACAAGCGTTATTTAATTTTTACGTTATAAAAAAGTTAAGATTTAGCAACCACGTTTAAGACTCGTATTAGCATATACGTTTTATATTTTATAATTTTTAACTGTATAGTTTTCAAAACTAATATAGTGTATAAAAATGTAAAATTGTTATTAATCGAAATATTTATCAAAATTATTAATTTATTATAAAAATAACAAATTAATTTTGATTTAAGGCAATTAAGTCGATATTTGTAGCCTTTTTATTTAATTCATTTTTTTATTGTATTTCAATTTTGAATGCATTTCGTAAAACATGGTAAAAAAATGTAAAAACGTAACTAACCAAAACCATTGAAGCCACTTCATTGGCCTTCTTCCTCTCTTTATGAATCAAAGCAAACTCAACATTTAATCTATCGGCAATTGATGTTACTCTTAAATATAAAAAAAGAATTAAAATAATTTTTCTTAAAAATTTTACACTATCTAAATTACCTTTTAGCACCACCAGCGTCAGGTGACACAATTATAGAATTTCGCCATTCCGGTATATTCTCTTTAATCCATTTTAATACAGCCGGCTCTGCATACAGATTATCAACAGGAATATCAAAAAAGCCCTACAAAAAAAAAAAAAAAACAATAATTTAATTTACAAATGTATATATAAAAATTAGAAGAAAAAAATTATTACCTGTATCTGTGAAGCGTGCAAATCCATTGTAATTATATGGTCAGCACCAGCTACCGAAAGCATATTAGCTACTAATTTGGCAGATATCGGTGCTCTACTCTGTGTTTTTCGAAAAAAAAAAATATTTGAAGAAAAAAAAAGGAAAAAAACATAAATTTAATAATAAAAATGAAATATTTATAAAATTTAAAAAATGTTTTATAATGTAAACGATGTAAATGATGAAATTTTTATTTAATTTAATTTTTTTACCAAAAAAAAAAGAGAAACAAAAATCAAATTTTTTACATTTCGAAATAGTAATTTAAGCCAATGATGACACTTAAATAAAAACATAATTAAATAATGTATAAAAAAATAGATGTTTTCATGTAATAATTGTACAAAATTTTCTTATTCTGTGTACAGAAAATTAAAAACTAAAAATTAACCACCTACCTGAATTTAACGCATTGGGATTCTTTTATATTAAGATTAAAGAAGGAAATAAATTTAAAATAATAAAACTGTCCTAGGTTTTAACCAGATTAATTAAATAATGTTTTTCAAAAAATTAGATTTACTACATACAACAAAACCGTTTTCTTAGCTCAAAACTTAACAAGTTAGTTACTTTATTAAGGGAAATAAAACAAAAATTATTAAAAAATTAAAAATGTAATTTTGTCCAGATTATACAGTTTATTAGTATGCAATATTTTTACTATAAATATTATAATAATATACGTGCCCGCCGCCCTGTGATTATGATATTATAAAAATTATTAATTTATGCTGATAATAAAATAAAAATAATTCCATCTCATTATTAGAATTTTAAAACTATCTAATGAAATCGTAAATTTACTAATTTTTTGTTTTTAGATCTATTTTAACTGCTGCTGAGCTGTTATTAAAAAAGATGAAATAATCATTTTTCCAATAAAATTAAAAAAAAAAAAAAAAATAAACGTGAGAACTAGTCTTTGACAAATTAGAACTGGATATAATAAATAACAAATACAAATTTCAAAATAATTTATCATATTTTTTAAAAAAAATTAATTCTATGACGTTATGTAATTTAGATAATGATTTAGCTGAAATAATCTTATTTACGCACTTTTGATAAAGTTTTTACCGCGTTTCAAAGTTTAAGCTTCAATATAAATCGCGTAAAAAATTTATTTACAAAATATTAAGAAAATGCTTTTTAATTATAAAATAACTCAAATGATAGTAACGCCATTCTTAATATCGCGAAGAAAACAGGGCATCCCTTGTGTGTGTATTAATTTTAATTATTTTATAAATATAATTAATTTAAATAAAAAAATACATAATCTCAATTAGATTTAAGTAAAGAAACAAACATTTTTATAAAAATAAATCATTATATTGATAATAATAATAATTATTATTAAAACTTTAAAAGAAAAAATAAAGTTCTGGGCTACAAGGACTTTAATGTTTTATTTTCATTTGATAATAATAAACTAATTAAAAATATTTTCTTTTATTTTTTAATAAAAATATATTAACCGTAGAAAAAAAAACTTTACGTAAACAACTTAAATAAAATTAGCAAAAAGAAAAAAAAAATTATAATAACAAAAAATAAATCAACAACAGAATCAGCAACAGCAAAATAATAAGTAAATTAAAAAAATCGTTAAACTAAATAAATATTATTAATAATTATGGAATTATCTTTGTTTTATTATTATTATTAATTAAATTTTTTTTTCTGTCTCTGCATAATACTATTAAATTATTATTATTATTGTTTTTACTTCATTTTCAATAACAAAACTAAAAAAAAAAATTATTAAAACAAAGATTAAACAAATGAAAATAAAAGAAAAACTTTTAAATAAACAATCCTAGGAGCACAACACATTCTTCTATAATTTGTTTTCTTATTTATGACCTTTACTCACTGTATATAAATCTGGCACAAAATCCTACAAAAAGATAAACTATTAAATTAAATTATAATACTAATAATAATTGGAAAAATTATAACATTAAAATCAATAAAATAATTTTCAAAAAATGTCTGATTTTGAAAAATCAAAAACCGGCAAAAAAATGGTGTCAACTGAATGAAAACAACTCTTTCAGATACTAAAATAAATAAATTAAACATGAAATGATTGGGATACGACTGTTATTGATCTATTCAATTAACCCATTCTTCCTTCAATTACCTTACTTACGTTATTATATTACACTTTACGAAAAATGAACGCGTCAACTAAATGCAATCATTTGAGCTATACAAATAATTAGTAATTAATTTAAGCATAAGTAATGCAAACGAATAATTTTATTTTAAATAAAAAAAATTAAACGTCGAAGAAAATTTTCTTGTCATTGAATGCAAATAATTGTTTATTCGAAATTTAATTTTTAACATATGAAATTGTATTGTTTGAAAAATTTCCAACAAGGTAGCATAAACCCAAATTTGCATGTTCATAAATATTAAGCCAATTTTTTAAATTACATTTATTGTTTATGTAACATATTTTCCAATTAGTTGATTTACGTCTTATTTCTCTCTTCCTTCAATTTTTTAGAATTTTATTAGTTAAATTTATATTTATTTGTTTACAATTTAATGCTTTTACTACATAAATAAACTACGCGCGCGTATTATCAAGACGACCTTTCAACTCATCATCGCACTTCAGTGTAGCGTTTGTAATGTTGTTGACATATTATCGCAATGAGATTGTCGTTACGTCATCAAATTTTACATAAATATAAAATATAAATTTAATAAAATCAATAATAAATTGTAAAAAAAACGCTGTAAAAAAATTTGATTAATTAAATATGTTTTTCGTTTTTTTTTTAAATAAATAAAATTAAATTAAATAAAAATTAAAACTAAATAAAAATAAATTTTTATTTATTCTTTATACATAACACACACACACACACACACACACTAAACTATCTATGTATAATAAAACAATTAGTAAATTATGTATTTATATTAATTATTTTAATTTATTAATTTCATTTCTCATCGCATTGGTTAGTTGGCACACAGAAAACAAATAATAAAAACAAACTTAGTTAATTTATGGTTAGAGAATGCCAGGTGTAATGTAAAAGGGTGAATTGGTTTGTTAGGAGTAGTGGATATTAATCGACAATACATCTTTTAAGTCCAAAATCTTTACTTTTTGTATTTAACAATTATAGCATACGTTTTTGCTAAACCGAAGATCATTGGATTAGTCTTGTAATTGAAGACAATTGGCCATTGGTCTATTAACAAATTAACGAAAATAATGTGAGAGACCTTTAAAATTTTATAAATTCTTTCTTGTGAAATCAACGATATTTTAAATTGAAAAGTAAAACGAAAACAACAACACAAATAAAATGCATATACAAATATAATCTTAAGTAGAGAATAACAACAAACATTTCAAATGTTTTTCCATGCAATTAATATGAACATTTATTATGGCTTATTATAAAAAATTGAACCCTTTCGTTAATAATTCAATATGCTTTATATTAATAATTAATTAAAACAAATTTAAATTTTGTAGATAAATTAATGTTGAATTCTGTCTAGCGACTATGCTCAAAAAAGAAAATTCAAGAGTATAATAATTATAATAAATACGATTGTTTTTGTTCACAAATCAGTGTATTAAAGATATTAAGAGATTTTCTGAAATAATAATTCTTTAAATCATTAAAAAAAATAGAAAAACAGCTTAAATAAAAAAAAGACAACAAATGAAAACTTTAATCCCACATAATATAATTTGTCTTCACATTTATTTATAATTGAGTAATGATGTTGTTCAGTAAATAATTTAAACAAAATCACATTTATTTTTTGTTATAAAAATTTAACACCAAAAAATAAGAGTAGTTTTGAAAAAATCAAATACTGTCTTCTGATCAATTTTTTATTTATTAACTAAAAAACGCAATTGCGACATCAAAAACAGAAATTATATCAAACAAAATTGCCAAGAACAGAAAAAATAAATGATAAAACATATAATGGAAATTGATTTATGAATTTTTAATTAACTTTTTTAAAAATGTATTGCTCGTGCTTTCTTGTTTAAAACATAAAAATAATAACTATAAAACGCCCAAAAACAATAAAACACCACAAAAAACAATATCCCTCTGTAATTAAGCAAATAAATATTTAAAAAGTTTCTAATTAACCCAAAATAACAACACTATAAAAACTTAAACTGTACAAACGTCCATTTTTTAAATTTTTGAATAAAAAAATATAACAAGTTTGCCACAAAAAACAAACAATCAAGTGAAATTAATAAGCAAAATGTAATTAATCATTAGTAATTAAAAGTAAAATAGATTAATTTCTCAATACCCTAAACTTCCATTCGTTGTATTTCATTAACTTGGCCAGTTTAGCTATTTCATCCAGTTCACCACCTGTCTGTTGGGCGATCATAATGGATATTTTTTACTTTTAATTGTATAATTGTATTGATAAAAATTAAAAAAAAAAAACACATAAAAACTCATACCAATGCAATTTTAAAATATAGAAAAAGCTTTCATAACATTTTTTTATCGCAAAAACAAAACAACCAATCTAACCTCATTTTTTTTAGTTTTATCAAAGAATGTGTTTTTTTAATTTAATTAAATTAAATCTTTTTTATTAAATTGACATGAGGAGACATAACTTAATTTTTTTATTATTTATTGAGGGTCTGTGCCGGTATACAACTTATTTTGAAAAAGAAACTATCAAAGTGCGAGTCTTTTTAAATGCTTTTTTAACTAATATAGCTTCCTTAACTATAGTATTTGTTGGCAGCACGGACAATCCCAGTTTATGGTTGACATTTTCTTCAAAAGGACAAGATTCAGATCGAATATAAAAAAGTAGGTCCTAGTAGCTTTACTATAAATTTAAATCAAACACTATTTGCGTTTACAATTTACACAGAAATATAAAACAGTAAAAAAATTTACTTTTGAATTAAATCACACGGATTCGTTAGCGAAAGCAACAAGTATCAATTATTTAAATATTGTTTTTTTTCCTCAATTTTTTTTTTTTATTATATAAAAAACGCACTATTAATTAATGATTTTTTAAATTATAAATACTTGCCAAAAAATAAACTAAGTATCGTAGTAAAACACCTAACATAATATCGAATCTACCTTTCTAGTTGTGTCAAAAAACTTCCATAGCAACACATTCATTTTCCTAAATGTTATATAAATCAGTATTATGTAAATTAATAAAAAAAAACAATTTTTTGGTTAAAATTCATTATTAAACCAGAAAATGTTTTTTACTACTCTAAAGTCATTTCAAACAAGAAACGATTCTATTACGAGTAAAAATAACAAAAAGAAATCATATTCAACACTTATACAGTTTCTTAATTACAATAAAATGTAAAAAATTAAATTCAATCAATGAATGAAACAACACCACACACAATGTAGATATTGCGCGAGGAGTAAAATTTTGTTTTATAGATATTTCGTTGGCAAACACAGCACAACCTTGATGGATTTTCAGAGTAATTTATTATATCCATTTTAATAAAACAAAACAAATGAAAAATCATTGATCTTAAAAACAGGAAAAATAAAACGATAGAACCGGTAGGTAGGTGAAAGTAGTTTCGAGAATGTTTATTTAGAGTTGTTTAACCATAAAATGAAATTATTTTTCGCATACTTTACAAGCAAAAAATTATTTAATAAAAATGCTTTATAATTTTTGTTTTAAATAAATTACAGTTTATCTGCTTTGACATGTTTTCAATAGTGCGGTTTTTCGCCTTATCAAATATGTTAATATTATGCAAGATAAAACCAGTATTTATATTAAAAGAAAATAAAACATTTTCAGAGTGTCACTGCTTCATTTGAAATTGAAATAATGTAGCAAAATAAATATAATATATATTATATAATATATATTTACCACTTTAGTTCATCAATAATCTAATCTTTATTTTTCCATAATTTCAATTAACTATTATAATAATAGTTAAAAAACGAAGAAGAAAATTTAACATCAAAATACGATACAAGAATGATAAAAAATCAATAAACAAAAATTTAAATATTAGAGGAAAAAAAATAAAAACGAAAAAATGTATTTTCATTTTATAATTTTAAAGGTATAAAAAAATTTATAACCCTGTTCCAAGAAAAACAAAAAAAAATAAAAAGACAATACCCAAAAAAGCAATTGCACCCTGTCGCGAAAAAGATATTAGGCAACATTTAACAAACCAAGTATTGTCCTATTATAACCAATAAAAATGGAATAAGAATAGTATTTGATCCTTTTTTAAATAAATAAAAAACTATAGAGTGATTGTTTAAAAATCTTTTTCTGTTTTATAAAGACGTTTATAATCATTTAAAACATTTCTGCTAGAAAAAAATTGCTCATCGATGTTTCACCATAATTTACTTAACACTTAACTACCGGGCCGAGTAGTATTTACTGGTCTCGTCAGCTGATGGTAACCAACGGTGCCGTAGGGAATACTTTTCTCGACTTCTAGCGTTTAAAAGCCAATGCGGTAAGGTGTGAATAAACGAATATGACCTAGAGTGCGAATCATATTTTTAGTCCTAAAGCAGAAATAATTTTGTTGGTAAAATTATAAACAAAAACAAAAAATGAGATGTCAAACATTATTTTTAGCAAAGTAAACAACCTTTCAAAAAAAAAAAATAGTCCTAAAACACTACTAAAATTTAAAATTACTACTGTCAGCACCTGCAGTAATTTTGCAACTTGTGCAAAGTTTGTGCAATTACGAATTACCGGAATACATTAACGAAGCATTAGGTACAGTCATATTTATTTACATGTGTTGAATTCACGCTTCATCATAATTTGTGCAATATGCTTCCATTAGTCATCGACCTTAACGTTTTACTATTACGATTAAAAATCTCGAATCAAAAGCGCCATAAACATTTTTTAAATAAAAATTCATTCACAACTAATACAAAAAACATTTATTCTTTAATGAATAATAGTTTAAATCGTAAATACTCATTGCTCCTTTAGCATACCACCACCAAAATGTACAAAATAAAACAAGTGTTTTTCATCGGTTATTTTATTGGCCCGAAAAACAACTGGTAAAGGATAGAAACAGTACATACAACGACACATAAATGTCAATCAACTGCATTTTTTAAAGTGTGTTGTGTATGCAAAAAAAAAATGGACAATTATGTATTTTGAAGATAAAAAAAGAAATAAACGGATGGTAGATATAGAAAATTAATAAAAATTAATAATAATTAATAAAAAAAGAATACTTTTGTGCACACCTTACATACCTTGTCTTTTTTGTCTTGTCTGGCATATGGAAAACATGGAATAACAGCTGTTACTCTTGATGCTGATGCAATTTTACATGCATTTATCATAATTAATAATTCCATAAGATTATCATTTATTTCACCGGAACCAGATTGTACAATGTAGACATCTTCACCACGTACAGATTCACCAATTTCAACGCTAAATAAAAATAGATTAATTAATAGGGAAAAATTAAGAGAATTATCTAAATAAAAATAACAATTAAAATGATAATAAAAAAAAGAAAAAAAAAATGCTGCTGACCGCGGAAATTATTCATCAAGGTCATATTTTTTTTTTTTTAATTTTAATTTATTGATCACGTGATTGAAATGTTCAACAATACAACACAAGAGCAGCTACAATCAACTTGTTTATTTAATATAAACATAGCTTTATGTAAATATACTAAAGCAGAACAATAAAAACGTGAAAAGCTAAGTAAAACAAAACTGAATCGCGAATATTAACTTATAAGTATTACACCAACTGTCTACACGACAGTAACTACCATTTAGAATTAGAATCACCAATACAAAATCAACTTCACTTGTTTATTTATTTATTTTTTTCTCGACATTTTTTATTGCCAATAAAATAATTTAAAGTATTTTTGACTACTTGTTGTTTTTTTTTTTGCTTTGGTTTTGTTTATTGAATTAATAATATAATAATATACATTAATAATTCCCCTCCATTTGACAATTTAGCCATCATTCACCACACAACCTTAAGCATAAGCGATAAGTAATTATAAATTAGAAATATAAAGGCGAAGCGCATAAACAAGACATTATTTTATAATTACATGTAAATATTTATGAACGCCAAACTATATGAATCTTAAAATCGAAGAAATATAATTTCTCTAATATCTTACTTAAGAAAAATTGTTTTCGTTTTTTTTTTTAATTCTTTTAATAAATTAAAATATTATAAATTTACACATTAATATCTTTTATATTTTAATCATTTTAAAAAAAATTATAAAATAATACACATAAGAAAGTACTACATCAAAGTTAATATTTTTTTAAAAAATTGAAAAAAAATATCGTCGTTAAACGAAAACACGTGTATTATAAAACTGTTATGTAAGGTATAAACATTAATTTGTAAACAAACAATGCTTAATGCAATATTTAAGTTATCTTTAATTTAAAAACTATTTTTATCAAATTTAGATGATATGCAAAAAAAAACTAAAAGAATTTAAACCAAAATATACTAACAAAAAATACAATTTCAGTTTCAGTTAAATAAACAAAACGAACAAGAAAAAGTTCTTCTTTTTTTTTTTTTGTTAAACAAGTAACAAAATATTAACAAAATAATTATAGAAATAAAATAAAAAGATAATATAACAAACTTAAATAAATAAATAAATTATAAATGTATCGACAGATACATTAATCGATAAAATTATAAAATACTTGCAGGCAAAAGAAAACTAAAGTAAAAATATATAATAAAAGTATAAAAATTAGGTAAAGTTTTTTAAAATATAAGCGATAAGGTTAAAACCAATATTTTTCAAATATTGAATTATATAAGGAAATAAAGAGAAAAAGTAACTTTTTAGCAATAAATTGACTAAAAAACAATGTATACACACACAGTGACACAATACTACATTCTTAACCAAACTCAAAAATTGTAAACAAAGATATTTATAAAAAAAATCGTCAGACTGTTGTTGCGGTTAATTGAAGAAAATATAATTTATTGCACGGATAAAGTAGTTACTAAATTTTTTATTTAAAATTCTCTTTACTACTTTTAATTAAATTTTGGAAACAACAAAAATACCCAGTTAAGTACATACGATTGTTGTGTAAGATATATTTATGAAATAAAAGCATTATTTTGTCTTAATTAAAATCTAATTAGTGAATTTGGTAATAAACTTAAATATATTTATTCAAAAAAATAAGATATATTAAAATATATGTTAAAAAATTCTATATTTTAATTTTATTGAAGCAATAAACAAAACATTTATCAACCCTGTTATGCACAATAATTTTAAAACGAAATACATTTTCACAATACTATTAGGAAATAAAATTAATAATGAGACATGACATGACGTATTTTAAACAAAAGATAAGACAATTTATTATTTTTACAATAAAAGAAAAATTAAATTATACAAAATAGCTAAATGGGGCTAATTGTTAGGAGCATTTATGAATTAGCAGAATACATAGAAAGAGGCAGCAGCAGCGCACGTGACAAAACTGCTATATACGTGATCAACACATCACGTCATGCCATGTTTATCTTATTTATGTAGTAGAAAGAACAACTTTTTTTTTATATTGTTGGTAGCAGTTGGTGCATACTATTTCTTAAAATTTTGATTTAAAAATTAATTAAACAAGTAACACCTGATTTTCACTATAGTTTTGGGTTTTACAACGGATGAAATTGAATCTAAACTGATCTTATATTAAAATTGTATGTAAATAGTAGATAAATCATAAAAAAAAATTAAACACCACCAGCAGCTGCTACTTCTACTGTTGCTAATAGTAATAATTAATATTAATAAACTATATAAAACATGACCTTTTTTTATTAACAACGCTCTATATACAGCAATAATTGTGTCTCTGCTGAAATTTTTATTTTTTGTTTATGCTAGAAAAAAATATAAACTAAGCAAAAACTAAGAATAACTTTACTTTGATTTTAAAACTACCAAACGACAAATATAAATAAGAACAAAATAAACAAATCAACTTTCTTAGTCTAGACTTGACAACTCCATTTAATGTCTATTGAAATATTGCAATTACATACTTAATAAATTTATAATTTAAACGAATTTACATATGTATGCTTTAAAAAAATGCGAAAGCACATGTTATTTTAGACGATATTTACATGTTAACATACCGTTGTTTTATCAAAATAAAAAATTAAGCAGACTGCGTATGCACCTTTTCTACTTTGCCAATGTCAAAAAAAAAGGAATTTTTTTCCATACGAATGAGAAATGATACAAAAAACAATTACCTATCACCCGGTAAAAATTGTTCTAAGAAAAAAAAACAAAGGAATTTTAAACAAAACACAACTGAAAGCCTATCGAAAAAAAATCATTGCAAAGTGGAATGAAAGTTAAATTATGTTAATGTTGCGTTTTTTTTAATATCAATACAAAAGCCTATCATAAAAAAAAAGTCAAAAGAAAAAAGTATTTTTTTCACATAATTTAAAATGAAAATTAAATAATAAAGAAAACAATTAAAATAAAACTTTACTTTAAAACATTATAAAGTACTTGTTTTACTGTCCACATTTTTATTTTATGTTTTTTTTTCTTATGCTTTCATTGAATAAATAATAAAGCAACAGCTTAATTTTTTAAAATAAGTTTTATGCAGTGCCTAACCTCAATTATGTTATGTATTCTCATTTTAAAAATATTTGTTTCGTCTAGAATCTCCAGAAAAAATTTGTTCATTCGTTTTTCATTATGACAAACCTAAGAACAAATGCATTTTTACATTTTCACACAATCAATTTAAATAATTTATTTTTATAAGTTTATAAATTTAATAAAACTAAGATGTATCTAGCAAAAATGCATTTTCGAAAAAAAAACTTAACACACGTAATAGTTAGACTGCGAGATTGCTGGGTGGCTATGATTTACCGTAGTTAAATTTCTAACTAAACTTCAAAAGAAATAAAATAAACTTTTACACAAACATTTGCAACCACAAATATCCTGTTTAATTATGCAAAATTTATCAAATTGCAAAATTCGTAAACAATATTTAATTTTTATTTTTAAAATTATAAAGCACTTATAAAACTTTTAAAAAATAATCAAAAAGCTTCATTGCACGTTTTTAAGTAAAGAAAAATAAGAATTTCCTTACATTTTTTAGGGAATAATTTCCGTAGAACACAATTTATTTTTTATTATGCCATTTTTTTCTTATGACAAAAAAAAACAAGTTTTACTTTCCTTATATTTTTTATTTAATTATAAAAATAAATTTAAAAATCCAGTGACTGGTCTACTCACCATGTTTCTAAATTGCTGAATTTTTTAGTAACAACTTTTCCCAAATCAATACCCAGACGATCAACAATGCGCTGCGCCAAATCCGGATGAGATGTTCCCGAGAAGACTTTTATATTAGGCATTCTGGATTGTAACACTATGCTAGCCTTCTCAATATTATTGCGAATTAAACTTTTAGCGCGGATCGGATTTGATGATCGAACTGGCATCACACAATCTACGGTATCGGATAATTTTTTTTTATACGAAAAGAATGAAACAACCAAAAAGGAAAAAAATTATCGCATTTTATGCCCTGCCACAGTTTAAAACAGTACAAAAATTGATGGGATTTTATAATTTCTAATGTAAGTGAAGTGCAGCAAGCTAAAAGCATAACATTCATTTAACTAACGACAAAAAGAGACCACTAGTATTTTGAAAAAAAATTTTGTTTTTTATTTTGTTTTTTGACATATATTCATTTTTATGGCTGCGCTATACACATTATAGTCTTGCCCGATGTATAATAACTTTGTTTTTTTTTTTTAGAGAAAATATTTATATAAGCATATTTATTAATAATTATGAAAAATTTCACAATTGTTTGCTTTAAATAGCTTAAAATATATCATGATGCAAAACAACATTACCATAACTTAAACCGGTAAAATTTGAAATATTACATTTAAGAAAGAGATAAAAAATAAAATAAATGGTTCAAAATGTATTAATATATCATGAATTAATAACGATGATTATAATGCAATTATTTTAATAAAAAATAATAATTATACATTATTTGTTATAATAAAATAATTGGAATGACATTTCATATTTAATAAAAATATTTATCATAACATGTTGGTTAGTTCTCAACCACGTGCAATATTTTTTCTCCTTTTTACATGTGTTACTAGATTTTAGAAAAAATACTTTTATAGTAAACATATTAAAAAAAATTACCTGTTAATTGCATTTGCTGCCAACTACATAAAAATAAAATTACTAAAGAAATTATAAATTTTTAAAATTCAAGAATAACATTAAATTTATTAATGAATTATATTCTTTTTATTTTAAAATTTTAAACAAAAACATATAATAATAAAAAAAAAATTTGACATTTACATCACCCTTATTTTTAGATCTTTATATTTCGATATTATTTATATTCTCCACATTTGTACAGCATAACAAAAAATATATTCTATTTGGTGGTATACCTGTTTCTTTTCATTACGCCGTGGATTTATTTGTAAATAACATGCGATTGAATTTTTTTTAATTAAATAATAAATAATATTTAAGTTTATCAAAATAAAATAATTATATTTCTGGAAAATTATAAGAGAAATGTTTTGAAAGTGTAAAGTGTTATAAATATACTTATAAAAAAGAACACAAAAAAAAAACTTATTGTCATTACTGGAGAATTTAACTTAATTGCTAAAATGGCGGCTGATATGGCTGTTTCACGCATTAAGCGCGAATTTAAAGAGGTTATCAAAAGTGAAGAGGTATATAAAGTGAATTATATATTATTTAATGAAATGTTTAGACGTGTCTTATTGTTAGAAACACTTAAAAAGGAATATATCCTCAGAAACTAGAAAAAACAATTGCATAATTTTTTGACAGTCACTATTTAGACTTTTTTCTCTTTCTTACGTGCAGCCAACGACAGAACAAAAAATTAAAAATGGTATCTTTTCAAGGATTTTATGATACAAAATCAAAACAAGGAATAAATATAACAAAAATTCATAATTTATTTTAAATTGTGCATAAAAATAATTTACAACTTACCATTTTGTGTTGTAGCTTCTCGTTTTTCATAATTTTCCATCACAATTGATAAAGTTCTTTTACAAATTTTTCTGTACGCAATTTTTCCTTACATATGAGAAAGAAGAAGCAATGTTTTTTACCATTAAAAAAGGCAAAAATATTACTTGATCGATTCGTTGTAAATCCTTTGTCGCCAACTGTTGAAACAAACAGAACCAACCCCACACAAATAGGCGCATTATTCGTAAACAAAAGTTCGCAAAAGGTTAATTTTTATTTCTTATAAGCAAAAAAAAAAAATTTAATTATGCTTATCGATATTTATTACACTGTAATGGTTATTGATTTACTTATTTATTTATTGGATTATATAAATGTAAATAATTTGCGTAATGATCAGAAATAAAAAGCATAATTAGCAATAGCTAAATATAAACAAAAACATTTTTTGTAATCAATTAAATTTAATTATGTGTTTTTTTTAGATTGTTCAATGCTCAATTAAAATAGAATTATTAAACGATAGCTGGACTGAATTAAAGGGTGAAATTGCTGGACCACCAGATACACCATATGAGGGTGGTAAATTTCAATTGGAAATTAAAGTACCAGAAACTTATCCATTTAATCCTCCTAAAGTATATTTCGAAATAATAATTAATTAAATTTCTTTATTAGAATTTATCTGTTTTTTTTTTTTTTATTTAAAATTTATGTTACAACTCTCAAGGTACGCTTTATAACAAAAATATGGCATCCGAATATATCATCCGTGACTGGTGCTATTTGTTTAGACATTTTAAAAGATAATTGGTATATTTTATATTATTGTTACTAACAAATGACAATATTAATTTGGTTATTTATTATTTAAAGGGCTGCTGCAATGACCTTGCGTACAGTTTTATTATCACTTCAAGCATTATTATCCGCAGCTGAACCAGATGATCCTCAAGATGCCGTTGTAGCAACACAATATAAAGACAATTATGAAATGTTCTTATTAACAGCTAGACACTGGACAAATGTATATGCTGGAGGTGTGTGTCTCATATAAATTACGATTTTTTTCTTATACAATTATTTTAATTGATTTGTTTCGTTAATGATTTGTTAATTTATTAATTTTTGCTTTTTAATTAAATTACTAATAAATATAGGGAAACTTATGCAATAAGTTTTTGATTACTTTTTAAAATAATTGGAATTCTAAATATTTTATTAAAGATTTCTAAATTAATTTACTTTAGATTTTAGTTCAAAATATCTTTCAAACAATTTTTAAATAATTCGTTTTTTCCTGATATTTGAATTTATTTTTAAGAAATAATTTTAAACCATTCCTTTTTTCTAAGGAGCCTAATATATAATTTTGTTATTTCAGGTCCACATACATTTGTAGATTGTGATTTAAAAATTCAACGCTTGAAAGATATGGGCATTGAAGAGCATGAAGCGCGAGCTGTGTTATCTAGGTATAATTGGAACTTGGAGAGAGCAACCGAAAATCTTTTTAGTTAGTAAAAAAAAGAATAAAAAAAACTAAATAAATAAATATTTAAATAAAATTTAAAAAAATGATTTTCCGTTTATAGAAGAGTTACAGTGAGTTAGAGAGAGAGAGAGAGCTTTATTTTGAATCTATGAATATTAATTTTAATTTTTATGCAGGGCATTTGAGAAAATAGGATTTGTTGTTTTTATTGTATTATCTTTTAAAATTTTTGATAAAAACTGGACGCTCATAGTGCCATGAAATAACTATTTTTTTATATAAATGATTTTTTGATAATCTAACATTATTTAGATAGCATTTTGAATTGAATTAAACTGTCGTACAGATTAATAAATTTTACTTTTTGGTTTATAAAACAACTTTAACTTTTATCACTAATTTTCTTGTTTTATAAATTGTTTTCAAATTCTGTGCGTCTTTTTTCTTTTGAATCGATGTTACTCGTAAATCTGAGTATTATATCATTGCTTTATTGAACATGAAATTAATTAATCAATTAAAAGTAAAATTGATTATAGTTTTTTTTATTAAGGAAAACGATTAAAATACAAAAAAATCTTCCACACAAACACGCATTTATTAATTAAAAATACTTATTTAAATATTATCTTGTCCGTTATTAGAAAATTCGAAGTTAAAATTAATATAAATATAAAATTACCCCGTAGCGCATTAAAAGCATAAAAAAGACAAACAAATAACTGTTTTTTTTTTTTTTGTTAAAAACTAATTTTTGTTTAATATTAAAATAAATAAAAATAAAATTATTTATAAAGAAAAACATAAAAAATGTCTTTTTCTTTAGTTTTTCTGATTACAAACCTAACCGGTTTCAATGACAACTATTTTTTTTGCATTTTTGTGGAACTTCTTTGCTTTATGTTTTCTCTCCATTCAGACTCTAACTTAACATATGTGCCACCTTGTTGATAATTTTGATATTGCAAATTCATATCACTACCGGTTTTTTTACCAACCATAGCGACTACTTGTTTCATTGCTCGTTCCTCAAATTCCCGTTGATTATCCTGATTACTGCGTGCACTCATTTCCCCGGACCAAAATCTACCACATGTTAAACGCTTCATTTGGCTGAAATATTTTTTATAGATTATAGCAAGATCAAAATAACTTCAAAAATACAAACCGTTTAGTTGGTCTAACACGATAATTCCGTGGACTACTATACTCTGACTCTCCACCATCACTACTCGACGACACTCGGCGTACAATTGATACATTTTTATGATTACGTTCGCTCGATTCAGAATCGCTGCTTGAATCAATAATGGCGGAATTTTGTTTGGGTAAATTCTTTTTATGATTTTTATTGCAAGAATCTAAAAAAAAAAAAAAAAAAAACAAATTCACATAAAATTGTTATTTAATTAATATATATCTGTTACCATCAATATGCAGTGAAGGTAATAAACCTGGGCGAGTACGATGCGGTACCAATGTTATTCCGTTCCACCATGATTCAGCATTCAAGGATATTGATTTGTTTATTGGAGGCTCGTACAAACAACCACCCTCACCCACTATATTTGTCAATTCCAGTATTGCGCGATCTTTATCGTTTTCTATTAATACAGAATGCTCACGAAATTGACAACCCTTAAAACAGACAACAGTTATTTCATTTACATAAAAGAAAAAAACTTCTATACTGTAGATCCAGGAAGAGTTTCATAACGAAAAGCGTGCTGTCCACAGCAAGGATATCGACCAGCCGGGCCAGGCGTTCGTCCTTCTGAAATCGGGCCTAAATACTGTGGTTGATCTGGATGATACTGACACCAATTCATTTGGAAAACTGGAAAATGTGTCTCACAGTTTACACAGTATAAGAAATGGCAATGACCCCACAATCGCCAATAAACTTTACGCCATGAACGCATTTCTTTGTACAATGTTGATACATAATTTGTTATATTCCAGGATGTGTCTTTAACATGTTGACTGATCAATTGCCCCCAACGATTAATTCGCATATTTTGTGGTAAGCAATAAACGTAAGAGCTTATGGTTTGCGTTACATATTTTCCGCATCTAAACATTACAGAAACATTAATTTAATAAAAAACAAAAACTTAAAAATTACCTGTTGCAACGGAATAAACTTGCTAAGCTAGCATAATGACCGCGTAATGCTTGCGACTCAGTTTCGCATAAACTTTGTATCATTTTCGTCCATAAACGTGGCGTTATGCGATCCTTTCGATCTTTTACCATCTCTAATTCTAAATTGGTAAACATGGCTGCTAATCGAGTAATTATACTGTCATTTAAACAAGATAAATTAGCGGACGCTTTAACAACATCCGTTAAACGTGCATGACAAAAAGACAGGCAATCTAGTAGCAAAGGCTCCATCTTCATAATTAATTATTTTTAGAACGAAATTAGTAACATTAAGCATTTGCTCTGACCTGTAAAAAACTGGCTGATACTAAAATAGGTACTACATTTGCTGAATCTAATAAAGGCCAATCTTCTGGCATTAATGTGTCCTTCCGAACCCATTTCATTAACCATTCAAAAATTTGTAAATCACAATGTACTGAAATATCCATGTCCTCTAATTTTTGACCTAAGAAATAATAAGGAAAGTCATATAACATCTTTTATTCATTTAATAAAAAAAAAATGTAATTACCTGAAGTCACATCAGCAAAATATCCCATTTTGCGAACTAAAATCTTTTGTGGGCAAACAAAATCTCTAGACATATTTTTAACTTCATCACAAACATGAATAATAACATCATTGCCACTAAAAACAAAGTACTTAAAGAAATAGATATTATAGAAGGGTAATTGTATTACTCTGGTTTTCCATCGTTTAAAACAACCGGACTTATCGCTGATGATTTTCTTCTACCGTTCCTAGACGTAAGTTGTATTGTGTTACCATCAGGTCGTGGACTTTTCTTTAACATAATTTTATCATCTTGAGTCTCACAAAATTCATTTAGAGATTTTTGAATATTGTTTGCAATATTAATTGATGATTTGCTAACACTTCTACTATGCTGTCGAGAAGAATTTTGTTGGTGATTTACTGTTGGTTGTGCAGGGTGTTGTTGAGAGCATATAAAAGGTAACACAGAATCTAATATTCCTTCATTTATTACTTCATCTAATTTCTCATTTAGTGTAGAAATAATTTGTGGCTTCTCACTGGTTTCAGTTTTGGATTTTAATACCCGTAAACTTCCAACTGAACGTTTTCGAGCTCCTTTATTGCTATTATCTAAAAATAAAAAAATTAACTATTTTCTTTAATAATAATTTGTATGCCACACGTTTTTCTTTTGTCGGGGATACAGGTGATTTATTTAAATCTTTATCGGTAGAGACATTCTGATTGGAAGTAGCTGTTTGTACTTTAGATTCGTTTTGCGCTACGCTGAGCACGTTGTTTATAAAATCATTTTTCGCTAATTTATCGTAATCAAAAGTAGTTTCTTTTAAATTTTTATTTTCAATTGACTCATTAACATGACATGTTATTTTTAGGAAATCAAGAAAATCGTGCATTGTTATAAAACCAGCATTATTATCATCAGTCGTCATTGTTGAGAGATACAAAACAAAAGAAACAAATTCTCACGTCGTGTTTAACGTTACAATTTTTTTTCAATTAAACAAACACAAATTTTATACACTAAAATTGAATTTAAAAAAATAAAATAACTATTCAAAATATGATTAATCTTTTAATAATCAAATAAATTTTTAAATAAAACACAAATAATTTAAATTTGAAAATTTTGCTATATATTTTCTTTCGTTGGTGTCCAAAAACTAAATGAAAATAAGCTTTGCTATTTTTTTTAAACAAATTATTTTCTTGTCTTTTATTTTTTTTTAAATATAATTTGATTATTTTTATTATATTAATAACAAATTTTATGTTTCTATGGTAACTGACTTATTTAGTTACACAAAATTAAATTTAATAATTTAAAATACCTGTAAAAAAAAGAATTTTTTGAATTTATAAATATCATTTGTTCTTTTAGTATAAAATTAAATCATTTAAGAAATTTAAAAGTCATGCTTTTATGGTGAAATTCAAAATGTAGCTGGCTTCATGTTTAGTTTAACAACGAAAATTTCACAATCGTTTTGCAGTGCAGTGTACACAATTAAATACACAAATACAAAGTACAATCCGTTTAGTGTTCGTTCGTTCTGTCATTTTTTCTTTATTATTTCTTTTAGTTTTACTTTTTTTTTATTTTTGATTTGTATTAAGTTTTTTGCCAAGAAAAAGTAATTTAATTCATTTTTTACTATTATGTGAACTATATGTTTAAAAAAAATTATTAGTTTAGTTTTGTGTTTGGAAAACATGCATTAAACTTTTTTTTTCCAATATTTTTTTTTTGTGTGAAAAAAAAGATAATTATAAAAATGGAAAAAAATTCTATTGATGGCGATACAACAAAGTCTGTAAATATTAATTTCTCCACAAATAAAAATAGTCCAAATCGAAATTTCCAAAAACTAAAACGATTTATGTCATTATCACGTAAAAAACGCAATCAACACACAGCTGACATTGATAAAGAAAATGATATAGATTTGATTGATAACCAATTAAGTGGTATTAGTAGAAGTGCCAGTGTCACAGATTTAACAAGTGATTGTTGTGATGTAAATAAAGACCAAACAAGAAAACAACATAATGTTTTTTATACACTACGAAAAAGGTTTTATAATCGTTTTTCAACAAGACAAAGTAAAATTTTAGCATATTCTGATCCCTTACCAACTTCTGTTACTATAACTGGAGATGTACAAAAAGCACAAACAGAATCCAGAATGGCACAATCACATGACAATAATTTTGATAGTAATATGGATAGCAGGGTAACTTTTGACCAGAACGGCAATCAAAACACGTTAACACGAAGATCACAACAATCAATTTCTATTGACGATGTACCGGCAATGATAGTTAGTGATAATGAAAATCTTAATTTTAATTTGAATAATACAAATGAAAATGTATTATCACAACAAATTAATACCAGCAATAATAGAGGATCAACAACGCCAGCTTTAGAAGAAAACGAAAATTATTATAGTACTAGTCCATGTGATAATGTAATGCTTAATGCCCGGTTGCAATTAGCGAAGTATATTTTGTTTTATTTATATCATAACATTTGTTTTTATTAATATTTAATTCAGATATGGATGGTACTGGGGTCCTTTGTCACGTACAGCAGCACAAAAATGTTTAGCTGGACAAATAAATGGATCCTTTTTAGTTAGAGATTCACAAACTAATAAATATCAGTTTACATTAAGTTTTCGGAGTTCCGGTTGCACATTTCATAGCCGTATTGATTATTACATGGGATATTGGTAATTAAAGTAATTTTTTTTTCTAAGCAAATAAAAATAATTTGTTTTTTAAATAGGCAAATTGAGTCGGGTCATTTTAAATCAGTTGTTGAATTAATTGAGGATACCATGAAAAAATCAGAAGATTGTGTATTTTGTTATGTAACACATACTTCTCAAGTGTTACCACCATTGCCAGTACGTTTGACAAAACCAATAAATCGCTTTTATGAAGTAACATCACTGCAACATTTATGTCGTTTTGTTATAAGACAAAAAATTGATTTGGATAATATTAAAAACCTACCATTACCGCATTTATTGCAGGATTATGTAAAAGAGAATTTTTATGAAAATGTTTAAAAAATGTGTTCTTTACTAATTTTAATGATTTTAAGATAAAGTATTTAAAAATTATTAAAGGATCGCCATTATAAGTTAATAGTATTCAAAATCTATTTTAAAACAATGGCATTATATTCCGGGAAATACTGAGAAAAGTATTTAAGTGGTTGTTACACATTATAAACAAATACCTTTAAAATAATACCAAAATAATCTGTTATGCTTCTTTAAACTTGTTAGCTTATACTTATCTAATTATTTAAAAATTAGTATTATGTTTTTTTTTTCTATATATTTTATTATTAAAATTTTATAAAGAATTACTATTTTTAGTTTGGCAATAATGAGATGCAAAAAAAGTTACATTAAAAGTAATAAAATTGCCAAAGAGATTATTATTATTATATTATGTTTTTAATTAAATAAAATTATAATTTTATTAGAGGTGTTTGTAACAACAATAACAAAAAAAAAAAAACGGATATAACTGATAATCTGTACATCACTTCTAATAACGTATATATTTACGTGATGACATATAATTAAATAATTTTTGATATTAAAACATTAAATATAAATTGAAAATTATAAAAAAATTGCCTTTCTTATACAAAAAAAAAAAATTTGTAAGGTATAAATTTATTTAGTAATTTATTAAGTGTCAGAAAAAACTTTAATAAACTGAAAAATAAGAATACGTTTTTTTTTTATAATGAAAATGTTTACCAAATAATTAATAAAGCTTTTTAAAACCTTATATTAAAAACTGCAACCAATGTGATTGAAACTCAGTACTACTAGATCACGGATTTTTTCTCCTTATAGATCCTTTTTATTTAAAAAAAGTAAATTATTGATAAATAAATATATTTAAAGCGTTTATTTCATTCATCAAGAAGTTTCACAGTTTAATTAAGTAATTACATTTTTAAAGCCACATAATGTATTTAAACTAAAAGAAAAACAAAACAAAATTATTTCCTGTCAAAATTTAATCCTAGTAAATTCCTGGCCTAAAAACAGATTATTAAAAAGATTTGGTTAGAAAATGAATTAAATTTTAATATAAAATATGTTATTCACAACCGTTGTAAAAGCAGTACTAATTGCACGTTGCATATGTGTCGTTGTCGTCTCCGTTTGTGCTAGCACCGCATATAAATGAACAGCATCTTCAATACGTCGATCCAAAAATGTCCACGTTTTTTGATAATCCATCGATTTATCTTGTATCATATATAGTTCTGTCATTTTATAAATTGTAGCCAGGGCAACGCGTCGGCCATACCAATTGAACTTTAATTAAATAAACAATTGAGTACAAGTGAAAAAAAAGAGACATAATTTAATTACATCGACCGATCTATCACCAGCATAATAACAAATATCATCGATTAATGTTAATAAATTAGCTAGACCTCTCGGTGCATTTTGCGGTAATGACATGATACCACTAGCTTGTGGCCATTGCTTTAAAACCGGTATTAACATAGTCAGTCGAATTCGAATACACTTCTTAACAAAATCCATAGGTTCTGGTATTGTAGGTGCACCGCCTGTCTCTTGTTTCATTTGTTCCACCAATTTTTGGTTACTACCAATATAAAAGTGTTGTATCAAATCCATTGCACTGTCCGAAAATAAACCATGCACAACACCTGGATAACCAATGGCTTCAGCACCTTTCGTTATTGATTCACGTGACCAACCGTGCACTGGAACATATTGTAAAGACGCATCTAATATTTTTAATCGAATTGATTTTATTTTTTCATCATTTGGATCAATTTCTTTTGTTCCAGCATTTTTGTTTCCAGGCCAAGTATCAACCAATGCTGAAAGTTCTCTCTCTTTTAATTCCTCGCTTTTACGAAACTCGTCAATACTACTTGTAGAACTTGTTTTAAGTGAATCTTCTCTATTATCTAATTTTTGACCCAGCTTATTAACATCGCTACTTAAATATCTAATATTAATATTATTAATTGACTGTATACTATTTAAGTTATTAGTTAAAAAATTTCTCTTATTATTATTAACTGATAACAATACTATATTAGGAACTGTATAAAATTCTTTGTTATTAAAATGGTTACAGTTGATGCTATTGTTTCTGTTATAACTGCCGACATATTGTTTTCTTGTAGAATATTTTTTTATAAGCTTCTTACAATAATTATCAAGATTATTTTTATTAATTGTTACAGCAGCAACTGACAATAAACACTTTCTTATATCTAAAAATACATTAAATTATAATAATTAAAAGACATAAATAATTAATTTTGACATTCAAAAATATAATTTTATTTTTATTAAATCAATAAATAATTAGAAAAAAAACCAAAACAAACTAATAATGTTTAATTAATAATCAAACAGATTAGTTGGGTTTATTTAAAATACATTCATTAGTGCGCGCTAATAGACAATCAATTAAATCAAAAGTATTCTTCGCAGAATTAATAATGCCTAGCTTTTGCTCTGTTGTTAATGTCGGCATTGTGTCACCACTGCTCATTAGTGATACTGAAAATTGATCTGACGTTTTCATAGCATCTAATCCGTTATTTACTTTTTGTTCTTCGGCAGAGTAATGTGCACGTGACCAATCAAGTCCTGTGCGCAATACATCCATAAAATTTTCTTTTATTTTTTTTGAGAAATTCCAAAAAGATGTTTGATTTTTTGTATCACGAATTGCTATAAATCTAATAAGATTTAGGGCGGATATAACACGATCAGCATGATCGACTAAATCTGTTTCCGCTGCATTTTGTAAATGGCATGCAATATTTAGCATGAAACTTTCAAATGTTTTGCCAGAGTATATATCAGGCAATTGATTTTCTCCACTATCCAATTTCTGTGCAATAATGTTTTTGTACAAAGTGATCAAATATCCATACAGTCCATTGTGGTTTACGGTGTTACACAATTTTCGAATGAGTAAATATTTTCCATTATCATCAAATTGATTAATGTAATTTTTTAGCAGAAATGTGCCAGCTCTCCGATTACGCTCTACTTCCGAATAAATAATTACGTGCGTAAGTTTTTTACAAAAATCCGAATGAATTTTTAGCTTGAGTCTTTCCACTTTAATCTGGTTACAGGATAAATTTAGAATTAATTTCTGACACAAAGTAATCGCTTTATGATTTATACTAGATTCGGAACAATTTAACATTTCTGTTACTAAGTACAAACACATTTCGAAGATGTATTGATTTGTATAAATTTTTGGTGCATTTTTAGGCATAAGACCATCGGCTAAAATCAAGTAGTAAAACATTCCCAACGCTAGTAAAGGAGTTTTTTCCTCAATACTAAAAATGTCAAGCGGAGCATCCTCATAAGTTCCACCTTTCTTGTTTTTTTTCGGCCATCGGATTCTTAACTCTGCATACCGCAACAAACAAAATGGATCGCCGATCAACGAGGTTAAATCGTTGACTAGCGTCTCTGAACATTCCCTACTATTTGAAATAGCTCTTAATTCATCAGCCGATTGTGATACGTCTAAATAGATCAAAGGTTTGCCCATTAATTGGACCAAAAAACAAGCGAGCACGTTTCGGCGATTAATCGCACGATTCATAAATGTATTTTTGGATATTTTTATTATAATATCATCAAAAATAGGTTTATAAAACAGAAATAGGGTTTTATAAAATACTAAAATTCGATGCACAGATTCATCAGCTTCCATAAGACTTTCCTCTTCTGTTTCAGTTTTGCTTTTCAATGTTGCAGGAAAAGGCAATTCCTCAACATAACTCTGTATCGAATTCAAGCACCATTCCAGTGTACGGGCTTTTCTTTCTGTTTGTCGCAACAGGCATATTTGTAGTGCCTTAAGTACACTTATGCACGTTTGATCTTCTTTTGTAACTTCTAATATTTCTAAAAATTCAAAAAGAGCTTCTTCCTGATTTGATTTCTCCGCCACAATTTTTAATATTTCTTCACATGTGTTAAAAAGGACATAATTTTTTTCAAAATTTTCATTTGTCAAATGTTTAGTTACCACAGATATTGTATCAGAGCAATTGTGCTTTAAACATGAATTATATCGATTGTCTTGCATCACATTTAACGCTTCTTGATATTGCCTTTGCAGAAAGTGTTTTTCTAACACCAAGGCTAAACTGGGATCTAATTGAGCTGGTATTTCACTCATGGTTATTTTATTAATTGTTATCCGTCACGGTTTTTAAATAAATATAATAAAAATTATTTTAATATTATTATTTTCACACTTATACACGTTAGATAAGCTTTTTTTTTGCCGGAAAAAATAAAAAAAAACTGTCACCGTCAAATGTCAATGAGTAGAGCGAAACAAAAAAAAATTAAATTATTCGCGCAGTTGCTCATTTATAGCATTTTTTATTGAAATAAAAACACACTTCTAATCAATGTCATGTAAAATATACATTTTTTATAAATAATTTATTAAATTTTTAATTAGTTAAAAATTGTTTTAAAATTTATCTTACTTGTGCAATAATAAGAGGATTGTTGAAATTTTAAAATATTTTGTGAAACACAGATGGCTGCCATCTTTTTTATTACTAAGTGTTGTCGTATCTACGATTTAAAAAAATCCTTTTTTATCAAAACTTAGATTAAATAAAATTACCCAATAATTTGATAAGGAAACACCAGAAATTGTGAGATTTTAATTTTTGCAAAATAATATTTTTTTATTTTACTTAATTCTTTTCACTTTTACACTTATTAATCATATATGTATATTAATAACAATAAAATAATATGTTACAAGTTTTAAGTTCAAAACTAAACTTTACTCCTTAACCAACAGCTATTTAATGAGCAACAAAAAACAAAATTTATGTGCCTTATGAAAAAACCATAAGCGACTAAAACGCCATCTAAAACAAATAATTATAGGCATGATATTACAGTTTAGTTTATTTACAAACAAAAAACATAATAAACATTATGCTTAGAATAATTAAGCTCCCCTTTAGCACTGCTTTATCACTATAAAGCTGTCATAAATTTTGTTTGCCTTTCTTTATTTTCCTTCCTTCTTTAACACCAATAAGCATAAGCCATCTTTATTGCATCGTCTTCTTTCCTATACATTCTCCACTAGCATTTTGTTTGCTAATTTAGCTTATTTTTATGCTGCGCTGTTAGTGCAACGCGAACAGCCATCAAACATAAATGGGAAATGATTAACAGGAGTTTTTGACAGCTCCTAGTGAAGTGGATTCGATTTTATTTATATATCTTTTATTTTATTATTTTATTTTTATTTCATTAAGATAAATAATTTAACAATCAATAAGCTAATTTATAATTAATAAAAAAATAATACCCAGAGATTATGGCAGCATTAAAAATTAATTGTGCAAATACTATATGTTTCTATCTGTGATTATTTTTGTGGATTTGTTTAAGTGTGTGCGTGTTAATTTTTATTAGAAAATTTTTAAAATGTCTAGTGTGTGTTTGATTGGTTGTGTGCGTGTATTATAATAATTTAATCAACAAAAATAATAATATTAATAAGAATTAATAATAAATAAAATTAAAAGATAAAACAAAGGATATAAGTGATTAGTGTTTTTTGTATAAATATTTTTTTAAATTAGATTTTACAAGTGTTTCAAAATGTCTACAAGATCCCAATTAACAAAAGATCTAAACGGTGAGTTTGGTGTTACTTTTTCTGTAGTTTTATTTTGGAGAAATTGGTTTTTTGTGTCAAAGCAAGTAGTTTTTGTTCAATTTACTCCCACTTTTTCTTAAAATGTTATTGAAGCTGCTAAAGATGATGACGAATTTTGTTTGTTTTTTAATTTATGTATTGGCGAAATGTGGATATAGTTTTCCATCATTTTTAAAAGGCTGTACCCTCCCTTTTGAATTTACTAAATCTTGTGAAAATATATTTGTTTTCACAGCATCGACTGTAACCAAAATGATTATTTTTCCTTTTTTAAATGCGGGAGTGCCCAATGAATTTCTGCTTTTTTTTATTATTTTTTTTTTTCCTTTATTTAGAGTGACTCAACCTATTTTTGTTTATACCAATATCGTCTTTAGGGATGTTACATGAACTTTTCTTTTCTTTTCCTCTCATAAAAGTTATGTTTCTGATTAGAAAAATTACTCTGTACAAGAAAAATCTCTACATAAAAATTATTACATTTAATTGCAACAAGAAAAAATAAATAAGTGCGTGAGTGAAATAAAAAATATTTTTTTTTAAATTTCAAAAAAATAAATTATGCATAAAAGGATAAGAGGTCAATTTAATTTTTGAATTACATTGTTATTAACTAAGGGTTTTATTAGTGCATTATTATTCTGACTGTATTTTGAATCCCATTATTCTTGCATTCATTTTTTTGCAATTTATACTTAATTTTGTTTTGTTGGTTTTATTGTTTTTGTTAAAATATTTTTTTTATATTTTTATTTCGTAAAAATCTTTAGTCCGGATTTTTATTGAACCACTGACAGTTCTTATATTGTATTATTTTTTATTTTTAACTTATACTGACTTTAAAATATACTTGAATTACGTTAATCTCGACCTTAACTAAAAAATTTTATTAAATGTTCTGAATAAAATTTGAAAAATTGGAATTAAAAATTTGATTAAAATGTATATAACTGATGTTAACACAATTGCACTGATACCAGACACCATGGAATTTTAATTAAATTATTTAATTATTTATTTCTTTAAAACAATCAAATGTCCTTGACAAATATATTTTTATGTTGTTTTTATTTTAGTTTTTCTTGAGTCATCTTTTGCAACCAACAGAAACCACAATATTTTTATTTATATTAATTTTTGTATCTAGAAGCAGTAATAAATGACGAAATTTATATTAAATTCAATTAATAACAATAATATTTAAATAACATTTAAATTGCAAAGGCCTCTTCTATGTGGTTTCATTGTAGTCTTTGTTTTGGCGAGCTTTTGCGTTTTTCTATTTATCAGCGCTCTTTAAAAAGCAGACTTTTGTGAAAATTGCTAGACGTTCTTTGCATTTACTGAAATCTGCTCAGACTCTCAAATTTTAAAGTAAACTCAATTAAGAGTAAATTAAATTTATTTATGTTTTATATTATTAATAGATAAAACTAATAAGCGTTTAATCAACTTATATTTGTAGTTAGTTAAAATATGATAATAGTTAATAACTTTTTTAATTTACACCATTTTTAACCAATGAATTAACTTCGAATTAGGTAAAACAAAAAGAAATTAAATAACTATTAAGCCTGACTTAATTTTTATACTCATTTGTGATATTGAAAAAAAAGTGCAAATTTTGCGACTATTAACAGTACAGCCGTTGGCACATTGAATTAATTGTATCATATCGAAGCTTTTAGTTTACCTTTTTTGATAGAATAATTTTTTTTTACTAATTTAATTTCTATTTTTTTCAAAATGCAAAAATTTTAATTCAATCAATTATTTTAAATAAGTGTAGAAAAACTTCATGAATGAAAAAAATGTATACAAAATACAATAAATATATTCGTTTATCATGTACCGGGTGTCTCAAAAAATATCCTCTGTCTCTTCCTTGAATTTTATTTTAGAATTGTAAAATTGTTTTTTTTTTAAATAAATATAATTAATAAATTTTCATTTTTTAATACTACATTACTCCACCCTGTAAATTTTACACATTTTTTTGTTTAGTCGTTTCACCTTAAACCGTGTAGTATTTTTTTATATTTTTGTTTTTATTATTTTTGTTTTGTTACGTGCTATTGTTGTTTTTTTATATGTTTTGACAGAAAAAAATCAAAAGAAAACAAAAGCAATAATAATCGTTATAATAGTGGAAATAAAAATAAAATGATAAAAACAACCAAAAAATAGTTAGACATATAAATTGATTATTGATTATATTTTGGCGGCGACGGTGGCGGTGAATAATTATTTGTTTTTTAAATATAAATTATTTTCATTTGCTTTTATTTGTTTAGATTATGGTTGATAGAGTTTATATGCATTTTTCTAATATAACAAGGAACAAAATGAAAATATTTTTTCTTATATTTAAAGGAAGGTCTTAAAAAGGTTGAATGAAAATGTACGCTTTGTAGATTAATTTACCATTTCTTATGTATGTAAATTTAAAAAAAATTAAATTCATGTAAAATACCTGTTTAAATGTTTTCATAACTAAAATCACTTATAAAAACAGAAAATTTCATATGTCGTTATTGTCATATTCTAAAAGGTTCTATAAATTGAAAATTGTTTATTTTAAAGCCTTTCTTAAACAATTATTAAATCTTAAATTTCTTGATACTTATAATTCAAAATTATTTTTTACAGTTTTGATATAAGATTTTAAATTTAATTTTATTATTTGCTGAATTTGTACATTTATTTAGTAGACTAGCATAATTATTAATTATTTAAAATGTGGTTTTTGGAGCAAGTCATGTGTGTAATATATTAATCGTTAAAAACTAAGCGCAACAATTGTCATTAAATTATTTACTGAATAAGATCTGATATTGATCAATCAATTTTTAAAATATTTATTTGTTAAATAATAAGTAAATGAAAGAGAATAATAGTTATTTTTATTTATTTATATATTGTAATTGTCTGATAGATGATTTTATTATCATTAACTTGAATTTGTTGAATTTTTTAATATGCAAAAGATGAGGTTTAACCTATTTGATATGTTCAAAAGAACAATTTTCGAATTTTCTCCTTAGTATTGTGCCAAGAATGATAGAAAATTTTCTATCATTCTTGGTATAGTGCTATATGTGCAATTATATTTTATCATTCTATATAAGAACATTTGAAGAAAATAGAAAGGATGCAATTAAAATACTGTGTCATGCGTTGGACAAATTTTAATAGTGTTTTTATACAGTTGAATTCTATAAAGCGTAAAATTATTTATTAACTGCTCAACAAAATATGTGCTTATTCGAATGCAATATTCGCAAAATGACTTATTTTATTTGCCTAGTAAATAAAGATAATTTTTAATTCAAATCTGTTAAGAGTTAAAATTTTGACAAACAATTCTGTTTAATAAGTGTAGACATTTTTTAAATAAAAGTAATATCACAAATAAATATAAAATAAACAATCTTCTGAACACACACACATTGATTATTACAAAAATATTCCAAAAGAATCATTGGTTCTTCGAATTTCCAAATGACAATATTTTGAAAACTTAATTTTGTTAGTTAAAATGAATTTCTGTTTCTTTTCTTTAAACAAGTGAAGAGCAGTATTATTTTAATTTGTTTATATTGATAAATATTTCTCCATATATGGGTTTCTTAGTCTTGTGTATGATAATAAATAAAAAAACGAGTACAGCACAACCACTTTCATGGAAATCAAATACGCATACAATGATTATTTATTATTAATTTTTATTAATTTAATTAAATTAAATTTACATTGATGATTAATCTATGTATGTATTCGGTTTATCTATGTGTTTTTACATACATTTAAAAATTTCTAAGAAATTATCAATTTATTATCAGTGTTGTGTGTGAAGTTATAATTTTTGTTTAACAAATTAAAATTATATATTTATATTCAGTAATTTTTTGTATTTGATGTAATTAAAATTCATTTAAACAATTGTGTCTCCTGTGTCTTGACTTTATTTGTTTTTGTTTTAAGTGCAATAATTTCTGGGTTTATGGATTATTTTTTTTTGCTTTTTTTTAATTATGTTCTCAATACTCAACAAAAAAACATTAGATATCGATGAGGTTAGAAAGGATGCGTTTAAATTAATGAATCATGTGACCAAATATTTAAATGACATATTTCTTGGCATGGTTAAAGGAAATGACCCAGGTAGTAAAATGTGTTTTTTTTTTATTTTTGGCAATTAAATAAATTTAATAATAATTTGGTTTAATTTGTAATTGGTAATGTTTTAGTTTTATATAAGTTTGTATGATTGTATTATGCGATATATTGAAGGGTATTGAACAGTAGTCTTAAACCATAATTTTAATTATAGTAATTTATTTTAAACTATCGACCATTGTTAATGCAATTTTAAAGTTACTATTGCATAGTTTAAATTACGATAAAATTATAAAAAAAGCTAGTGATTTTTTTTTTATTTATCAAAAAATTATTTATTAAAAGTTAATTACCAAAAGATTGTTGTTTCAAGACTAAATAAATTCTTTATTTTAAGGAAATTGTAAAAGGATTTTGAAAAAACATATATTTGTTGCAATTTCTTGCTGTTGCTTTGGTTTTTGTAAATTTTCTTTGTGTAATAAAATGCTGGTAAAATGTTATTAGCGGAATATTGCGTTGCGATAAGATAAATTGTTTATAATTATTTATGTTATCAATTTTTGATTTACTCAACGAAAAGTAAATAAAATTTGTATTTATATAATTATTTTTGTAATTTTTAGTAGATTAGATTATTTTCAATTTATAGGAAATTTTATTGGATTTTTGTTTTTGTGATTTGTTTTCAAAAAAAGAAAGACATATTTTTCGGAAAAATAAATCAACCTGCGACACTCAAACATATAGATCTGGATGTCGCATACCATGACTTGTAATATTGAATACTATTTTTACGACATTGAGTTATAGAGTATATATTCTATTATGAAATAACATACCTTTTTCTGAATTTTTAGTATTTAAGTTCCTTATAGGATTTATGATGTTTGGTTATTATTTTTATTAAAACGAATTTAATAAGAGAAACAAAAAATACAACGTAAAGTACTCAAAAAAATCTCCCATATTTGAAAGAGTATTTGCCTTTCAATCACCTTTGCTTTAGTTTTTCTTATGTTACGTCTGCTAGATAAAATGTTAATAATTTTTTGAAAAAATTTTTATTTGTTTGTTTACTTAACTTTTCAGATGTTCTTCGTGTTATTGCTATTTCTTTTTTATTACATTAATATAGGTAATCAATATCATAAGGTTTAAGTACTTTAAATATAAAAAAATTATTACTGCAGTCTAAAATATAAAAATATTATTTTTCGGCCTTTTCGACATACAAACAAGTAAAATAATAATCAATTTTTTCTGCAAGATATTATTAAATTACGATAAGGCGTTGTTTTTGGCGCTGCCGGAGAGATACACTATTTCTCATTTTTGCAGCATACGATAGACCATTGGAAATATTTCAAAATTACCAATTTATCCATTTAAAGATTTTGTGCTTTTAAATGCTTTTTATTTTTTTTTTATAACAATTTTCTTTTTAAGAAGAGTTCTAGACAAGTTCTTTTTGAGTTTTTCTTAGATGGGTTTTCTGTTGTTGTTTTTGATTATTGAAAACGGAAATGTGTTAACAATGCATTTGCTATCGTATTGCTGCTGCTACAGTTATTATTAATTAATTTAAATTGCATATTATTCATTGTATGTAAGTATTGCCTTTTGGTGGGTGGCGATTTAATAAAGCTGATAACTAACGCTAAGTCAAATCTGTATTAATATTATTATTATTATTATTCATTTACTTATTTGTTTTAATGACTAAATAAGTGTATAATGCTGGTTGTTTATGTGTGTAGAATCACCATATATGATTTATGTGTTTTTCCATGTTTTTTTTTATTTATTTCTTTTAGTTCTTTAATGACGATTTTTTATTATCTTTTTTTTTATTATTTATTTTTATTAATACATATTTGTTTAATAATGTTTTTTTATTATTTATTATGGTTTAAAATAAAATTAATAAAACGTTATATACACGCTGGAATATTGAATAAGTAATGAATTTTTTTTTCCATTTTTACAGATTAAACATAGTTAAATGAATTTTGTGGAGTTTTTTTTCTTCTATTTTTTTAGTAGTTTTAAATTAATTTAAAATAGTATTAATTCTTCAGGAATTCAATCATATTGCAAATGTTTATGTAAAGTATTTCTTTAAACTAATTTGTTTAATTTTGTACTGTTTTCTATTCTTTTAAATTTGGTTTCATATTGTTACTTGAAAATATCAATTAATTTCCAGAATTAATAACATTTTCTAGAAAAATCACTTCTCAGAGTTTTTTATGATTGTATGTGGGGTTTTATTATAAAATAAAATTTTAAAGAATCCTTTTACACTCAACAATTTGCAACTATGCAGACTTATCAGTAACAGTCTTAAGTCTAACATAACAAATATTTAAATATTTGGCCCCTTCTCCTCACCGTATAACCTCGACAATGCTGGCAGGCATTGAGTTGATAAGCCTCTGCATGTGTTCGATGGAAATCTCTTCATGCCAAACTTTTTCCAAATTTCAATGAGTGTTTTGGGTGAAGAAGGCTTACAGTTATTAATTTTGACCGCCTTTATGTGCCAAAGGCTCGCAATTGGGTTTAAATCGGGAGAGTTCTCTGGCCAGTCCAATGTTGAAATCGCGTTCTCGATCATGCATTGATTGATCTGAAGAGGATAAATTAATTTATTAGTATTGATTTCGTGGTATTTTTTTTCATTTCATAAAAAATTGCAACAAAATTAATAATTCTTACCATTTTGGATCGATGACGTGGAACGCTGCCGTCTTAAAAATGACTTCATTTGTCACCGATAAATGGTTTACAAGGGACGGTCAATATTATTTTGTATACTTCTGTGTTTACCATCCTTTTCACAAAAGCTAGCTCTCCCAATTTGTAATATGAGAAACACCCCCAAACCATTTGGCCAGCTGGGTGCTTCACGGTCCTCAGGAGGCAATTTGTTTCATTCGCTCTCGCCTCACGTACTGGATTCCATCAGGTCCGAATGAATTAAGCCTACTCTCATCAAATAATATGACTCTCTGCCAATCACGTAGTGTCTCGTTTTTTTTTTTTGCATCTAAGCGTGCTTTACGCATTTTACATGTCAGCAACGGTTTTTTTCAGGTCGGCGGGACATTAAACCTACTTCGCAAAGCCACCTCCGGGTTGTGTGCACTCTAACTGCATTTCCGCCACCTTTCAAGAATTCCCTACTGACATCTATCGCTAATAAAAATCGATATTTTTAGTATATCCGCTTATACCGGTCGTCTGCTGGCGTCATCTTTCTGGTTGACCCATTTTTTTTTTCCAAAAATCTGCACACCGTCTCATATATACGAGACAAATAAAAAAACAGTTCTTAATCCACCCTCTCTTCCAAATCTACTATTTTACTTGAAATTTTGAAGTGTGTCCTTTTCACTGCTCGTTACTGTATGTATATTTCCATTAAAAGGATAGAAAACGTTATCATGAATTTGCTCAGTGTTTACAGTGGCATTTCTTGTGTTTGGTATAAAATGTAGAATTATTTAAAAAATAAACAAATATTTGATAGCGCCAGCGATTAGTGCTATGGTCAAGGTGCTTCAATTTTTAGAACTACTAGTTCTTTTGATTTAATTAAACCGTACATCATTTATTAACAAAAAGCCATAAGTATAAAACAAAGCAATTAAACATTAGAGAGTTTTCATTACGTTTGGCTATTGTTTTGTTGTCTGGATTTTTTCATTTGTTTTCATCTAAATGTTTTATTGAATGTTGCTTGCATGTTTGTAATTTTTGTTTAAAATTTACATTTTTTACGAGTACATTAATTTTGGCCTCTATATTTTTATATGTTATTTAAATTTTTATGCTAAATAAGAATTAATTTCAATGACAATTTAATGAATATTTTTCTATATTTATGGAATTTTTTACTTTGTTTTTTTTTTTTTTCAAAGGATTAACTTAAAAATAAAATCTCGTTTCGCTACTGCGCTTTAATTTCTTTTTTGTTTTTAGTGAATAAAGCAAAAAAAGATTAATTTAACGTATTAATGATTACCCATTATGTAATTTATGTTTATGTTTAAAACAAAAATAAAATAAAAAATTCTTTAAGCAATAAAATAATAAAATAAAAGCCATCAATAACAGGCAATAACAATAACACAGAAACAACAAACGGAATTAATTAATTAACATTAAAACACGTGCTGCATTTACGCTGCATTTAATTTCGTTTTATTTCTTTTTTGAAAATTTATTATATATATATTTCAAATAAATTCTAAATACTCATAAAATGATAGTCTAAAAGGTAATAAGATTTTTTTTAATTTAACTATCGGATTGCATTTTAATAATAAAGTTTTATGCTGGTAATGCATTTTTGTTATAAATTCTTGTTTCAAGAATGACTATGGGTAATTAAATGTTAAATTATTGTGCACTTAAATTAACTGATAAACTTGGTTTTAGTGTCCAGAAATGCTTTAAATATATTTCCGGGTTTATTTAATTTTTCTGGCAATGCTGATCGTACTATATAAATAAATCTATTCACTAAACATAACTTTATTTATAATTTTAAATTATGTATGTTTTAAAAATATGTAAAAAATTGTATTCTTAATACTACTTAAATAACAATGTGGTAGTTGAAATTCAACATCTTACCTTGTCTAAGATATAAATATGTCGCACAGTTATGTAAAATGTCAAAGATTATTTTTAAGTAATACTTAATAATTATATAAATTTCGCCTTACTTGAAATTTTCATATATTTATGCTATGTGGAACGTTATAGAATTTTGTTTTTTTCATTAAAAAGTAAATTATTTTATTATTATTGATTCTAGTGTGAAAGATAATTATTAAAATATTTCTTAAAAATCCTTAGCAGAGTAAACATACAAAATGTCATTGTTTAAAAATGAAACTTATATAGTGTTTAATGGTTTTTATTAAGTGCGTTATGGGATCCCAATTAAAACTTTAAAAGCATGTGCAGTTTTGTTGCCTGAAGCAAATTTCTTAAAAAGACTGATTAACAAAAGACTAAAAACAAAATGGACGTTTAAAGTTATATTTAATTATGTTTTATTAAATGCCTGCTTTTGTTTTGAGTTAATCAATCATTAAAGTTAAACAACATGTACCAAATACATTTTTAGTCTTATTTATGTCTGTCATCTATTGTACTCAATATATTTTTATATTTGGATTTACACTTACACAACTACTATTTAATATTTAAAATTATAAAATTAACACTAATTTAGAAAAATAAGACGCAAAAAGCTGTGTTTTTTAAAGTAAATAAATTTAATTAACGGCGATGTAATCTGTGTATATGTTTAAGTTATAATAGTATTTATTTATTACGATTTAGTATTTTTTATTTATTTACTGAGCTATATAATTTTTCTTTTATTATACAATTAATATATATTAGTTCTTTTAGCCTCAGCAGCATATATGCAGAACAATACATTGCTGCCAGTCATAAGTTGTCAAGATTTAAAATTAATAAATTGTTTGTTTTTTTTTCGTTGGAATTGCTCTTCTATAGCATGATAGCAAGACAAGATCATAATTTATTTTTTTCGGTTGTTTAAAATTTTTCATTTAAGCCGTTCTAAAGGAAAAGCTACTAAATTCCATTTTTGTAAATAATTTTATAAAAAATGACACTATAATAATGGCGTGCAGTTTATTGTCGCAGTTTACTAATGAGTTGAATAAATAATAAAATCAAAAGAAATAAAAAAGACAACGAAAATAAGACAATTTTTTTTCTGAATATATTTAAAGCCGGGTCGGATATCCCAAATTAAAATTTATATACGAAAATAAAATAAGTTATAACGGTATTTTTTATAACGCCATACATTTTTCATTATCCACTCTGTATCTACTTTACCACCACTATAATCATTTAGCACTTGTCGATTGTTTGTTTATGTTAATAAATTTTAGGTAAATTTAAGGTTAAGAAATAAATAAGTGTTAACAGATGTATTATAGCTTATAACAGTCATTGCCAAACTGCGTCTCGCGAACCGTGTGAGACTTTTTATATCAACAATGAGACTCATAAAATTTAGCATATAAAAAAGCAGGATGATACAGGACTGAAAATGCATAACAAATCAGCACAACGTTTAATAGAAGTTTGTAAAATTGTTGTAGAAGCAGAGTATTTAAAAAATACAATTTAAAAAACATATTTGGCTCAAACGTATTTGCGTAGCGTGAATCAATGTATTCAATAATTAAATGCAATAAATCATAACAATGTTAGCAGCTGACAAATAACAATTTAACAAAACAAATCTGTATTGCATAATGTACAACTAAAATCCAATTCTATGTATATAGAGGCTACATCTACAAATCATTGAAAAATGTACTGTTTTTTAATTTATTAATTAGTTTACAAAATATTTTTAAACAATTAATCTTGATATTATTTTTTATTGGACAAGTGTGGCTTGTCATAGATCTACAGTATATTTTTAATTTATTAAGTAGTTATTAGTAGCAGAATCCTATTTTTAGACACACTTAAATTTAATTTTAAAACGAAAATTATGTTTTGGCAGTTTTACGAACCAATAACCATATATGTTCTAATTTTTATATTTTTTCTTTATAGAAAGTGTTAAGGCGCTACTAGGGCGGCATACAAAAATTCTTGTCAAATATATGATAAAATTAGAAACCAAAGGTGACAAAACTGAGAACAGAGTGCTGGTAAGTAAATATTTTTTTTTTTTTTATAAAAAATAAACCTTATTTTGTAAATATTCACTTTGCGTTATTTATTTGGTTTTTCTATATATTCTTATCCAATCCAATAAAATATGGATGTTTACAGGTTTATTTTTGTTTCTTTTTTAAATATTTTATTAAATTTGCTGCATTTCCATTTACTTTAAAAATAATAAAACATACAAAATATTAAGTAAATCTCACATCATTTTTTTTTTACTAATCTAACTGAAACTGTTTTGAAAAGTTTATAAAATATCAAAAATGCACTTACATGAAAAACAAATCTTTTCTAATATAAATAGTAATAAAAATTAAATCGACTACGATTTGTGTTAAATAAATAAACCATAAATATAAGTGAAAAACATCTTTTCCGAATTTTTTGTCTTTTATCAGATAAAATGATTACAATTTTTTAGGTTATTAATAAATGATTTTCGCCACTACCGGTCTTTATGTTTAAATTTAATTTATTACATTTGTGAATTTATAGGGAGATTATGCTAAATAAATTCATTATTGTAAGTTTATTGTAAAATTTTCAATTAAAGTATGTTATACGTCTATGATCTTTGTGATTATTCTGTGTCTAGAAAAATATCAATGGCAGTAAATATAGCATTAAATAATCTTTTCATGCAGAGTTTAAAATATAAACCTAATTCTCATAAATACTTCTGTAAAAATTCATTCGACTATGTAACTAGGAAAGCACCTAATTCTAGTATTATTCACCTATAAACTTCCAAAGCCTCGTTTATGTCTTGTTCTTAATCAAATTTAAATAGCAGCAAAACAAATCTAAATTTATAGGGGAAAAAAACGTAAAACGTGAATACGGAAAAGAAAAAAAATTAAATATTGATATGAATGAAAATTACAAAATAAATAATTAAATAGAAGAAGATAAGCAAATGCAACACGTGGTTGGTTAACTTTGAAGGTTAAAATGACAAAGAAACACCTGGATTTAGTAATTTCATTAAATTTTTCCCAACTAAGTGTAATAATAATAATGATAATTTAGTATTATTATTATTACCTGTTGTGTTTTTTGACGTGTTGTGTTATTATTTATGCTCATACGGAACTATAATCATCATATATATGAAATTAAGTTAGCATCCGATGGGAAATATTTGTTTATTTTGGATAATTAGTATAATAAAGTAGTTTAAAGGTTAACTGGCTGTGGAATTTTTAAGTCTATGCTTTTTCTTTTGTAATCAGTACGCATACCAAATATAGTATATACTTAAGGTAGCACATTATTGTTGTTGACACTAATAGTGTCCTTGTCCAATTATACCTTCTTTGTTTTTAGTTTCTATTTTTAAATTTGAATACTTATTATCGGTGCTACTGTTCCATTATAAACAAGGAAATAAAAGGCAAGCAACCCATCCTTTCTTGATTTATTTCTGTATTGCCATTTTGTAGTTTGGTATATTGTTATATGATGAACATTGGAATTCCCTAATTAATTAATTATTCTTGTTTAAATTTTTGTTTTTAAAAATAGCAGATTTTAACGCAGTAATATTTTTGCTAATTCAAACCTTACATGCCAGGTCTTACGAAGATTTTAAGAACATTTTTGTATAACTGAATAACTAAGTAAGATAATAAATGTTTACCTTTTCAGTCAAAAACGATCTAATATTTCTAACGATAAATTTGGTTTTGCTTTTTTTTTGTTCAGCTGAATAATTTTTTGTGACATTTATTCAGTTGTCAAATTGGATATTGGTAATATCAAATAGAAAACAACCAATTCGTAAATAATTTTTTAAAAATAGATTTTTTAAAAGATAAAAATAATAATAAAAGTGTAAATAAAATAACTACCAATTAATTATCTAAAAAAAAAGTAATTTTATTTTATTTATTTATTTTTGAAAATACAATACAAAATTCGCAATAGTAAAAAAAATCTGTAAAATTGCCTTAGAACTTTTTTGTAAGAATTATTTTACGAACGGACTACCATATAAGAAAATAATTTTCGAACAGCTTACTTATCTGAGTTTGCAATTGCGAATTATCGAACGCTTTGCACAATCAGAACTAAAAAAAATTCTGAATTATCGAAAACGCGCTATTTCATTTGAAAATATATCATTTTATATAAAATAAGTACGTATTACTATAATTTTGATAATATTTTATAATAATAATAAATACATAATGGAATCTTTCATCGATTCAGAGGAATCAATATTACGTGGAATACAGTTCTAAAAATCAACAAATTTAAAGTCTTCAGTAAAGTCTCCGAAATAATGCCTTCCCGCAAATAACGTGTACGAGAAACAAGGGCTGGGACTACCACCCACGGTCGAGCAGTAACTTTAGGTACGGTGCGTACATCGAAGTTCCAAAATGATTTATTTTCTCGTACAGCAAAGAAATGGAACGCTTTACCAGCGAGTGCGTTCCCAAACTAATTTAATATCTAATCATTTAAAACTAATGTCCCCTTATATCTTATATCCCATCCCATAAATTGGCATGGTAGCTCAAAGCTATTTACAGGTCGACTTCTCGTCATAATTCCTAAAGATGTAAATTTAAGTATAAAAAAAAAAGTCATAAAATAAGAAAAATAATTTTTTCTGTAATAAACTATTAAAACCAAAATTTTTATTTCTTGCCATGTTTTCCCGGTTTATTCTGCTTCTATTCCATTTTCGTTTGCGGTTGGTTGCCGTGTATCCAATATTATCCGAGGCTACTCTTGCTTTGTCTTGAATCGTGGTTATTTCGATTATGCGGTTGATTAGACTACAGCAATCTAGTCTACTGGGGTATATATTCTTAAATATAATTATCTTCTCGATAATCTATAATGAGCTCTAATTCTGTAGGACTATTCTAAGATAATTCCTTAATAGCTGCAACAATGTCTAGAGTAATAAAACTTAAAGCTAACACTTAAGGCTTTAACTAGCATTCGAAGAGTAACTAGATGTTATTCTTCCACCTTTCTTTATAAACCATTGTCGAAGATGAAATAATAATATAATACATATAATAATAAATTTAGCAGATTTTTTTTTAATGCCTAGGCGTAGTAAGTTTATTATCTTTTTTATTAATTAAACTCTTTATAAACTTGACCGAAATTATTAATATTAATTTAATAATAAATATAAAAAATTATTTAATTTATTTATTTATTAAGTAGAAATCATAAAAATAAAATAAATTTTTGTTAATTATGAGTAGTTTCGTCTTAAAGTTTAAACTTTGTCTCGAATTGAAATTTAATGTGTAATGATCTCTAGATGTATGATCTATAAAAATAATTAAAAGTTTAGTTTAAAATAATAGAAAATCGATTATTTTTATTATTAATTTCTTTATTTTGCAGTTTAAGAACGCGAAGCGAAGAAAAAAATAACAAAATTAGCAAAAAAAAAAAATAATAAAAAACGTAGAGCACGTGTCAAGAGTTTTGAAAATTTTAAGACAACAAAACAGCGTAAAAAATAGTAGCATCAGCAATAATAAATATGTAGTTATTGTTCAGAGTAGCAGCAACAGCAATTATAATTAAAAAAACATGACTGATGATATATTTTCAATTAGCAGTAAATAAAAAATGTATTAATTAGTAAAAATACAAAATTGATTTTTATTATTATTTTTTTTTTTTTGCATAAGTGCAAATATTTTTACATAAGGCAATTTTTTGTTATAATTTTGTTGTCCATAGTATGAAATAAATAAAACCAATATTTACTCGTTGCCTGGTTCTACATTGTGCAATACAATATAACAGAACATGATACTACATGATAATATAATATAATATAAACATATTCAGTCCAGGGTCCATATTTTAATCCTGGCAAGTAAAATGACTATAGGTTCATTTTCAATTAAAGTTTAAAGCAAGAGCTGCGTGTTATATGGACGAATAAAGAGAATTCATCGAATAAGTTTTCTGTTTGAAATGAGTCAAGTCTTTTTGGTATTGCTTCAGTAGCTTATTTGATCATCATAATTCTTATGCTTTATTTTATAATGCAACGAAATCATTGCGATTATTCAAACATAAAATGAAATTTTATGAGGAGGCTGAATTAATTATTAGTCTCATTTATTATGACATATAAACAATTTAATTACTCTTATTTTTTAATATAAAAATATACATTTTGAGAGAAAGTAATTTATATGTTGCAGAAAGCATGCTCTAGAAATATAAAATAAAATCATTATCATCAACCGCAAAATATTCAAATAAATTACTTTTTGTTTTTATTTAATTTTGCTACTCGAATTGTTATGCTTTGCTAATTATTATTATTACTATTTTTATTATGACTAATATTGTTATAAACACTTTCTGAATTATTTAAAATTATTAAATTTTTTCCAAATTTGTTATATTTTATTATTATTATAATTGTTATTATTTGGAAAAAAAATTGAAAAATTTGTAGTGGGCTTACTACATAATTAAGAATTCGCATGAGCAACTAACTTAAATTTTTGTTTTATGGTTTTTATTAAAATAAATTATATTTTGATTAAAATTGCTGCTAAAAAACTTAATGTGATGTAAGTAATTTCTTTAAATCTCTCTACTCGCTTGAATTTTTGCTGATGAAGTACTCTCTGTTATTGGCATTATATGACATACTTGTATTATGACTTTATTTTTTTATTTTTTCATCAATATCCGGTGCTAAACATTTTTGCGTTGCGTTTTTTTTAATTTGGTTTTTTTTTTATTTATTTAAATATTTTTATTGCTTATTTGCGACGTAAGTCGCGTTGTTGGCGGTTAGACCAGAGGTCGACAAACTGCGTTCTGCGGTCCAAAAGCGGCCCACCGCCTGTTCTTAATCAGGCCCACGCATTGGTATTATTTCTTATATGAAAAATGATCATGTTAAAAAGTTTAACAACCAAAGACATCTAGTAAATAAAATATAGGAAAGTTAAGAAAACCTTTTTTCAATTAAAAATTTGCACCTGTTTTTTTGTTTTAGGTTAGAATCGCCTAACCAAATATCTGGCTCGCTATACATACATTTTTTAAAATATGGCACTTTTCGTAAAAACATTGCCGAGCATTTGATTAGGTCATAATAACAAATAATTGGTTTTATATATTTTTTGTTTGTCGTTTTTTGCTTGTAAAGTTAATTTTTTGCTGTGTTTGTTATAAAATATATTTGTATATTTCTCGAAATAATTATTAATTAAAACAAACAAATCCTTTGTTTTTTCTTAAATCAAAATTAACAAAAAAAAATCACTATTAAAATCATACATTGAAATGCTTAAACAGTGCTAACTTTAAACTGATTAATTATGCTAAATAATAATTCTGCGAAATTGAGCATAAAATGTTTAAAATCGAGTTACGGAGTATTTATAACTACAGAGCAACAAATTTCGGGCTTTGATTAAATTTAAGCGAAATATTTGGGCGATAAAGTTGAATGGCAATTGATGCGAAACACAAAAGTGACAAAACTCACTACCATTTTAATTAATTAATTTTGGCAAGTTCAGTACCAGTGCATGAAAACTAGAAATAAAGAAAAGACGATGCTAGTTCGATAGTTTGGTAATGTCTAGTATTTTAAAGTATAAAATGTTATGTTAGGATTTACGACATTCAGTCAACATGTAGGCAAATCTGTAGTTCAAAGAAATCGGCATTCAATCATGATGATGATTGCAATTTATTTGAACTGTCAATATTATAAAATGTGCTGAATGTTGTTTATTGTTGTTAATTGATTGCCTAACGAAAAGACCAAGGAATTTTCTTTTGTCTATCCTACTTTTTCCATTCAATAAGATAACAAAATTTACTTCCATAATAAGGTGTGGATCGTGTATAAAAGTAATAAATTAATGCCAAAGGGAGTGGTAATAAAAAAATAACGAAAACAAATAGATTCTTATTATAAAATTAAACCGCTAATTATGTTTTTTTTTGTCCTGATTTTATTATCATGTCCTGATTAAAATATGAGTAAATGGTATTAATTATGTTTTATTTTTCTAATTCTTTTTAGGTGTTTACACCGGTGCGAATATATTTGCTGATAGCTAAGGTGCCGACAAAGGTAGTGACATTTTCATTTTTTTTTATTAAATTTTAATTTTTTGAACTTTAAATTAAATTTCTTTTTTATTTTTTGGCGTGAAAAACAACAGATAGATTGCCATTTTCATTATTTAGATATACAATCGGTGGAGAGCAAAAAACCATCAAATTTTTCAATAACAACAAGTGAACGTACATATTCGTTTATGACAACCGGTGATGTTGGTAACTTTAGTTCGGTAAGTATTTTTTTTTTCTTATTTTTATTATTAAAAAATATATAATATATTTCTAATTTTCTTTCTGATTTTCTTCTCTTCTATATAATTTATTTCTCAAATTTTCTTTTAGAATGCGGACGTTATACTTACAGATTTAGCATCAGCCATAAAACAAATATTTCCAACGGTTCCTTTAAAATATATTATTAGAAAGGTTTGTTTTTTATTTACTTATTATTTATTTGTAAATACTTTTGTTTGTTATCGTTTAATAATATTTTGATTTTTTAAGCCTATTTTTAATTTATATTTACTGTAGTCGTATAATAACGATGTAATTAAAAAAAAATCGTAATAATATATTATTTATATTTCGTCAAAAAAGAAATAATTCAACATATTATTTAACCTTTATCGGTAAGTCACTTCCCATCAGTACTTTGTAGCAGCGGTCGTACGTCACGTAGGAGGTGACAACGAGTGAACCTATTAAGATTCGCGCTCTGTGAAATACGGGCACAATTGACTTGTGAATTAAGAATCAGCAATGTAGCAATGGACATCTCTACTGATAAATCATTGCCTTGGAACTCAATCGTTAATATATTTAGCCCAAAAATGAATAATTAAATATTTTCTCTTATTTACTAAAACCAGTTACAATATAGTGAACATCACATAGAAAAGCTAGCAATCGATAAGGGTTAATAAAAATTCGAAATATTTTTATTTTAAAATATTTCATTAACATCCTTAGCTAATAATTATGTTTCTTTATAAAAGGTTTTGAAAACATATAATTTATAATGTACTATATTAGTTGGAAGATGCCAACTAATATATAAAAATAAGTATTATTTGTTCTTATAAAACAAAAAATAGAAAAAGCATTAATTTATAAAATTCAATCCAATAAATAACATTTATATTTAATTTTTCCTGTAATTTTACTCGTTTTGGTATTTTTTAATTTATACTATATCTGACTGTAAATTTTTAAATTAAAATTTGAAAATAAAACGTTATTGCCATTTATTCGTAGTAAATTTATTTTTCAATAGTGAATTTTTTCTGTTTCTTATATATTTTTTTTTTTATTTTAATTACAGATTGACATTTTACCATTAGAAAGGGAAACAATATTTTCCGATGAATTACGTCCTTCGGATCCAAAAAATTATGGACCATGTGGTGGTTTTAGTATACAATATGCTTGTATGTGCGATTACCATGGTGTTCCCTACAGGTATGAATGATAAATATATTTTTTTAATGTGGAATTTATACTTATATGATTCCATCGTTTATATTTATTTATCAGGGAAGAGGTAGCTTGGGACGTGGACACAATATATTTATCACACGATACAAGAATATTAAATTTAAGAGATTTTGATCATTTAGAGCCAAAGTGAGTGTGTTTTGGCTATAGAAATTTAACTTTTAATGATTTTGTTTGTATTTAAGGGATCTTATGGCAATTGTATCGGCATTAGAATATAACACATTTTTTCGGGGATTAAAAGTATCACATACAAGACTATCAAATGAGACCTTAGAACGTATTTTACATGTACTTAGGCGTTCCATGTGGCTAGAAGAGTTGCATTTAGAAGCATTAGGATTAAAGTAAGTATTTTACATAAAAATGAATAATTTTTTTTATTTTATGTTAATATTGTTTCTTGGTGTATAAAATTTTGAATTAATGCCAATATTTTGTAATTTCCCAAACAATTTGAATTTTAAAATTTCACATATAAACTATCATATTTTTTGGACTATAAGATGCACCGGACTATAAGACACACCTCAAATTTATAAGATTAATTTTATAATTTGTAAAAAATATATAATGTTACCTTCAGACCATAAGACGCACCCAAAATTTGAGTCCATTTGCTATGTAAAAACGTACGTCTTATAGTCCGAAAAATACAGTATTAAAATATACTGATTTTCTAAATTCAAAAAAATTGAAAAATGAAAAATAATTAATGGCCCTTGTTTACTAATTTGTTTCTTAGATCTGATTTTCTTCACAAACTAGCAGTATCTGTGATCACAAATAATAATCCAGCATTACGTACAATTGATTTAAGCCATAATTTAATTGAGGATAAAGGTAAAATAAGTTTTTTTTCTTATTTTATTATTATTATTTTCATAAAATAATTTATTTAATTATAATAATAATAATAAATTACAAAAAATGATTAACCAAAGAAAATCAAAAAACAACCAAAAACTGAATTATATTTGTAGGTGCCACATCCCTATGTGCCCTTGTTGGAAAATTAGTGCAAGGTTTGCATAACCTGCATATAAAACAGAATAATTAATTTCTGATTATTTTTTATAAATTAATTAATTATTTTGTTAACGTTTTATGTATTGAATTGCATCTAATATTAATTTTTAATTTAAATTAACATAATTTTTATGTGTTAGATACATTTTTTTTAAATTTATTAATTATTTTCTGGCTGAATTAATGTTTTTTTCTTTGTATTTGTTAAAAGAAAAATTATTTTTTTTTGCATTTAAATTGAAAAAATACATTAAATTGGTTTATAATGAGGATGTTTTTATATTTTGCCATCTAAAAACTTAAAGTTATAATTTGATTGGCTATCAGCTTATTGTCATCAGCCACTGCGGTACTTTCTTATAAGATTTTTTTGAACACTCAAAACATTCATATATATTTTTTACAGAATTATACCGTTTATAATCTAATATAATAAGTAAGCAATATTGTATTATAAACCTGCTGATACCTTAGTAAAAATAATATAAAAAAACTTTGACTTAACATTATTACGTTATTAGCACTAACATAATATGTATATACATAAAAAAATTTTATATGTAGTATATAATTATTTATTGTCTAAATTAAAAAGTTTTGCAATATTGTTAACTTTATTAAAAAGTAATTAAGCAACTTCAATAGGTAATTCTTAACTAATACTGCGCAATCTAATACATACTTAAAGTGTTTATTGCATTAAATACGCGATAATCAAATAGAAAAGTTCTTGTATTTACTTTATTATAAACGGTATAACGTCTCAATTACAATTTTAACTTAATTACATACACATTTGCGATACACTTATTTGACTAATCCTTTGAAGATTTTTTTTTTAATAAATTAAGCACGTAGTCTTTTATTTCAATAAATTTTTAAAATATTGATATCACAATGCACGTGAATTATTTATTATAATCAATATCTATCTATATTTTAAATAATAAAATTGGCTGTTTAAATTGGGCAGAATCTGTGTAGAAAAAGTTTGATTTTTATTATTAACTAAATCATCAACATTATCATCATTCATGATTTAGATGAAAAAAAAAATAGAATCTTTGTTTTAATTAAAATATAAAGCTGAGGGTATAATAATCCTTTTTGTAAAACATAAAAGCAATTTGGTTATGTTTTTTTACTTCAAGGAATTTTTAATTTAGAATTGTCTGATTTTTAATTAATTAATCAGGATTACAAACGTAATTTGCATTTGACAGTACAATATTTAAATTTATCTTACTATAAGTTTTATTGTCTCTTCAGCTTTTATTTATAAAATAAATGCGCTTTATATTTATTGTCTTTTAATTATTTTGATTTAGTTAATTTTTTATATCAATATGATTATAAAATAAATATGTTTTTAAAGGTGCAATACACTTGGCTGGACCAATAGCAAAAGTATCTAAAGGTTTATGTAAATTATCATTGTCCCATTGTGGTTTAACATCAAAAGGTGTAAATCAAATAGCCCACTCATTATCATTAAATCAAAGTATACCGAATTCGTTAACTTATTTAGATTTAAGTGGTAATAATTTAAAAGATGATATTAATGTAAGTTTAAATATAATAATAATTTGAATTATTTTTTATTTTCAATTTTTGTAAATTTTATTTGCATTTAATTCTGTTTTTAGAATTTATATAATTTTCTTGCTCAACCAAATGTACTGGAACATTTAAATATATCAGCAACGGATACAACATTAGAAAACGTAAATTGTATTTTTTTTATTATTTTATTAAAATTATTTAATTAAACTAATTAGTTCCTAATTCGAAAAAAGAATTAAAAACTTGTAACAAAAGTTCGCGTAATAAAATATTTTATAAATAAATATTATGTATAAAAATGTTTTTGTTTTCTTTTTAGTTATTTGGAGCGTTATTAAGAGGCTGTGCCACACATTTATCATATTTAAATGTTTCACACAATTCATTTAGTACAAAAAAAGGCAAAGAAATTCCACCATCATTTAAGCAATTTTTTACGAGTTCACTTAGTTTAAAACATTTAAATATAGCTGGCTGTAAATTACCATTGGAGGCGTTAAAGTATTTTTCAAATGTTATTATTTAAGTTGTAATTAATTAATTGATTTTTTTATATTTGTAGACATTTATTACTTGGTCTCGCATGTAATGAATCAACAGCTGGTTTATATTTAGACTTGAGTGGTAATGCATTAGGTGCTCAAGGTGCTCATGTTTTAGAATCATGTATCCATGGCGTTAGAGTTTTACAAAGTTTAGATATTGGTGACAATAGTACGTTTTTTTAATTTTTTTTACTAAAATTGTTTTTAATATAATATTAATTTAGATTTAGATGCTGAATTAGCATCAGTACTGACAGCAATTGGTAAAAATCCATCAATACGTTGCTTACACATGTGTAAAAGTTTTACTGGTATGAAAATAAAACATATTCCAAGTGTTATGGACGCTTTAGTTAACTTAATTCAAAAAGATGATTTTCTATTAACCGAATTGATTCTATCAGAAAATAAATTAAAAAATGATATTCATAATTTTATTAATGCCTTGGGAAGTAATCAAAGTTTACAAGTACTTGGTAATTCAAATAAAATTAATTCGTATTGCTTGAAGTAATTATATAATTATTATTTAGATATTGGTGGTAATTTAATGGGTGATATTGGTGCCAGACTTTTAGCAAAAGCACTACAAATTAATAATAAATTGAAAACAATAGTTATGGATCGCAATAATGTGACGTTACAAGGCTACTCTGATATTGTTTATGCATTGGAGAATAATTTTAGTATGAAGAACATTCCATTTCCATTATTCGATATAGCTCCATGTTTAAAAAATCATCCCGAACGTACCGATGCTATAATGAAGAAAATGCAAGAACTATTACAGCGAAATGGTAACGGTTTAAAACGAACAAATGGACAAGGTTTTAGGTAATTCATATTGATAATATAAATTTTATTTATTTAATTTTATTATCTATGTTTTTGTGTATTATTTTAGATTACAGCATGGTTTATTTTTATCGTCTACACATCAGTTAGTTGATAAATTAGTAACGGAGACACAAGAAGCAATGTCGCAACGGCACAATTCAATCGATTCGGGTGTTCAGAGATTAGTCGAGGAAGCTGAAAATAGTAAACAACTTTTACCAAAATTACAAGAATCTGTACGTGCTGATCCTCATCCTATTGAAGTGAAAATAACAAAAGTCTCCTCAGAGCTTAATATGTGTATTAAAACTTACTTGGAGGTTTGTTTAATTCAGATAACAAAACATACAATAACACTGTGATAATGTTATAATTAAAACGTTTTTGCTTTAAGGAAACACTCGAAACAATGTTACGCACGGGCATTGAACAGTGCCCACGGACTCTTGGTAATTACAGTGTTGTGAATGAATTAAGAAAAAATTGCCATGAGCGGTTAATAATACCTGATGATTTCGTACATTCATGTGTTATGAGCAGTGCTGGTAGTGAAATAATGAATAAAATAAGGTAAGACAAAATGTAATGTTGTAGAATATTCAATCGCCTTAATTAGATTGGATAAAACGTTATATTTACATTTCATAAATACACTGATACCTCTTTACTTCGCCGTCTTATGATGCCACTATTTTTGTTTAATAAGTTGAAATTCTTTTGACTACAGTAATAAGCCAATCGATTTTAATAGTATAAATTTTTCATGTGATTTCAATTTATTTGGCCTCAAATGAATGCACAGTCACAGTATTTCAAAATGTATTAATGATATAGGCCGTAGATGTCAAATTAATTAATTCCTATTTTTGGATTATTTAAATTTTTTAATAATAATCTTCATGCATTCAAAATAAAATTTCTTTAAAATGTAATCATATCATATTGATGCGAGAAATGTTATGCCTTATATTTCTTAGGGGAATGTATAATAGATAAAAACTTTTATTCTGCATTTGTTTACAATAAAAAAAAAACGCAAAAGGCTATAAAATAGAAAGAACTAATACCAAAAGTATATTCTAATAAAGTAATATACTATAAACAAACAGAAACAAGAAGAAATGCTAATTTAAATTAAAAATTCGCAACACTTTTTAAATAATAAGTTTCACTAGTATCACCATAAAACAAATTTAATAAAATGTTGTTAATTTGTTTTCTGGAATTAATAAATTTAACAATTGAACGTCTCATTGATTGAAAATGAAAATGGGATTTTTTATATTATATTAAAAAAAAACTAAGTGAAGTATTTAAATATTATAAAAATAAAACAAAAGGCATTAAAAATCCGATAATGATATTGAGATAAGAGTGTTTTGATAACGAAATTTTTATTGAATTTACTTTATTTTTCTAATACAACTGATAATTTTATATAAAAATTACGTTTTCTATCCAATTTTTATTTATTTAGTTTAGAAAATTGCAATTTTAATTTTTTTCGTTTTTTTTTTTGGGCGTTATAGTTTTATTTTTAATTATTACTTCTTTATTTAATTAAATTGTTAATCAGTTTTGCTTGTGTTTTAAATTAATTACCAGAAGAAATAAAAATATTTTTACTTTTGTTTTTATTTGTAAAAATAATAAAAAAAAATTAACAATAGTGTGAAGAAAATATGTTGCGCAAGTTATGTTGTTCATGTAAAACATATAATAATAATAATAATGAAAATAAAACAAATGATGAGCTAAATCGCATCTTACTACGTTCTTCCAGCGTACAAAAACCAATGTAATATATGTTAATGAAATCAAAAAAAAAAAAAAAAACTTTCTTTTTCTTTCTATTGAAATTTTAATACATTATTCGTTTCATTTTAATTTTTATTATCTAATTAATTTGTTTATTTATATTTTTTAATGCTTTAAATATATAAATTAAATTTCTCTCCATCTCTATATTTGCTCTTTCTGTTTAACATTCATTTGCTGTAAATACATATTTTTTTTATTTAATTTTATGAAAACAACAACAGTGAAGTGGAACAAACATTAGCTGGTTTAATATCAGATCGGGCCACAGATGAGGTGGTAGAAGCATTAACAAGACATCGAAAAGGTTTAGGTATACAAGATTCACCACATTCAATATTAGATGATCCGCAAACACCAGATGTTGTACGTAGTCGTTCTAGTCAGGTTAGTGTTTCTCTATTTCTTAATTTATTTATTATTTAGTTTGAAATGAATTAAAAAAAAAACTGTTTTATAACAAAAAAAAAATGAATAATATGTAAAATAAAATGTGACAATGTGTAAATTTGATTGTCAAAAAAATAACAAAAGAAATGTGTTAATGGTTTTAAAAATGTTTATACTGTGTGACAATCATACTGATATTTTGTTAATTTGTGCCATTTTTATTATCAAGTTTAAATTAATTTTTTCAAAATGCATTATCATTAAAGTCCTGCATTACATTGTACATAATTGTATTATTAATAATCACAATTTGCAGTTTTTTTCATAACACTGCACAATATTAAAAAAAAACACATTAAATACACCTAATTATAACACATTATAAAATTTTTATTTATCGTTTATAATTTTTGTATAAAGAAATCCTCGCTCACAAAAAAAGGTCTCATCACCAAAGGCTTATGAGCCTTAATAAAGCAAAGTAAAAATGTTAAAATCACGTTGTACATTTCCAAATAACTATGCACAATCATTTTAGACAATATTGTTTAAATTAATACTTATTTATTAAACTAGATAATTAATACAAACTGTATGGTATTGCCATAAGCTTTAATAAATTATTAATGATTTTGTAAGTTCCATTTATCCGTGGAATCAGTTTTGAGATGCTTTCAAAACACTATACACTAACAATTATTGCTTTAATTAATTTAGTTTTTATTTTTTTTATTTATATTTTATAATTATTTATGTACTTGTCAAACATCCATTGCAACAGGATACAATTGAATTAATGTCAATCGAAAGTCGTGGATTAGATTTACCAAGACTAGGACTAGAATCACCAACGGTAACTATTTTAATTATTTTTTTCTTTAATTTAAGTCATTAATGGGGAAATTATAAAAAAAAAGTTTATTTATTGGTGCTTTACATTTTTTTTTTTTGCTTTGATTTCTTATCAGAAAGGTTTTTAATGTTTATCTTTTTTTTAAATAGGGTTGTCAAAAGGATAATTATTGTTTTGATAAATTTAATTTAATTATAAATAAATAAATCATAATAAAGTTTGTGACATTATTTTGAATTGTAAATTAAATTAATTTCTCATTTGCTTAAATCAATTCAGGTTTTTTATCTTTGTTGACTACGGATCACCATGTAATTGTACTTAGTTCTTAGAAGATTATTATTATCTTTGAAACTGATGAAGATTCACTAATTTATTAAATTATTTCTTTTATTTTTTTTTTTTTTTGAATTTATTTAGTTTTTATTAATAATTTATACGTTATCTTATTGTACTATATTATGCTTTAATAATTTTTTATTTTTTAAGTTTAAGTTTATATTAAATAAAAATGTAAAAAAGTGAATCTATTCATAATTATAACAATAATAAAAAAAAAATGGTGTTTATATAGGAATTCTTTGATTTATTGTAGTTTTTTATTAAAATATTCAATTTTGTTACGGATAAAATTTTGATGGCAACAAATTTACTCATTACGATGACTTATATATAGTGACTTGTAATAATCTAAAAGATTATAATGGCAATAATCTTGGCCGACGAGATCATTTGTACTAACATTCTTTTAGTGTATTTCAAGTTACAATTTATAACTCGGTTTAGTCTTATTTTAAGCATATAATAGAATAATCCACAGTAAATCACAGAATTCTTATACACTAATATAAAACATTTATTTGATTAATTTTTTATTAATTAAAGCTTATAAACATATAACCAATTTATCTATTAAATCATTATTCATTATTTATGTTGTTCTTGTCTTTGTTTTTTTTTTATTTCTCTGTCTTTACCCACATACATACATACATCTCCAAATGCAAATTAATTATTTATTAAAAATTATAAAAAAAAAACATAAAAATCTATAAAATTTAATGAAATAAACACAGAAATTGGAATACTTAAATCTTGTAAGTAAAAAAATATAAATTCAATCACAAATAAAATTTTCATGTATTATAAATGTAAATAACAAAAAATATGCTTTATTTAATTAAAATAACTAAAATTAATTATAGTGTTTACTCCTTTTAAAATATTAATTATTTATTTAATATTATTTAGGCAACACCACATTTACAAACAAAACGAAGATCAATTGCCCGCAAAGTAAGGCCACAGTCAGTTGTCGGTTTGGGTATTGAAAATCTAAGTTTAAGTCATATACCAGATTTATTAGAATCTCCAACGTCACAACGCAGCTCTAAAGATTCCGAAGATAAACAAGATGAATATTGTGATTCAATTACAGAATTACCAAGTACATCGTTACAGTTACAACATTTGGTTAAAGGTAAGCTTTTTTATCGTCTTGTTTATGTATGAATCATTATTTGAATGTTTGACATCTTAAAGGGCGTCCCAAGCGTGCAAAAACGAGAGCCCCTACACGCCCATTACTTCCGGAGTTAGCATCACAAGGTTTAGGAGAAGGTTTAGAAGCATTTTTCCGACCAGGATCAGTCACACCGACAACATTAACACCGCTGGTCTCACCAACATCTGATGAATGCAGTTCGTTAAGTTTTGTTGATAGTCCATCGATGAGTCGTGATGACAATAATGGGCGTTTTAGTAATATGACATCTGGTGAAACAACACCTATCCTAGAAGAACGACGACCAGTTAAATTAGATCGAAGTTCCCCTTTAATGAAAGGTGTTGCGTGGACACCGCGTTCACGTTCAACGGATAATTTGGAAAAATTCTCACCGCAAATTGGACGTAAATCACCATTAGTTAAAATGCAACCGGAAACTGTGCATACTCACACAAATGATTTATTTGAAGATAAATTATCGATACCGAATCATAATCAAGCGGATGATAAAATGCGTTCACCTAGCAATGATTCGATTAAAAATTATATGATGGAAGGTATGAAATATGGTAAACAACCAGTTTTCCAAACACTGACATAGCAGTTGTGAAAATTAATTAATTTTTTTCTTTTTTTTATTACTTTTCAGGCAATGGAATCATTAAAACACCGATAATTCCACCGAAACCAAGGCCTTGGTCTGTTGCTGGCAATGAAACGAAACAAAATGATTATGGATGTGATTCGAATAAGACCACACCGGATGCTATTGATAATGGTAATTTAAATTTTATAATCACTGATGACTAGTTTTAAATTTTTAATTTTTGTTTTAATAGAAGACGTTGTTGTGCCAATAAGTGGTCAAAGTACTGGCGGATCAATTGTTGGAATACATCCGGGTGGCAGTATTGTTGGTATAACACCAGGTAATTTTGAATTTAATTAATTAAAATATTTTTCTATTGTTTAAAATTATTTTTGTTTTCGAATTAACAAAAAGGCGCTGCTTTATCGGAGAAAAAATCAGTGCGCGATCTAGCTGCTGGATTAAATCGCTTAGGAGGTAAAAACTAAAGCAAAAAATCAAGAATAAAAGTTTTAATGTGTTTTTTTTTTAAATGTTATGCCTTTCTTTATATTTCTGCATGCACAGAGCATTTTTAATCCATTTTATTTTTATTATTATTATTTTTTTTTATTTTTTGATTTTTTATGTGTTTCTTTATTTGCAATTAGTTGAACCAATTATTAGTAAACCAGTACCACGTCCTAGAAGTTCAAATAACTCATTTTTAAATAATGCTGGTATATCATCAACTACTACTGCTTCTACAACCGCCGTTACAACTGCATCTACTAATAATCACTTAAGCATAAATTCTAATTTTAATAATAATAATAATAACGCAAATAGTAATAATAAAAATAATCAAATAACAAATGTAACGACAAAACAACTTCATACATTAAAAACACAAACATCATTACCAACAACATCATCAACAATAACAACAGCAACAACAATTAGCCATAATAACAGTAGTAGTGATAATAACAATCAAAATAATAATTTAAAAAATAATCAAAATAATACTGATTTACCAATAAAATGCATTGCTGGAAAAAAAATATCACCGATATTCGAGGTTTGAACAATAATTTATTTTTGTATTTGTGGGGAGTGTAATTGGTTATTAGTTTTTCTTTTTATTCATTTATTAAAAATATTACAATATTACTTTTACAATTTAAATCAAAATATTTTATAACTAATTATCAGTCTTATTTATTTATTAATATGTTGTGTAATGGTGATTGGTTATCTATTTTAATTTAAGTCTTTCTTTAGAATTACATCTTTTTCTATAAATATTTTTTAAATATATATTTAATACAATTTTCGATTATTTATATATTGATCGCGTTAAGAAATTAATTGCCGTAAAATATATATATGTACAAGAACATGGCTAAAAACAATAACAAACACTTCGTGACAATTGTAAACTAGTTTCTTTAAAAGAACTTAAATGCATGTGGTTTGTAGATCTAGTTCTAGATATGGTGAATAAGTTAAGATAAATATTTATTTGTTTTTCTTAAACATCTTTAACTTTTTTTTTTCATATTTAATCTCTACTAATAAATAATGTTACATTTTAGTTATTTCGTTTAAATCTTTAATTTTAAGCTTTATTTTTAAGATATTTTTTATTTTATGAATTAATCAATAAAACATTAAACACTTTTGCTTATTTAAAAAAATAAACTAAAATAGTTTTTTGCAATAATATGCAACTGCTGCTTCTATTTATTGGAGAATTTTTTTTTCAATTAAACTGTTGTTTTTTTTGTAAATTAATAATAAACAAAATATTGCATAAATTATTATTAATCAATTATATGGTGTATCTAGCCTTATTAATTTTTTTTTTTTTATCGCCTATAATTTTCTTCTTTATTTTTTAGGAGACATTAGTTGAAGGACTTCAACGCTCATCATTTCGTCAAACAATTTATCGCGAGGCACAGTACACGAAAGATGATTCTGTTGATGTTTAGTTAGATTTTTATTAATTTATTGTTTTTTCTTTTTAATTTTATTACATTAACTATTTGATTTAAAAAAAAAATATTATTACAATTATATTATATACAAATAGGGATATAAATTCCCCTTATGATTTATGATGCCTACTTACTAATTAGAGAGATGATTTTTATTTTTTACCTTTAAGAAAAAATATTATTTTGTTTTTATATTTGTAATATGTTTTTTAGGTGCAATTATCAATTATTTAATTATATAAGTTTATTAGTTTTTTTTTTTTATTAATTTGTATAAAAAAAAATGTAGAATAAATGTAAGAATTTTAGTCAAATATTTTTTATTAATTTTTTTTAATTTAAATAAACCTTAAAACGTTTGGCATTTTTATATTTTTTGTTTTTAATTTTCGAAGAATTGTTTCTTTTTTTATTAATATTTTTTATTATTTCGCAAAATAATGAATATTATCATGAATATTCGTGTAATGTTTAATTAGTTTATTAAACATATTTTATAAAAAAGTACATTCCAACTGCCAAATTTCCAAAAAATCTCATATTCAAATGCAAAGAACTAAAATGAATTTAAAAAATACACATTTGCATATATTAAAAAAGTTTTCTTTAGAAGAGATATAAAATTATATAATTTTTGTTAATTTATGTGTTAATTCTTTTTTAATCAGCAGTTTAACATCGATTGAATAAACAAAAACAATGAAACAGAGTTTTTTGTATTTTATATCATAAGCGAAAATTTTTTTGATTCATCTGTATTAGATTAAATTCATTCGTTGCAATGATCTAAGACTAGTAAAACAGGAAGCCAATTCTTCACAAAGTAAATGTTACATTTGCAGCTGTACAATAGATATTAATAATAATAATATTTTAATGTTTCCATCGTTTAAGGAATTATTGTTTGATTTTTATTTCCTATTCTAAAATTTATTTATTTATTTTTGTTTATATTATTTTTTTTTAAAGGGTAGACACATTAAAAATAAAAATTTTAATCATACCAATTAAATAACGTTCTAATTTTCTTGCGTTATTATTTAGTAAAAAATATTTTTTTTTAATTGATTTATATTTTTTAAGGCTTCTTAAAAAAGTATAAATTTATTAATGAAATATGAAAAAAATAACAAAACATTAAACTGATTTTTATATATAAAATAAAATTAGGAGAATAAAAGAAAAAAATAAATTAATTATTAAATCAAAAATTTTCTTTAACAAAGTTGCTGCTACTTCTGTCAGCGATGTAGCATATTTATATAAAATTAAATGAAAAATTTAAAAATTAAACCAGTATTACTTATTAAACAGAAATAATTATGTATTTCAACTAAAAAAGAATTTTATTTGTTTATAAATTAAATTAAATCGAAAAATAAATAATTAAAATAATAGAGTTAAATAAATGAAACAAATAATTAAATTTTTTAATTGAGATTAAAATTATCTATACATTTCAGTAAATTTTCCTCTTTTTTATTGTTATTACACTGGTCGTTGTTATTGTCTCTTTATTATTATTTATTTATTTGTGCTCACTTTTAAGTAATTATATCTGTAATGTAATTGCATTTATAAATTCTAAATACAAAATCACTTATAATAACACTAGGTTTCTGGATTTAAAATTAAATAGTTTTTATACTATATAATTATGGTGATCAAATGCTAATTATTTGTTTAAAAATAATACTTATTAGGATACTAGGACTGATTTAGCAGAGAAATGTTTTGTGAACAAGTTTATACAGCGATTCTTTGATTTATATATACCCTTTAACAAAAAATCTATTTTTATTATTTTTTTTACAAAAGAGACATTAACAGCGAAACTGAAATAACTTAAATTCATTAATTTAAAAAATAGATTTTTCTTATGTAATACAAAAAAAGAAAGTATATAATCTTTTTTATTGAATTTAATTTAAAGAAAAGACTACTTGGTGGCAAAATTTAGTTAGTATTTAATTTAGATTTTGAAAACTCTTTTATACATTTTGAACATTCTTATTTCGTTGCGGTTATACTTTGTATTGGTTTTGCAAAGTTTGTATGTTGCAAGAGAAGCATATTGGAACTTTAAAGATTATAAAATAAAATATAATAATATTATTCTGTTTATTAAGTATTTAATAAAATAAAAAAAAAAAATTAAATATTAATAAATAATCTATATAAACGTAGAGGACATTCGGACAATCTAGTTTATTGTAGATTTTTTTGAATTGTAATAATAAGTAAAAGTAAAATAATAAAAATTAAAGAAATAATTCGATGAAATAATAATAATACTGTATTTAAACATTCTCCCATTTATTAAAGTTAAATTTATTAATAAATATTAAAGAGAGATAAAGTTAACACAAATAACAAAAAAAAAAATTATAAGCTAATCGACATAAATTTTTGTTTTTCTACGTCTGACATCAGTTTCCATTATTTCTTTTTTATTTATAAAAATTTACATATTTTAGAAATAATTAAAAGAAAATAGATAATCCTCAACTATTATTACCACTTTATTAGCTCATATAATCAGTCCTGTGATTATATTATTATTTTATATAAACTTTGTTAGAGAAAAAGAAAATAATGTAATTAATTACCCCAAGAACGATGAAAATTATTCAAATTTAAATAAATATAAAATTATAACGAAATACTTGTTGTTATTTACTTTTTTCGATTTTTTAATCTCTTAAGTTGTTCGATTTGAGGTAAATACTGTAATGAAGAAAAAGTTCTTCAAACACATTCTTAAAACAAATCCTTAAAGGTAAGAAAACGAAATTTTGTATTACCACAGAATTTACCCTTTACAAAGATGATGTCGCTTGTTATATGTAAACATGTATAAACAGTAGATTCCACCTAATCGAGACACATTTATATATATATATATATATATATATATATATATTTGTCCCGATTAAGCGAAGTAAATTTGTATTGATTGAATTTTTATTCTTTAGTATTTGTCCCAATTGGCTGTCCCGATTAAGCGGATATATTATAGAAAAACACCTGATTGCATGCTGTACATGTTACAAAAAAATCTTATTCTATTTTTTGCAATAAAAAAATTTATTTTTCTGAAACAAACAAAAAACATCTATTAGATTGATCGGAAAACAAACTTTTTTTTCAAACAAAATCGTTTTTAAAAAAAGACAAAAATACACCTGTAAGTCAGAACTTTAAGAGAGTAGTATTTTTTTTTAATTACGAAATTACTAGAAAACTAAATATTTCTTATTAATTTAATTACATTTATTTTATTTACATAGAATCAGTCACATTTAGTTTTATAATATATTTTTAATTAAATTAATGATTTTCTTTCCATTTTTGTCTTGTTTTAAGGAATTATTTACAAATGATAATTATTTACTATGCACTAAAAATAAAATTATCAAAATAAACATGCAAATATTTACTGTTTTGACTTTTTAAAATTATTTTATTTGCTTTTATGACTTGATTCTGTTTATATATATAAATAATTAATTCATAAATTAATGATTTGAGATGGTCGCTTAATTTTAATTATTTCTATTTTATGGAATCATAATGCAGTCCTGTATAGAAAATAATCCATGTAACTAGGAAGCCAGCAAAGGATGTCATAAAACCTTCTTTAACAACTTCCCAAATGCCGCCGTACTCTTCCTCGTCGATTGCTTGGAAATTATTACTGTACAAAAACACAAAACCACAATTTAATCCGGCAAAACTATAACAGAAACAAAATATGATTTTATAATTTACAAAAATAAATTAACTTTGTTTAAAAAAAAAATTACAGCAATAGTCCAATTAGACCTTTTAATGGGATTATTCCCCAAACGATACCGATTACAATGCCAACAATTTGACGTGACCAGTATATAACATCTAGAAATTCTTCCTTAAAATAAAAACGGGAAGTTAATTTATAAACAAATTAATTTAAATCCAATTACTTTATCCGGCCATTCTGATTTTGCTGTAAATGATCGCCTCCAAACTGTTTTACTATGTTTTAGCTTAATATTGCTGCTATTACGTTCTACTGTATTTGTTCTAGTTGTCATTTTTGCAAACGTTATTTGAAATGTTTTTTTCTTAAATTTGCATAAAACTCACAATGTAAATTACTTTTCAATAATTAAATTAAGCAAAAAAAATAGATTTTTATACACTTCAGAAGAACGTGTCTAAAAAATTGTGTCAATTTGTTAAAATTACTAGGCAAGTTAGACTATATTTTGGGTAATTTGTTTTTTATATGTTGGTATCATTTTCTTACCAAAACGTCAATATATTGCACAGAAGCTTGTAACAGTTTCTATTGATTTTCTTTTTGAGTAATCATTTTCTAGTGAAAAATTATTTTGTCTGATTTCATTTTCTTTGATATTCCTGCTGCAAACAAAAAATTTAATATTATTTTTAAAGTGAAATGAGTTTAAAATTGTTATTAAATTCCAGTAGAAGTCCTTTATTTGTTAATTGTGAATATAATAGATTCATTTTTTATATTATTAAATTTATGTGTAAATTTTATTTGTTAATTTAAGGGTCGAACCAAAAATTGCATACAACATGTGTAAAATTCATCGATCAAAAGTGGCGACGGGATAAGAAATTAAATGAAAATCCAAATTCATGGGGTCCATTAACAAATCTTCCTGATTACTCATTCGTTGATGGTCGACCAACACCACTAGGCGTATTTATCAAAACTAATACCACTTGATATAAAAAGCAATATATTGTATTTTTTCTTTACCAGGCAAATCAATTACGGCGAACACAGGAGCAGCGTCAAATGGCCGAAAAGATGGTTACACTGTGCGAAGAATTAAATTATGCCAAAGAACGTTATCAGCGTATTAAAAATCAAAAGGCAGAACGTGAACAGAAAATTATTGACAATAAATTGAAGCCAAAAGGACATTTATTATTAAAAAAATAAAAATTTACAAAAATGTTTAAAAGTTTTAATGAATTATTAATTAAAGATTATAGCATTTAGAGAAAATTTGTTTAAAAAGTGTTGCTTTGATTTGTTATTTTAATTTATTATTCGTTATATGTGGAATATTTATTATCTTATTTCATTTAAAAAGTGCACTATTAACAATATATACGCTAAAATTATTATTCATCATTTATTAAAATTCATCAATGTACAAATATGGAGATAATAGAAAAAACATATATTGCTCTGTGTTGATAAGTGGGTTTCTGTGTTGTAAATTTTTACTTCTGGGGTTTTTTTATTGAAGAAATTAACATGTTTAGGATATACAATGTATAGCTTAGCTGTAAATCATTTACGCTACTATGTCATCTTGCTGAAAAGGTTATTATAAAGAATATATTATAAAGAATATATATTATAAAGAATATATATTATAAAGAATAAAAATTTTATTATTGCTTAAATTAATGTTAATAAATTATTTATAATAATTTATGAAGTAAAAGATATAAAAGATCAGAACAAAAAGTATCAGTTTTTTATATTCAAATCTAGTACTTGTATTCAATGGTTATACAATTATTATAATAAAATTACATTAATAATAAGGGCACTTTTACAAATATACGGTATTTTTTTATTTATTGTTTGCAAAAAAAAAAACGATAAATATTTATTGTATTTCTTACAATTTATTTAGAACACCTGAAAAATATGAATGATTATTTTAAAATATTTCTTAATTATATTATTTTCTTTACTTTCCTTTAATTTTATAAACATTGATCTTCAAAAACACAAAATTCAGTTGAATTTAAACACATTTTCCTCTTGTCTCAATTAATATACAATCAGAGTTAATAAAAATATTACTATAATATCAGTGATATTTTACCTGAAGGTAATAAAAATACTCATAGTACAATGATGCAACAGGAGGCTGGAGGGGCAACAGCCGAATATAAGCCGAAGATTAACAAATTACTAAGGTTAAGCCGTTGCAACGGTTCCCCGTACTAAATTGGGAGACCGCTTATAAAACTTTGTTCTCGTACTATATGTTTCACTTAGAGTTTCTAATCCGGTTATCCGGATAGTAATTTATCCGGATAATTTGCCCAAATTTAGCTATTCGAGTATTCGGATATTTTTTGGTGTCATTATCCGAATATTAATTATCCGAACAAATAGCTAATATTCATTGACTATATAGTTCGTAAGTCATAGAGTTATTCTTTTTTGCCATAGAATTATTAACAATAATTTTTTTTTGCTTCTTTATATATGTATGGAAGATATATAGATGTAAATATAAAGTATTTTTCAGGCATAGTTTGAGTATAAGTATTTAAAAACAATACAACACTAGTAGATAAAAAAGAGCATAGTAAATAAAGAAAGTCATTTATGAAATGAATTTTATTATACTTTTAGAAATATTGTCAATTAAACTCATTAATTTTACGAATTTTCTAGAAATTTACATAGGCAAAAAAACGGTCAATTTTTGTATCTATACATTTGTTGACATATGTATAATTGCATTTATTTACTCAATTAGAAAAAAATATAACATAGAGTTTTTTATTTTTACGGATTTTACTATACGATTTTACTTCTTGATTTGATTTTATTTATTTTTTCTGTTTGCTACAATTTAAATTTTTTGAGTTTTTAATAGCATAATTCAAGTGTTTTCGTTTTAGTAATTAAATTCAATAATGCATATAATAATTGTAATATTCTAAAAATTATTAACAACAATCAAAAATAAATGATACGTTTAATGCCATAGTTTTTCTAATTGATTTATTCATAATCAAAAACATATCAGTGAATAACATAAAATTAGAAGAAAATCTAGACCTAAGTTTGGATCACTCTTCGATTCTTATGATATTAAGTGGCAAAATAATCCAGAAGAAAGGTTTTCCAACACTGGTAAAAAAAACTCACTGATTGGGAGGGTTTCAAACATTCGTTAGCAGAAAATACTGACTTGAATATTCATCTTAATAGTGAAGATCTACTTGAAGAAGAAGCCTATAAATTTGTGCAGGGTGTACAACAATCAGCCAAAGATAACATCCTAGAACAAACATTTATAATAAAAGGAAATTATTATTCTACTGCAATAAAAAACTTGTTGCAGAAAAAATAAAACTAAGAAAAACATGGCAGCAAACAAGAGTACCACAAGATAAAAAGAAATTCAACCATCTTACTCAAAAACTAAGACAAGAAATCAAAGCAATCAAAAATAAATCAATGAATCATTTTTTAAAAAATCTTACCAATGATAAAACACTGACTACTCTCTGTGGAAAGCAACAAAGAGCTTAAACGTCCAATAATGCAAATTTCGCCAATCAGGACTGCTAATGGAATGTGGGCTAAAAATAATAGTGAATCAGCTAAAATTTTTGCAGAATATTTGGAAGCTATTTTTCAGTCAAACGAAATTAGTTCATACCTGAATATCGAGGAAAACCTTACAAACGAAGATGGTCAAGATATACAAAATATAAAATTGACAACTACAAGAGAAGTAATAAAAGAAAAAAAACTTAACATTAAACAAAAGAAAGCTCCAGGTTACGACCTAATAACTGGAGAAATTCTACATAATTTGCCTAAAAAAGCAAAAATTAAAATCACCATGCTCATAAATGCAGCGTTTAAATTGCAATATGTACCTAGTTTATGGAAAATTGCTGAAGTAATGATTCCAAAACCTGGGAAACTGCCACTTGACATAACATCATATAGGCCAAAATTATTACTGCCAATTCTATCTAAACTATTTGAGAAAATATTAATTAAAAGACTAAACTTAATCATAGAAAAAAAAAGATTAGAATTGATTCCGAGCCATCATTTTGGTTTTCGTAATAAACACTCAACAATAGATCAAATTCACAGAATTACTAACGTTATTGAGAAAGCGCTGGAAGAGCAAAAATTTTGCTCTGTACTATTTTTAGCTCAGGCATTTAAAAAACTATGGAACGAAGGGTTAAACCACAAGCTTAAAACTTTATTACCGCCACAATTAGCCAAAGTCCTAGAATCGTACGCTAAATCGATTATTTAGGATTAAAGTAGAAGACACTTTTCAGAAATGAAAGACATTAAAGCTGGAGTACCCAAGGTAGAGTGCTAGGTCCAGTTTTATATTACTATATAACAGTGACCTTCCTGAACCAGAAAATAACACCATTGCAACATTTGCGGATGACACAGCTATCCTAGCAGTTTGGAAAAATAATTCAGAGTCAACTCGTAAATTGCAAATATACATAACCCAAATAGAAAATTGTACAAATAATTAGCGAATACAAATAAACGAATCCAAATCAGCTCACGTTGACTTTAAAAATAAGCGGCTTGAATATATTCCGATTACAATCAAACAGAAAATAGTACCTTACGCAAACACTGGTAAATACCTATGCATGACGCTAGACGCTAAACTAAGATGGAAAGTGCATATCAAAAAGAAACGAGAAGAAGCAGAATTAATGGTATATACATATACATATATGACAATTCATTTATCAGCAAACTCATTCAGCGGCAAGCGACCGCATTAATGACGCTTCAAATTAACGTGATAATTCTATTAATTTCTCCATATTTTAAATTTATTGACCCAAACCTAACCGATTTAGTGCTTAAATAAAAAAATAAATTTATTTATGTGTACAAATGTTTTTCATATTTTGTGCAAACTTTATTATTATCCTTTTGTGCAACTATTTGCAAATTATCTTTTATTTTATTTGATATTTTAGGTAAAATATTATTTTCACTATTATTTCAATAATTATTACATCCATTTTCATAGTTATAAGATGCATTTATTATCTTATTTGTTAACTCAAAATAAAAATTGCAAAAAGTACAACAAAATGTAAACCTATTTAAATTCATGGGAAAAATAATAATTTATATGAAATTATCAAACAAAAAATACCGGAGTATAATAAACCGAAATATTTAAATGTTCTGATTTATTAAAAAAATGCTTAGGAAAAATTAATAAATATACTGATAAAAAAATAGGCTGACATATTAATTAATACTAAATATAAACAATATAGGAACTAAACTAGATAAATTAGAGACTTAACATTCATTTTTCTTTATATATACACACATAAACGCTAATAATTTAATGAATAAAATTTGAAAAATAATTAAAAAATATCATTTGCGTGATATTTCTTTGGTTTTAACTTTTTTTCGTTTAGTTAAAACCAAAAATCCGTTTTAAACGAATTAAAGTTTTAATAAAAACAAAGAATTTTTTCTTTTTAGAAATTGAATAAAATTAAGGAAACAAAAATCATAATTACTGATATTAGCCAATTTTAAAAAAAAATATTTGTCTTAAATAAGTAATAAAAGATAATTAGAAATAGTTATTGTTTAAAAATTACGATAGTAAATATTTTGTTATGATTTTAAACATTTATTTCGTGCGGCTTGAATTTTAGTTGATCTGGCAACAAAAATAACAATTAAAAGAATGATATACGTTTGTGTGACAAATTAAATACGAATTCCAATACTTGCAACATTACAAAAATGGCTGTCACACAAATAACATTAAAGTTTATTGTGATTTTTTATTCTTTTTTAAGTTATAATTAATAGTATAAAATGATATTCTCAATCGAATAATCATTAATTAAATTTAATTTTATAACATCAGGTCTCCATTATTTAATTTTTATTTTTAAATTAAATTACTTTAAAAGTTTTTGTGTAATAAAGTTTATTAAAAGAAATGGATTTAAATAAACATGACAAAAAAAGAAAGGTGATAGTAAAAAATATATATGTATTTATATATTTAATTAATTATTTAATTCTTTTACATTAATTAAACAGTGCAAAATTTGTGTTAAATCATTAATTATCTTTCTTGAAATGTTACATGTTTTATTATTTATATAGATAGATTTTTGTTGATAATGTTCTTTAATTCATGTTGTGTTTAAATAATTAATTATATTTAATAAAAAAAGACAATAACAATAAAAAAAAAAACAAAACATTTCAAAAACGTTATTTGTTCAAATTTTTTACCTGTTACATTGACGTAGCGTTAAAAATAATGACTATCCAAACAATAGTAATCATAAAACTGGAAGCGCTACTGGTCTAATTTATTTTTTTATCCAATTAATATATATTTTACTCTTTCTGAAGTCAGTGTATATATTTTGCTGTATTATTTCATTTAAATGAAATCATATGATGCAAATATTGTGGCACACGTGATATATATATTGTGTAAAAGTGTTAGTATAATTATATATTCTTAGTTTACTGTATTAAAGAGTAGTTTCATATTTTCAAAAATCATATACAGGGCAGCGCGCGAATTTGAATAAATTACATTTAGTTAAAAAAAAAAGTAATAAATAAATACATATAAAAAAGAAAATTACTTTGAATAACAAAAAAAAAAATTGTTTACAATCAAAATTACTAAGTAGCAAATTCATAAATTAATAACTTTCACTTAGTACATGATTGAGTTAAATCAAGTTTTTTTTTAATATAGTGAAAAAAATATATTGTTTTTTTCTATATTGTGATAAAGGCATGATAAGCAAATTAAAAATTCAAAACGAACGTTGTATACTTTATCATGGCAATAAGTTATTTATAATAAATATTGATATATAAAAGATTATCAAATTCTACGAAACACACTGTTTGTATTAAATAAATTATTAATAATTTAAAATAAAGTTTCTTTGTTTTTATTTTCATTAATAAAAATATAAAAAATCTTACAAGTTTTTGTTTTATTTTAATTATAGAGGAAAAAAATAGCATTCAAAAGGCGTGCAGAGAAAAGTGTATTTTGACAAAACAATCACAATTGAAAAAAAAAAATAATTATACTAAAAAAAGAAATAAAAAAAAATAATGACGATAGTAATCGTACCACTATAGTGAAAATGCGGCAAATAAAACAAAAAAGAAATACTGTTGAATTATATACCGACGACAATCAACACACGACGACAATAAATATTTAAAGCAAACAAAACAAAAAATTAATTAATGAATAAAATAGAAAAAAATGATCAATAATATAAAGCAAAAGTCAAATTTAAATCAGCCACCAAAGCAAGCACAACGTAAATCATCAGACACAAAACGTAGGAGATTATTATTATTATTTTTAATAATATTACCGCAAATAATATCAGCGACGACGGCCACAACAAATTAACACCAGCACAGATATATATACGAAATGTGTTTGTTTTCTGAACTGCTATTGTGACTTCACTTCATAGTTTCAAGATTTGCTTAGTGAATAAATAAAAAAAAAGAAAAAGATTTTTGTTAATTATTTTTTTTATTGTGTTTTTGTTTTTATTGTGAAAGAAAATTAAGCAAAAAGAATAATAAAAATAAAAAAAAAATAGGAAGGAGTACCTTGTGACTGTTTTTTGCGTGTGTTTATTATTATTATTATTTTTTTTTTTTGCTTGTTTAATTTTATTTTTTATTATTATTTTTGTACAATCTCGTCCTCTCTTCCACCGCAACGTAGTGTGTTTTGTTTTCGGTATGAAACGAAAATAAAATAATTTTAATTCAACAAGAATAGTAGTCAGCATCAGCATCTCATCGTCTTATGTTTTCTACTACCGTTTATTTCACATACAAATTTAGTTGCGTTAACATTACTTCCACTTTTTATTACAAACAATTGAAATAATAATAATAAATATAATTCAGCAAAACATATTAAATCGTGACTTAGTTGTTTATTCGTTCATTTTTTAAAAATTTTATTGATGTTTATGTGTCGCAGAAAAAAGATTTACTTAGTTTTTTGGATGCTGCAATTTTTATTCAATTGTGGATTATTTTTTTTTACGTGTACTGTGGAATAAAAATTTAATAAAGGTTTTTTCTGTGTAAAATTTAACGTAATTTAGTGTAATTTTTTTATTTAATTAAATGTAAAAATTTAGTGAATAAATTTAATGTTTAATTAAGAAATATTTAAAATAAATGATGTATCATTATCGGACCAAAATTAAATAAAAAGCAATAATAATTAAAAAAAAAAAAGTTATTAAATATTTCTTATTACTATTGATGTGTGAAAAGTTTACTTAACGTAAAATTAAATTAGTTAAAAAAAAAAAAAAACGAAAAAATAGAAGAGAAAATATTAATTAAAACAAAACTTTACTTTATTATGGCATTATTTAATAAATTTTTTTCAAATAAAAGAAAAAATTTAACAACATCAACAGTACAGCAAAATACAAGGTAAGAAAAAACCTCGTTTTTAATTAATTAATTATCTTTTTTAATTGTAATTGAATTATAAAGCAATTTTGTAAACTTGTGATAAATTATATAAAAATGAAAACAAATTAACTCTGCAAGTATTTCCGTAATTCTTTTATAATTAATTAAATAGCCATTTTACTATTTAAAGATTTTAGTTTTGTAAATTATGCATGCATTTGTGTAGTCAACGGTCTTAATTTCTTCTTTTTTTTTCATTCTTTACATGAAAGTAGTTCTAGGTGATTTATAAACAGTTTTTTTTCTCAAAAAAGCCTTGAATGCCCAAACAAAATTAAATAATTTCTTTATATTGCCATTTCAAAGTTATTATATGTATGTAACAAAAAATTTGTTTATTATGGAGTGATATGTTGTATTATTTTAATCACATGATGTCTCTCTTTTTATATTTAATTTAAAGTTTTCATAGATAATTGTATTTATTATTATTATTATTATTTTGTTAAATAGACAAGTGTAGAATTCATCACGTAAACCAAACCACTTGTGAATATAATGTATAAATTCCAGATCAAGTTATTCGACACATTTATAGATATTGATTGACATATTTTAAAAATATTTATCGTTTTTTTTTAAAGCTTCGTAATCAACAAATATAACTTGTGTAATTTACATAAGTTCAAGCTAAGCAAAGATACATTAATGCTAAAACTATTCATTGCTTTCTTTTATATTTTTGTTATTATTACTGGAGCTTTTAGGAAATCTTTACGAGAAGCTTTGAAAAAGATACGGCGTTTTTGGTTTAAAAAAGTTTAAATTTACAAAACAAATCAAACAATACAATCATCCATCTATTAGAATGACAATGCGTGTGTCGTAAAGTTTTAGTTTTTTATAAAATTTGTATCATCAAAAATTTTTTTTAAAAAAATGATTTTTTAATAATAAATTTACCATTAATGGCCCGTTAAAAATTATTTATATATGTATATTATAAAAAAAATCATACAGATAGATTACAACAACGCAATAAAAAACGAATTTTTGTGGTTTTACTTTAATAGAAAAAAAAATATCGATGACAAATTTTATTTCACATAAAAATCATAATAATGTTAAAAATGAAATATTTATAAAATAATATAAATATTTACATTCAATTAAAGGATAATAATTATTATATTTTTATATTGAATATATATTTATTATGTACAAAATAATATTAACAAAGCACGAGCACAATAACAAAAGGAAAATTATAAAAATTAATGCTAAAAAATGAAATGAAATCAAATATAACAAACAAATCACATGATGTGAATATATAATTAACAGATAAATGCCAAAATTAAAAAAAAAAAAATAATAAAATAAAAAGATGTATAAAAAATACATACATGCATATGTACATATTTTTGCACATTTTTATTATATGTGTTTATTTTTATTATGTGTGTTTGTGATAAAAATATAAAAATATTATAAATGTATATGCAGTAAATGAATAAATTTGGTTAAAACAAATAGAATTTACACAATAATAAAAGCGGCCCTGTGTTTTTTCGCTTCTTTACTGTTAATATTTTCTTAAAGCAAATATTTTTCAGTTTGGTAAATTATGGTTTTTATGAATTTATTTATTTTAAAATTGGTCGTTTTATTCTCTCTTTGTTGATTAATTGTAGCAGTAAAATCATTAAAATTATTAATTAAAAATACATATAAAATTAACAGAGTGTTATGAAAATACTTACTCATTTTTATATTGTATTGATAGTAAAATCAATTAAATACAGTTTGCCACTTAAAAACCAATAAATATTCTATTATATTAATTTATAACTATAGTGGGATCAACATTTTTATTTTGATCTTGCTCCTTGATTGTTAAAAAATCATATGCACAGTGTTTAACACAAAAAAAAAGAAATAGAAGAAGAAAATTAACACAAATAATCGCGTGCTTGGTTTAAAGCTATATACTTTTGGACTAGCTTAAGTTTTTTCTTTTTTACTCATAATAGAATTGACGCAGAATGATTTGTTCCCATTTGCGTCATATTTAATTACTTTGTTCTATTTAACCTGTTTTTCTACTTTATACATTCGGTGTGTATTACCCTGTGATTTTTTATTGAAACTAGTTGTTTGTTTGGGTTTTGTTATTAAGGAACTTAATGCAATTTATTTCTTCTTGCTTTTTTTTTTTTTTTTTTGTAATCTAAATATTTATTTTTGTGGGGGCTGGTCGTGTTGTATTATTCAGATTTTCTTAACAGATTTTATTTAAATAAGTTTTTCTTTGTTTAATATTTTTAATAAATAAATAAATACATATTAGAGTAAATAAAATGTTATTATCTTTTAAAATTTTTATTTGCTTTGATTTTATGCTTAATTTTATTGCAAAACATGTTTTTTTACTGTGGTTTAGTTGATTTGTTTTCCTGTAAATTAATTTTATTAATAAAAACTACAAATAATATAAAAAAACTTACACAAATAAACTTATTGGTTGATTAGTCAGTTTCACGTGCTTTTTATTTTTAGACTTAATTCAATAACAAACAACAATTTTTTTTTCCTTTATTAAATTGAATTGAAATGGTAATTTTTGTTATTGTTATTCATTTAATTTAATTTAATTTAATTAGAAATATATTTTTATTTTTTAAATATAATAAAAAAAAAAAAATGTAATAAAATGTCAGACTTTTTGTTATTTCATCAGATGAGAGATTTTTTTTTAAATTTTTATTATCTATTCTTTTGAGCTTTTGTTTTTGCCATTTATTGTTATACTTAATGCATGTGCGGAAATTCTGTATGTTTGTTTAATTCTGTTTTTAACTTTTATTTCTGTTTATTTTTAAGTACGATTAATACATATATAAACACTGTATATTTGATTTAGTACATGAAACTTTAATCTACATGTCTGTTAAATTAATAAACATAAGAATTATAAATATGTTTGATAAAAAAAAAAAAAAAATACAAAGACATATCATATCACGTGAAATCACTTTTGGTTATATTTTTTCCTTGTTTTTTTATTTATTTATTTTTGTTAATTATATTTATTTTTAAATCCATTTAAGATTAATTAATGTCGTTATGTTTGTTTGTTTGGATTTATAATAAAAATTGTTATGACGTACTTATGTTATGAACATAGATATGTGCATGGTACTTATGTTATTTATGAACTTACCTGTATGATTTGATAATCATCGCAACGCTATATAATAGTTTTAATAAAAAATTGTATACGTTTGCTTCTTTCTTATCATGATTTCATTTGTTATTGTTACTTGATTAATAACAATAAGACACACGTGATATTATTATTATTTTTTTTTATTATAATTATTATCTATGACTTAAAAAAAAAAAACTTTTTATTATTATTATTTTTTTTTTGTTTTGTTTTTCGTTGAACAGATTTTTATTTATTTAATTATTGTTGTTTTACTTGATTTGTGTATATACTTTTTACAATTAAAAGTACAATCACCTTGCATAAAGGAATTTTTTATTGATTTATTAATAAATTGAAAATGATTTTATTATATGATTTAGTTTTATATAATTTTTTGCGTAATTATATGTTTTTGTTTACTAAACTTAAAAATGTTTTACATTACTTTTGCCATGTATACTTACATTTGAAATCTGATAAAATAAGGAAGTAGAAGAAATTATAATAATTAAAAAAGATCTATTGGTATAGAAAAAATTCAATTAGTAAATTTTATTTATTTATCGGCAAATAAGCTGATCAATCAGAAATATATTCCTCAGTTCCATTAAAAAAACGTATCATCCTGATATTCAACTCTTTAACTGGGTAATTGCATAATGACACTTTTTATTTTTGCAACAATTAACTTTATATAATAAAAATTATACTAAATATAAATTATAACAATTTTGCATACATAGTAATCGCTAAATATCAACAAGATGCCACTATATATTATTAAACATATACTAATAAAAAAAAATAAATGTAACAATATGTCTTTTCTTTCAACATAAACACCTAATTTTTGTTAAATGTAATTAATTATAATTTTTTTTATCATTGTTATTTATGTATGTCTAGACAACGTTAGACATTTATCTATAAATTTAATTGTCTTTTAAGAATCTTTTTTATTCTATTTAAATTTAAATAAGTCATTTTTTTTGTTAACATATGGATGCCTCATTAAATTTAAATAATAATAATAATAATACAAACAGTTTATTTATTCGAATGTCCCGTTTGCTAATTTTGTGTAATGTCCTTAAAATTTATTACAGCGTACTTTAGATACTCTTATTCTTAGCTTATAAATCACATGTTGTGTTTAATCAAACAAGCATAATTTCATTAAAGTAATAAATTATTTTTGCATTTTAACAGAATTATTATTAAAATAATAATCAATCTAAAATTAAATAATCTCATTCTCAAAAATTAGTATTTTTTGCCCTAATTCAGTGATTTATTTAGTTTTTGGTTCAATATAAAAAAGTAATCTTGTTAAAATTGTAGGACACGTTTGTGAAATTTGAGATTTATCATAATTTTAGAAATCATGTAATAAATATGAAAGAAAGCGCATAGTAAATAAAAAAATAAGTACCGAGGGCATAATTATAGCTTAGATTATGAAATTAAATACTAAGTGCATTATTTTTTACTTTTGCATACTTGAAAAAAAATTAAACTAGATAAACAATACAAAGTTTCAAGTTGAATAAAAATAACTTTTAAGTAGATGATGAAGAAGAAACCTATTAATTAAGAAAAACCCACATATAAGACGCCATTTAGTGCAAAAAGAAAAAAATCAATTTGTATAACATTTGACCTTTTAATTAAAACAAAAATCTTTTTCTTTTTGTCGTTAACTTTAATTATTTCTTTTTTCAATTTATTTTATTTTTAACTGACTCGTTTGGCGCTTTCTGTTTGCAATATATAATATGTGTGCAATACATACATATGTATATTGATTTTCTAGTCTATGCTTAGTAATTTCCTTCTCGCTCTTTCGCTTGTTTAAAGTTTGCTATTTTTTCATTTTTTTTTCTGTATTCAAGAATATTGTTAAAATTTTATCACGTGAATTTTATTTATTGTTGTTGTCGCTAGTTTTATGTCTGTTTTCCGGTTGTTACATATTTACTTATTTTCTATTGTACCGTACTTTACAACTTGGAGGTGACGAATACAACCAAATTTTAAATAAATGAATTTTTTGATGACGTAACACAATTAAAGTTATTACGATTTTTTCACTTATTTATTTATTAAACATCATTTGATTTGTTTTTCTTCTATTTAAATTCAATATTATAATCAAAATCATATTATATAAAAAGTTATTTTGTTTAACTTTGTCTAAATTACTTCATTTTAGCGAAGTAATGTCGTTTATTATTGTAAAATGTAATTAATTAAATGTGGGATCATAGCATTTTATGTTATTTCTTGTTCTTAGAAATAAATAAAAATATAAGAATTACTTAACAGGTTTTTCTTTTCTTGTTTCTTGCTATAATACTATTTCCTTTATTTTTTTTTTATTAATTTCATTGTAAACACCTGTTGAATTCTTGATAATAACGTTATGCTTCTTATTAATTCTCTTATATAAACAGATTTCAATTTATTTTAAATATTTTTATACTCAAGAATAATTAAAGAGTTCTTCGAATTTTAATTAAATATTTGTATGTAATTCAACAACATTATTTAACTGTATTTCTTATGCATTTGATATTTGCTTTAAAAATTATGCTAACGACAAGAATGAAAATCAAAATTATGAATTTAATTTTAAAAAAATGTCGTCATAATTAAAATGTTTATGACTTATAATATTGCGCAAAAAAAATAAAGTCCAACAAAAAAAATTGTAGCTTTTTTTTTCATTCACATGATAAGAAATTCTCTTTATTCATATATTTTTTTATTTTTGCTTTACAAAAGCAACAATAAACAACAACACGTTGTCAATTTTATTAGCATAGTGTGATGTGTGACAATTTTTTGCTTTTTTTTTTTTTTTTTGTTGATTAAAAGGTAAGTAAGTTATGTTAATTATAAGCAAAAATCATGTGAGTGAGCTTTTTATAATGATGTGAAATTACCCATTTTTATTATTGTTTTTATATTAATTACTAGATATTATTATTACGATTACATTTATGAATAATATATATTATTTTTTAATAAGGTATGTTAATCAGTAAATATTTTTCTAACGCGCGCGTGGCTTTTTCTCATCATGATTTATAATTTATTTGTTTTTAATTTTGTTATCATTGTCATTATTATTATTTTTTTTTTGTTTTAGATATTAAGATCACGGTCGTCGTTCTTGTCTTATACAGTTTGTTTGTTTCTTTTCTTTACTTAGCATAAAATTTTTTTATTATAAATTATTAGTTGAAGATAGATAAAGGTTAATGTTAATGGAAAATTTTTTATATACTTTCTTATTCTTTTTATCTTGTTTTTGTGCACTTTTTATTACAAAATATTTACAAAAATTAATTATTTTAGTATAAATAGCAATTTAATAATAATTAGCTGGTTTTTTGAAAATATGAGATGCACTAAAGTATCTTTTTTAAATGTCAATTATGCGTAATGTTTATATTGAAACCACCTATTGTCAGTATTTTTAAGGCATGTCATGTGCTAATTTCTCGTGCTTTTTTTATTTAAGCATACGTGAGAAATTACAACGATGATTTTTTTTTTAATTTGTAAATATTAGAAAATGTGATATTGGTTAGTTTTATGATAATAATTTAATAAATATGGTTTAACGGTTTTCAAACTGTTTTTAATGCTATTTGTCACCTGTTTTAGTCATACCATTATTACGTAGATTTTATTAAGTTTTTTTTTTCTCTCATTTCCCCTGAAGCAATTTAAATATTTTATAATTAGCAAAGAATGTATTAATAAATTAGAAATGTTTAAATAAACACTTTACTGTAATGGCAAAAATAAAAATCACTCCGTTTCAACAATGATTTATATAACCTTAATTGATCAGATTAGTATTTTTTTTAAATTTGTGTAGATTAGTAATATAATTTATAAATTAAAAATAATTTATTGTTAAATTTATTAACAAAAAAAAAAAAGTTGAATTATAAAAAAAAAAAATGATTTCTAATTTAGTCTGGAAAAGGTTTTTTGTGTTTATTTATAGTTTAGATTAATTTATAACCTGCATATGACTAATTAATATACTGAAACCATTAATGTTATTATTATTATTATATTAATTATTGCTTTAAAGAAATTATTTTAGTCACATGATTTTATAACGTGTGTTGTGACTTGTGAATTTTTTTTTTTCGTATAAAATTGTTTTTATTTTTAACATTTATTTACTCGTTTTGTAGGCACTTAAGCTTTTCACCAATTTTTTTTTAATAATAAATTATTGTGATAAAAATGTAATTATTTTTGATTAAACATAATTTTTATTTGTTGCTAATTAAACATATTTAAAAAACATTTATTAATTTTAAGTAACATATTTTTTGCAAATGGTTTTTTTACCTGTTTTATTTTTTGTATTAATTTTTTTTCGTTTTTTTGCGCACATATTCTTTTTCTAAAAATAAAAGCAGCAATATTATTAATAAAATAATTAAATCACCTGACTTTTGTTAATTTATATTGGCGTTTGTCTGTTATTTTAAACAATTTTTATTTTATTTTTCATATCCGTTAGATTTTTATTTCTCAAATTAATATTAATTGTGTTAATATCTAAATAAAATTAGTTATTTTATTAATAATTGTTATGTATCTCAAGAGTCTTAATTACTTTATCATTTCGTCAGTTAAATACCATGCTGAAGAATAAAGTAATGGAAATTTTTATTTTATTTTTTTCATTGCTTGATTAATCAAGCAATTATATTTCTAGTATGGATTAGTGATCAGCAGATTTAACTGGTTTACTTATGATAACAAAACAGACATTGCTTGTGAATTAAATTTTAATTATTAATTATTGATGTTCATATGAACAAATTAAATTTTTTTGAAATTTTTTTTTTTATAATAAATTTTCCATTACTATGCTGTAGGTCTTAAAATTAAAAAAATTAAAAACAAAGTAAAAACTTAATTTAATTAGTAAACAAAAATTGAATTTTTATTTATAATTTTACTAAATAATACAAAAAAAAAAAAAGATTGATTGCACGTGCTTAAAGTAGCCGCACAGAAAAAAAAAAACAAGTAAATCATGTGAAAATACTTAATATGTAATTATGATTGTGAGTATAAAAAAAATTGTAATAAAAATTTCAAAAATAAAATCTAAAATATAAAAAGAAAAAACATAAATTAATTAATTATAATTATATCATGTCATAATTATTCCAACACACATAAACGTCGTAAACAATTGTAAAAAAAAACAAAGCAATCGGTTATTTTTCGCACGTGACGAAACTGACTGAAAGTATTATACAATATAAAAAAAAAAGTTAAGTCAAGTTAAATTAACGTTAAATGTTATCAGTAAACGTTATACATATGTATATAGTATTATTTTGTTTGTTTCATTCTGTACTAAGAAAGATGTTATAAAAACAAATTAAAAATAAATGTCTTATACAATTTCTAATTTCGTTGTTTACTTAATTGCTTCTATTGATTATTGTTATCTTGCTTACTCATGTGTGTTCATGATTGTTTGTATGCATGATAGGAAGTCGCGCGCTTGTACCACGCGCCTTTTGTTTGTTTTTTAATATGTTTAATTTTTTGTGTTAATGAGGCGGATACAGATTGCTTTCTTTTTTTTTTTTGAAATAAGTAATAGATCTAGAAACCAAATAAATAAAAAGAAGTGACTTAACAGAAAACCTTTATTGTATTGGTTTTTAAATGTCTTCTTCAAGTTAAAGTAACATTTGCTTCGAAAGGACTCTTTTTTTTTAGTCTGAAATCGCTCACTGCATAGTACCGTATTAATATTTAACACAAAAGCATTCATGTAAAAGCTAAATTAAAATGTATACTTATCACCTAACTTTTATTTCAGCCTTTACTTAAACTCCTCACAAAATATAAATGTTTCATTGTCGCTTACATTTACATAATGCAAAGAAAATTATTTAATGATAAATAAAATAATAAAGATCTTATCAGCATATAGTCAAAAATACACAAATATATGATGGGAATTAAAATATATGTGTAACGTATTATATTTATTATTATTATTAAATGATTACATGGTTACATAACGTTGTTGGATCAAAGAATCACACAGAAGTGATATAAAAAAAACATATAAAATATGAGTTTTGTGTAATAAATTGTTTAATCCTACATGGCTTAAATTGTAAAAAATAAGAACTAAATTTTGGGAAAAAAAAAAACATCTAGAAGTTGATTATACTTTTTTTATGTGTATATTTAATGTTAACTAAATTTGAAAATAATTACAGAAGTATAAACAGATAATGTTATAAAAATATACTGATAATATAAAATACGCGTAAAAACAATAAAATAATTAATTAAAAATATAAACTTTCTTATCATTTGAAATAAATTAGTTAAAAAATATTTAAGCCAAACAAATAAAAAAAAATGAAACAAATAAAATATGATTGACATTAAAATGTATATTATAAAATATTTATTATGTGATTCAATGCATCAAATTATTAAAATACATACGCAGATATAAAGAAATAAATTAAAATGTTAAATATTAAATTACACTTTTTGTATTTTATTTCGTTTGTCAGTCATAACCATGTGATAATTTTATAATTAAAAAAGGAAAAAAAAGAAACAGAGTTCGGCTTTTTTACTTTTAATTAGTGACAAAATAAATTTATAACAAATAATTATTATTTATTAACAATTATATTTTTTTATTTAATTTATTTTTACTGTTGGTTGGTTTTTTTTTTATATAAAAACTGAATATAATTATAATTTAATAAATTAAATTGGTCGATTGATAATTTTTATTTATTTATCAACTTATTAAATTGATAATAGTTTATATCGGAATTAATATCACCGTTGTAGCTTTAGATTTTGCTGTTCAGCCTTATATTAGATGTAAATTTAATCTGTAGTTTCTCGTGTACAAATAAGCCGTTGTACAGTCTAATTTGCTTTTGGTATAGCGATTTTTTGGCTTTATTGCAAATATTAATACACATGTTGATTGCAAAAAGGATTTATATTTATAGCTCAATCTTTACGATGAATATTGATGAATCAATAATTATAAAACCTGTTGATTCGCCTCAGGAAATCTAAATCAGATAATTATCTAACCTTTTTTCAGATAGTGTTAATATGTATATGTATATTTTAATTGTGTTTATCTTTAAATCTTTATATATTTAAAAATACTTTGGAGTACTAATTGTTGACATATAATAAAGCTTATTTAAATTTACTATTACTTAAAAGTTTATTTGTTCTCTACATTAAAACGAATATTTACGAAATGTTACTTTATTAACACTTTTGGCGGTGGTCCGTTAAAAAAACGTTCTTTTCCACAGAGAAATATGGACATTATTTTCCTTTTTTAATTCTAGAAGTCATTTTTTAATTCTAAAAATCCTAGAAGTCTGGGAGATTTGTAATTATATGAGATCATAAATTTGACAGGTGTTTTATAGCAAAGTCATTATATATCAGTCATTTGTAATGAAGTCACAAGGGTCCCACAAAGATGGCAGATATGCGCATTGCGTAATCTTGTTTTCTATCACTCTTGGGTGAAAACTATGAATTATTTATTGAAGTAAATGACAAAATATCGTTTCCATTTATTTTATTCAGAATTATTGAACTTTATTTTATTAGCATGTAATATGTACATAATCAATTGACAAAAACTTATAAAAAAAAAATAGGGACATTACAATGGAAAATCTAATATTAACGTAATAGAAGAGAAAACATTTAAAAATTTAAATATAATTTGTTTATAAACAAAAAACATTTCTTCTTTCTTGCGTGCAATATATATATTTTATCTTAATTTTAAATATCAATGCATGTGTGTATGTATGTTCCTCGTACATTTTTTATAATATTTCATTAAAAATATTTACTTATTTTATTAATCGTTATTTTCCTCTTCGCATCTTTTTTAAATTTATTTTTTTTTCTGTAATGATCACGTGCTATGCTATTTTTGTAAATTGTATGTATAATTTGCAAAAAGTAAAAAATAAAATAATTTTTCACAGCATCATAACTGTTTCACGTGATGTAAAATTTAAATTTTAGCTTCGTTTATATATTTTAATATCCAATAAGTTTTCATAAACATTTTAATTGCGCGCCTACGCCAACGCAAACGTGTGAATTTTTGTATTTATCATGCGAAAAAATATATTAAAAACAAATGTTCGTACATATGCTTTCAATAGAAAATGAAATTTATTATTTTAATTAAATAATTATTTTATAGGGTGATAAAATAAATTTGATTTTTATTTTTTAATTGTGATTAAATACTGTTCAACATCCCGTTAGCGAATGTTATTTTGTTAAGCAATATTTATGTCTTAAATTGTGGTCGTGTTTACACATTGATACATTTACGAAAAAAAAAAGTATTAAAATTTTTATTTGATTTACACAAATTTTAATTTCACTATTTCCAATTTGAGTTAGACTAGTTTGACAGATAAAAATTCGAATACCAGAGACACATTGCACACTGAGCAGAAAGTAAAACTCATAAAACGTAATTTCATAATTGAATGTAATGAAAACTGTTCAAAATCAATTATAAAATATGCATAATTTTTTACATTATTATTATTATTTTTACATTTCTAAACTTTTAAAAGGAATAAAACTTACACAAGAACCCTCGACAAAATTAAATTTTGTTTGAAACTTAATGGTAATAAAAATGTTAAACAATTCGCAAATCAGCACATTATCACATTAGTTTAAGTAATATGAAAAATAATTTTATTCTGATAACAAAATCTTATCTTTAATCTTAAAATTAATCAATTAATGCAATTATTTATGTTAATATTTTATTTTATTCTATCTGATACTTTCTGAGAATATTTTTTTTCTTCAAATTATTTATCTTAACAATCGTAAGAAAAAACTAGTTTTAATTCCAAGAATTTGTTTATTGTTACAAGAGTGTTTGCTTTAATTTGGAAAAACAGAATTTATAGTAAACTGGATTTCATGTTACGTTTTTAAGGAAATTCCAAAATTTTCAATTTTTTAATATTAGATTTTTAAGGTTTTAGAAAGATTTGCATATAGGATCAGTATTGTAAACATAAAAAATTTTAACGTCTTTTTTTTTACAAATTGTACAAAGCATACTTTTCGAAAATCGGTATATAATTAAAATTAAATATTTCATTACGTCATTCAGAATAAAAAAAAACTTAGTAAAAAAGGTTTTTTTTTCACATCACATGATATCACTAAAAACAATATGTTGTGAGTGTGTGATAGACAGCGACAACTTACCTTTTTATTATTAAATAATGCTTTTTCCTTTTTGCATTTTTTTCTTTGGCTTATTGTAACACAAACAACTGAAAAATAATATTATTAATTCTTATATTAGTAACGTAATGGTATTAAAATATTAAGATGTTTTTAATCATCTAATTCATTTAGATTTAAGGTAAAGTGATGACAACATTTTTTTATGAAGTGACTTATTATTTTCGTAATATCTAATAACAGCTTGGATTAGAGCTGCTGGTGGTATATTGGAACTAAAGAAAGTCACAATAAATATTTTAAAGCATGTAATTAAGATTTTGCTGTATTTTTATTATAATCATTATTGCTTGTTGCAACTTTTTCGATTTCTTATAATAAAATAAAGAAATCTTAATTTTTTCATGATGAATAGCACGTAAGCACATTTATTGATATTTTTTTTCATATATCAAATTCATATATATATATATATTGGTATTATTCAATAATGAATTAAAAATTCAATTCTATATATTGTATTGACTATTTTTAGGTAATTTTACTTAATTACGTTGTTTTGGTTCTTTTATATTTTTCAAAATAAAAATTACTCTTATATCATCAACTTACAGCATCGTTTTTTAACTAACGCGATTCTATAAGATTTATTTTTTTTTTTATTAAGAAAAAAAATATTCTTAGGTCCTTAAAAATGTTTACTCATTTCTTCTAATATTAACAATGTACAATTTTATATATGGCTTGTACTGAAAACAGTTTATTATATTAATTGTTCGTTATGATATATGGGTGTTTCTATCATCGTCGAGTAGTTAACTATTAAATTATTAATGAAATGTTTATTGTTGTCAATTTAGATTAAAAATTATATAACATATTATTATTAAATATAAAAAAAAAATGTAACAAAATTAACGTGTTGATAATTAAGTATTAATAACATGTAAAAATATCAATAGTTATTTTATTTTACAAATTAAAAACATAATAATAACATTTTTATTTAATTAAAAATAATTGTGTTTCATTCTTATCATAATGTAAATGTAATAAGTTAAAAATAATGATAATAATTTAATTATCGTATATAAGCAACATTTATAAATATTATTATAATTTATAATATTGATAACGTATAAATAAAATCATAATTAAAAAAATATTAATTAATTAATTGAACATGTGATTAATTTAAAAATTATTATATTTTTTTTTTAATCAAAATTTATATAAATAAATTAAAATTTTATATTTATCAGATCAAAATTTCAATTAACTGCATGTTTTATGATAATTGAATTATGTATATACATATAAATATATATAAATGATTTTTTTTCCTTTTATTTATTTGCAGTCAATTTCCTTTTAATAAGGAACAAGTACGTATATTATTATATCGTGAATGTGATATTAGAGGCAGACGATTATTATTTGATTCAAACGCAATACAGCGCGTTGTTTTTAATAATAATAATAATGAGAATAATAACAGTTCTAATTTAAATAGCCATATAACAAATAACAATAATACTGATAATATTAATAATAATGATACGATTAAAAATATTCATATAAATGGTAATTATAAGTCATCATCATCTACAAAACAATATAATAATAATAATTGTGGTAGTAATGGAGCAAATGCAAGTTTTATCGATGTGTCTGATGGTTTCGGTTATAAGGTAAATTATAAATTTTTAATCATCGTGTTCAAAAATTAGAATTGTTTTCATTTTTATTTATTAGTATGGTAGATCAACTCCAGATGGTGGAAGCATTGGTGAAATGGTATTTGGCGCGGTTGCCATGTCATTTCGTGGAACTTCTTTGAAAGTGAGTGTTTTTTTTATAAATATATATTTTTATTTGATTTTGCTAAAATAATGGTATTACGAAATGTGTTACTTATTATTTCTTTTTATCATAGCTATATAACTTTTATTTCTATATAGCGTTATTGTATAAACTATAATAATGTCATTTAATTATAATCAAAGAAACATACAAATTTCATGCATTTAACTAGTAATAAACTATTAATAACTTAAAATTATAAATCTTTATTTTTTAATTCATTTCTAGGTACATTGGTTACACTCGCCATCTAGAATTTTATGCTCACAAGTATTCTTATCACCTTTAGAAACGAAAATGTTTTCCCATAATAGTAATAATAATAATAATAATAATACAGATACAAATTATAGTGACATTAGTTCAACAGAAACTAGTTCATTAAGTTCATTTTCGTTATCCGTTTCTGTTTGTGTCAATGACAATTTAAGTGGACTTGGAGGTAATTTTTTGAGATATTTTGAATTAGATATTTTAACGATTTGATAAATTCTGTACAATAGATGTTCCGACGCCTGAATTAATTGAAAGTCGTTTATTTGCCTGTAGTGGTGAAGATTCTGGATACAGTGGCGGCGCAGGCACTGGTACAGGAAGTAGTACTGATCCGTGGAATGCGTCGTCTTCATCTTTTTGTCCACAATCATCAACACGCAGTAGTTTTGGTTCCGTTTATAGTGATCAAGATAGTTTTCGGAAAATGAGTATTGATTCATCTACAACATCTGAATTAAATGCAAATTTTAATAAAACCAATGACGGTAATTTACAGAGGCGTGTTTTACGTAATTTATCAACATCATTTGAAAATCGTGCATCAATGTCCGATTATATTGGTTATATTAGCGATAATAATAATTACCAAAATCATCAGGTGTATGGCGGAAGTGATAGTTGTGTCGCGAAAGTACGTAGAAATAGTGAAACAATAGAAAACCGTAGTAATCCAGAAATGATAAGAAAAAAAACTAGTGGAGATTTTATGCATCATACAAGTCATGGACCGTATCCTGCACGGTCAAACATTAGACGTGCAAAATTAGGCCTCGTTATACAAATAACATTAAGTGAATCAAGAGAAGTTGAAATGCAAACATTTTGTTCAGAACATGTGGCTTTACTTGAATCAATCTTATGCAGATTGAGGACCAATGCTGAAAAAGCGTATATTAATAGACAAAATTTCTTTCCGGTAATATAACATTGATTTTGTTTGTTGATATGGAAATTGTAATTTTATTTGTTTCTAAAAAATTTAGCTCATGCTTAAAGCCTGGAGGTCAACATCTTTGTGGATTACAGACTTGTTTACAGCACCACGAATTGCAAACCCAATATGGATAACACTGAGTAGTGGTAATTCAAAAAATCCAGCAGCTTTAGCAAATAATTTTATGACAGAATTGTGTGGATTATTAACATATGCTGACACTAAGGATACACGATTGTATAATTGCTGAACTTTATAATTATTTTATTATAATAACATGTATGGTTTCTCTTTTAGCTTTGTGAGCACATTATTGACAGCAATATTAACGCATCATCTTGGATGGGTTGGTACAGTGGCCCCAGTTTCATCACAATTAAATTCAAGTTTATCAGATATTAAAAAGGCATTAAGGATTAAATGTTGGAAGATGTCTGAAATATCAAAAACACATCCTTACAATGCATTGTGGGCTCAGATGACTGATTTATATGGAGCAATTGGCTATCCACCAAAATTATCAAAAACCATTGTGTGTGGCAATGATACAAATATAATAGATAAAATATTAAATATATTAACATATTTTATACGATGTGGTGAAATAAAGCGTGAATTAAATGAAAAAGTAATAGATAAATGTACAATAAATAATATAATGAATAGTGTAAGTGTCGGTTCATTTAATAAAAATAGTAAAATTATTTTAAATAATAACAATAGTAATACTAATAATGAAAGTGTGATTGATGATACCAAAAATGTATGTAGTAGTAAAAAACAAATTGGTGGTTGTTTAACACGAAGTACAACATGTGTAAAGGATTTAAGTGAAATTCAAGAAAATAATAACAAGGATAATAATAATAATAGTAATAGCAGTTATAATAATAGTAATGAAATTAATAATAATGTTAGTAAAACAAATAATAAAATTGATATTATTTTTGATACGACAGATAATACAAATTTTGTAAATGCATTTAAAAAAAACATTATGAATGACATACCAAATGTATTAGCATATCGAGATTCACGTTTTGTACAGCAAGAATTAAGAATTGGTAATCATTTAATGGATACTGGTATTTTAATGGATGTTAAACAAAAACAAGAAATAAAATCATATCAAATCAAAAATTTAAACGACAATGAAAACAACTTTAATAGTAATAATATAAATAATAAAAATTTTAATAGTGATATTAAAGTAACTATAACTAGTCCAGAAAATTATGAATTTCATGTAACACACAATGTTAATAAAGTTTTATTAAATAATAATGTGCAGAGTAGTAGAGTATTTATGTATAACCGTAGTAATGACACAAATGAATATGATAAACAGTCAGTGTCAACAGCAAGTAATAATAAACAATTAGATACTGATTTGAGACGTACAAAAAGTTTACACAATAAAAAGGAGACCGTAAAATTAACTCGTAAAATTAGTGTTCCAAAATTAGAACAATTTAATGATTCTAATAGTAATAGTAATTATATTAATAATTTAAAATTAAACATTGATAATAACACCACAAACGACAATAGTAATAAAATAATAAAAACATGTCCTAGTTTAGGTGATTTAATAACAGCAAATAGTGTTGGACAAAGTGAACGATTTTTATGGGGTATTGAAAAAGTGAAAGAGGGTATTAGTTTAGAACAAAAAAGACATATTGAATTAGGTGAAAAAATAATAAATAAAAATGATGATGTTAATAATGTAGTATTTGTATTAGGTGATAATGAAGAATTAATTGGCTTAAAAAATACAATAAAACATAACAACGAAATTGATAATAATTATAATATTTATTTAAATAGTAAAATTATTGATAAATCAAATTGTGGTAATTGTTCTGAATCGTCTTCTTCATCAGCTGGTACTGGTACAAATGGTAATTCGGCATCCGCATCTCCATCCACGTCAATGATATGTAAGCCAGCCAAATATATAAAAAAAGAAACATCAGAAGAATTAGTTATGGACACCACATGTCCACCACAAGTATTGATGAATAAGAAATTATGTAATCGTAAATTTAAAAAACATTCTGGTGTTAAATTCAATTTTGAGCAATATCCACAAATTGCAACTAATTATATGAAAAATAAAAATTTAGATATAGCAAATTATAATTTCTTGGAGAAAGGTTTAAAAATGGAACGCGAAATGAAATGGAATAATGGTCATTGCTCTAGTGAAACAATTGTAACACCAGATAGTATAGCTGAGCATGATGATGATGATAATCATGAATGTGAATGTTGCCGTGGTTGTGAAGAATCGCATATATTGCAGACACCATCTAATGCATCTGAGCTGGAATATTCCAATGATATAACAACCGATGATCAATCTAATTATCCAGTACAATCGCCACGAAGTTCATTCAAAGTATCCCCATTATTAAATGAAAAAGATGTTGTGGAACTCTCTGATAATAGTGAGGAAGAATCAACTATGGCTGTGAATAAAATAAATGAGAAACAACAAGAATTGAAAATAAATGATAAAGGCACTGTTTTAAATTTACAAATTATTGAAATACCGATATCAAAAGCACGGGATAAAGTTATTAAGAAATCCGATAATAATGATGAAAGTAAATTAGCATTGAGTAAAGAACAACCTGGGTTTACGCCATCATTATTTACCGGAATAACAGATCATTATATACCCGATATGGTTTTACAGGTAATTTATTTTTATAAATTTTCAATTTATCATCAGGATTATAGATTCTAAGGTAAATATTAATTGTAGGGGACCATAGAATCACCAAGTAATTTTGAAGCATCACTTCGGCATGATTTGATGTTGTCTTCCCATTGTGCAATATTTGAACAAACAGCTACTGAAAATATTGCAATTATTGCTAATACTGATAAATGGTAACATTATTAATAGATGTGCTTTATTTAATAATATTATTTATTAAACTTATTTAGGGATGTGCATGTTGTGTCATCTCAATCATTTGTTTTACCGCATGGTTTTGGAACTCAGGGCTCTGTGGGAATGTCACAACTAGTGGCATCAATGCTCGAAACAGTGCTTGTTATGTGGGGTGCAGGAACACCTGCTTTTCAAGTAAATTTACATTGTACTTAATAATAAAAAATAATGTTAATTTTATTTTTACTAAATTGCAGTGTATGTCTTACTTAGAAGCAAAATTACAAGAAATGTATTTGCAATCGGAAACACTGGCTGCTTATTTATTAGGAAATGATTTTTGCAGATTAAATACATTGACCAAGGCATTAAATTTATCTGAAAACGATGTGCCATTATTATTATCAGTAGCTTCAATACATTCGCCTCAAGTTTGCAAAAAATATGGTATTAGTTTTAAATGACCAAATTAATACTGTTGTTTGATTCTTGAATTTGCATATATATATATATATATATATATATATATATATAATAATGATATTACATTTAAAAAAAAAAATATTCATAAATACTCAACAATATGTAATCACGATAATTGCTTTATTACAATTTCTTTCTGATTTACGTTTTTCTTCCTAAATCAAAAAGTTTTTTTTTATAATTTTTAATACGTATCAAAAAGGAAATCGAATATAAATTCCTTTAATTTTTTTATCAATTATATTTTAATTTAAAATAACTATATATATATAATGCCTAGAAACAAAATTAATTTTGGCCAAAAAATTAAAAAAAAATTTCTCATATTGTGATAATTTTTCTAATGGCGGAAAATTATTGAAAAAAAAAAAACAATTTTTATTATTGTAATTATATATAATTTAAAAAAGAAGTTAATAGTTTAATGTAAGGAAATGTACTTTAGTTTGTAGATGGAATATCCGCATTATATTGTTTTTAATTATTAAATACATATATTGATCTGAGAGTATGTATAAAGAAATCATAAAACTATTTTTTTTTTTTAGAGATAATAGCTCTCTAAAACTATATTTTTATATTCGCTTAAATATTTTATACATTTTTATAAATAATTTTTTATATGTAATTTTCATAAGAAAATATTAAATTATAATGAAAATAAAATTTAAATATTATAATCAATAAATACATCAATAAAAAATTTAATTCTTTTTATTTTGGTTAATTATTGCAGTCGAAAATTATTGTCATGTTATAATGTAATAATTTTTAAGTAACTTTTGTTTTATATTCTCTATGATTTATATCTATACCAGCATTATTTTCTTTTTTAAAAGCTATTTTATAAAATGAACATCTAATATTCGCACATTTGCTAGCTTTAATTTGTCATCTGTCATGTATGTGGCACTTTAATTTTCATATTTGTGCGTTAAAAAAATAATTAAAACAGCTTTATTTTACTGCCGTTTCTTCTGTAACAGTTGTTTCTGTCAAAAACTGTAAACAAAATCATGATTAATATAAGAAAAATGTTTGTCAATAAAATTAAATTAAAAGAAAAATGTTTTTCTTATTAAAATTTAATAAACTCAATTTTTAGTATGTCTGCAGAATTCATTAATTACATAATACATAATATAAATTCTTAAAGATTTCAATTTAAATAAATTTTACAATAAAAAATTAATAGTATAAGGTTCAAAATCTTGTCAAACTATGGCATTTTGGTAAATTATATGAGAAATTATGACTTTATTAGTTAAATTAAGAAAAATGTTAGAAATTAGCATATCCTGTAAACTGTAATTAAAGTAAGTACAACACCTTCAGTTTTAAGACAAACTTATGGGTGAATATAATTCAACTCAAAACCGTGTAGTTGTCGGGTTTTATAAATTTTTAATTTTTTTTTGAAAAGTAGAATTCATAAATGCCCACAAGTTAATTTTATGAAAACTACTATAAAATATTTCCCATTTTACAATGTTTGCAATTTGTTTAAAATTTGTAACTAGCTTCATTTATAAGATTTTTATAAAGATGGCCGCGAAACAACGCTTGTTAACTTCCTGTTCTGTCAGCCTTCTTCTTTATTTCGCCGTCAACAAGAATAGGTAAGTTTTAATAATTTGTCTTGAAGAAATCGTTGCATAAATAAGTCGATAAATATATTTAAAAGATGTCTTTAAAATTAAAAAAAACATTTATTACAAACTTAGTTAATAATAAATTAAAATCAATTGAAATAAAATTAATTTGAGGTGAATAAATTTATTGAATATTAAAAATAGTTTTGTTGCTTAATAAAAAAACATTGTACACGTGTTTTTTTTAGCCATTATCAATACGCGATGTAATATAAATTTGTTGAATAAAATACTTCCATTATAATATATTGATAAACAGAATATTTATATAATAATTTTATTTTACAGGCAAAATGTCGGCCCATTTGAACTGGTTGATCATTAGAAATAACAATTCTTTTATGCTGAAAAGGCGCGATATTCCAAAACCATTCAGTAGGGTAAGCTATTTTTTCTATATCTATATACATTCATTTTAAATAAATTGTACATGATGAGATATTTACCACCAAGATCTATGATAAAAAATGATTTTATCTTTTGCTACTTCTGAAGCCATTTTATATTATACTAAAAACATAACCATATACTTACAAACGTGGTTTTATAATTTTGTAATATTTGTTCTTGCAGGAACCTGGAAACTTATTAAATGTAAGTTCCTTCAGATATAGTGGTCTCGTCCACAAAAAAACTTTAGGCGTAGAGGCAGCAGCCGACAAAAAAGGATTTACTGTAGTGTACAAAAAGAAAAAATATCATGTGAGTTTACAGCTTTTGCTTTCTTTTTATTCCAAAATAATAAAATTTTAATGTGATGAGAAATTATGGACTGTACGTCTTTGATGACCATATTAACCACTACCCAAACAGCCTGAAAAAATAATTCCTCATTAAAATATTTATGCCATACATGAATAATTATTAATAAGAAATTAATTTCCATTTTTATGTAGCAAAGGCCAGCTAAGAATACTGTTCGTGTAACAATGAAATCAGGAGCTCGTCGCTCTTTAACAAAACTCAAGAGTCTTTTGAAAGCCAACAAGTATCGCCCAGACTTGAAAAAGGTAAATATTTAAATGCGAATACTTTTGTAGAGATTTGATTGATCATGATGTAACAAAAATTATACTACCAACCAAGAACTGAGTATTTTTGACGATTATTTTATTCTGATGGGATTTGCCCAATTGTTTAGTCTATTATATTGCAATAAAATTTTTTTTGATTGTTTTTTTTTTCTTATATATAATTCAGGCCGCGCTACGTCGTGCAAGTGCTATACTGAGATCGCAAAAGCCAGTTCCAGTCAAAAAGGTTCGTGGCCCAGCAAAGAAAACAGAATGAATAAAACCTGTGTAAAAAATAAATTATAAATAAAAACATTTTTAAAAATTTAAATTCATCTTTTTCTTAAACATTTTCTTTGATCTATTTTAATTCTGTAATTTTGTGTTGGTTTAAACCGTTTTGTTTCTTAAAATGGGATTGGTCTGATTCGTACCAAATGAAGCTGATTTAAAAAGATTTATGATCCAAATGTGACTTCCTTATCAGGTTATATACGAATCATTTATCGATAGATGTCGTTGGTTCTCTTTTAGTACAACTTATAAATAAATTGTCAAATATAATTTGGCGGCAAATTGAACAAAAGAAAAAATATTTCACAAAGTGTATAAATTATTAAATCAGTATTTATGTGATATTTATTTTTAATATTATTTTATATTTGAAAAATGAAGTGCACAATTCCAGAAATATCATGGCACAACAGAGATCCCGTGTTAACTGTTGATATTCAACCGAGTAAAAATAATGGATTTTACCGTTTAGCTTCTGGTGGAACAGACTCTCATGTTTTGGTTAATTATTTTATTTATATTATTAATATTTCTTGTGGTTAATAATAATGCTAATTATGGTATAGATATGGTACATGACATTGAATGAATCAGGTTCGGTTAATTTAGAATTAGTGACTGATTTGACAAGACATCAGCGTTCTGTAAATGCTGTCCGATGGTCACCTTCTGGAGATCTACTGGCTTCAGGTGATGACGAAAGTGTAATATTTATTTGGAAGCAAAAAGAAGAGAGTGAGCCAATAAACATATTAGGTATAAATGCTATACACTATCTATCAAATTACGGGCCTTTAAATTGTATTTTAAACTAAATATTAGAAAACACGAATGAACAAGACAAAGAAATATGGATTACATATAAAATATTGCGTGGGCACATGGAAGACGTTTATGACTTGTCATGGTCGCCAAATTCGTTGTTTCTGATTAGTGGGTCAGTTGATAATACAGCTATGGTATGGGATATAAATAAGGGAAAATATTTGGGAATTCTTAATGACCATAAGGGATTTGTGCAAGGTGTGGCGTGGGATCCTAAAGATCAATACTTAGCAACATTGTGTACTGATAGGTTTTAATATTTTTTTAAATCTGTTATTTTATTTTTATATAATTGTGCTTTTATTTTTTGCCAGAAATTTTCGTATATTTAATACGAAAACAAGAAAGCTAATTAGTCGTTGTAACAAATCAGTACTTCCAGTCCCAGATGATTCACCCTTAAAAGGTAAAGTATTACAAATCTTTCACGACGATATGCTGCCAACGTTTTTTCGTCGTGTATGCTTTAGTCCAGATGGTGAATTAATATTTGCACCCACTGGTGTTATTGAAAGTGAAGCAAACGGTAAAATGATCAATACAACATATATTTATACCAGATATTCTCTAAAAACGTAATTCAACTAATTTTGATATATTGTATTCTGAAAATAATAAAATAATATATATTGTTTTTAGGCCGGTAATAATGTTGCCATCTCCGGATCAATATACAATAGCGGTACGATGTTGCCCATTGTTATTTCAGTTAAATAAGACCAATGAAGACGTTAAGCCCCTTATTCCTCTATCTTATCGAATAGTTTTTGCTGTTGCTACTAGAAATTCGGTTTACCTGTATGATACACAACAACAAATGCCTTTTGCATTGATTTCAAACATTCATTATACTCGTTTAAGTGATGTAACATGGTCGCATGATGGACGAATCTTAGTTGTTGCAAGTACTGATGGTTTCTGTTCTTTAATTACTTTCGCCGAAAATGAACTAGGAATTCCCTACATTAATGAGGAAAATTTTAAGGATTCTGAGAAACAAATTAATGCAGGGAAAGAACAAGAAAAAATTGAGCCAAAAGTAAAAGAAGATAAAAAAAGCTTCAGTAATAACAAACCAACATTAATTGCTATTAGGCGTAAGCCAAAATCAGTGAATGTTGAAATTAGCAATGAGGAGATAGGATTACAAACTGTGACAGCATCAAATATAATTGCTGATGATGTCCTTATTGATGTCACGAAAACCCCGAAGAAAAATGAAGTGATAATAATAAGTAGTGAAGAGAAATTCGTCACTCCTGAGAAGCTGGATAAACCAGTGACACCAATCCAAGTACGCAGACTTCCACGCTGTAATGTGACGCCTTTAGCAGCTAACCAAGATACTAGTGAAAGCAAAGGAGTTGTTGAGAAAGCCACAGTAAAAAAATTACAACCACGTAAACTAGTTTCGCCTACATTACTTTCAAAATCTCCTAGGATTGATAATTCTGGTAAAGCATCACCGATAGCTATACGACGTAAGCCCAAGGAAGTTAAAGTCATTGAAAAGGCCAATATTGATACAGAGGAAGCTGTAGACGCATGGCCGATTATTGAAACCACACGTTTTCCTGTTGATAAAATAAAAGAGCATGAGAAGATCCATGAAGAACTAATGGAAGTTGATTGCGATGACGATATAAAATTAGTGTATGAAGATTCTCAAGATGAGGAACAAATAGTTGAGCCTGTTACAAAGTTAAATAAAGATGAAAAAAGATCTGACGAACAAACAAAATCAAGCACACCAAAAACCCCTAGACGTGTACCATTAATAACATTGTCCACCCCAAAATCGAAAAAGAAATTGTAATCAGAGCTTGTCAATAAATAAAAATTATAATTATTTTTTTTTTATTATAAAATTATATTTTTAATATTTGTTTCTTTGATTTTGTTCATCTTATTGAAAATTTTTTCCTACTTGATTAATTTATTTTACGCCGTTGTCACATAAGCTATCAGTTTTCTATTTTTTTCATTATAAAAAATAATTACGTATAAAGAAAAAAAACTGTATTTGTTAATTTACAAGGAAAAATAAATAGGGTGGGTTAGTGTTAACCGCTTATCATTTAAGCTTATTTATTGTTTTTCTCAAAGTATTTTATCTTTTCATGGGGATTTGGTACAATCTAAAAGAAAAAATTGTTTTATATTAATTACTTTTGCCATAAAGGAATAGGACAACACATTATAAACTATTTTTCATAATTATAATACATACCGTATCTTGCCCCGGTTTCCAGCCAGCAGGACAAACTTCACCGTGGCTGTCTGTATATTGGAAAGCTTGAACTAAACGTAATGTTTCATCTACTGATCTACCAACTGGCAAATCGTTCATCGTTATTTGTCGTAAAATTCCACGATTATCAATTATAAAAAGACCTCTAAAAATTAAAATTTGTAAGATAGGTAAAATATGTTACCTTGTTAATTAATTAATGCTACCTTAATGTGTGGCCCAAATCATCTAAATAAACTCCATAATCGGTAGAAATTTTATGCGACAAATCACTTAATAAAGGAATATTTATATTGCCCAAACCACCCTCTTTACGCGGTGTTTTAATCCAAGCTAAATGTGTGAAATGTGAATCAACACTACAAGCAATTACTTCAGTATTAATCTTTTTAAACTCTTCAATTCTATCAGAAAATGCCAAGATTTCCGTCGGACAAACAAATGTACTAAAAATAAAATTAATTATATTATATTAAAAAAAAAAAAAAAACAATAGATAATAAAATTACAAATCAAGTGGATAGAAGAAAAATACAACATATTTTCCTAAGTAGTCAGTCAATTTTAATTGTGTAAATTCACCATTTACAACTGCGGTACCCTCAAATTTAGGCGCTTGACGAGAAACTTTAATAAACCAAAAATGAATTTATAATATAGAAAAAATGTATATGAATGTAGTACTTACTAACAGCTTTTGTAAATTGCAATTTATGATCAATTTTCACTTCACCTTCGGGATATACAGAGCCACCGGCATATGAATAACATGAATCGTCATCCCCAGATGCTGCACCTACATGTGATTGGTTGAGCACAAGTATTGCTATTACAAAGCTAGCAAGTAGCTGATTTATTTTTTGCATTTTGATTCTAAAAGAAAAAGGCATACAATTAATTTTCTTATCACTAGAAAGACATAAGTAATTTTTTTTTGTTATTATTATAAATGATTAGATATTATTGGGTTTTTTTTTTTAAGTTTTTCTCAAAAGATTATCAAACATTGATTATAAAACATATCCATGTAAAAAATAGCCACATATGTGATTTTTATAAAACAAAATAAACTATTACTTTAATTAAACATTGAAAAATTGTATCAATTTTTGTTTTGAATGGTAATTGCTAGCCGGCTTATGTTTACATTTATACTTGTTGAATAAATAGAAAAACTTTTTTTTTGTTAATAGCTTACTTAAAAAAAAAAAGTATATGTTCGCAAATGAATAAATAATTACAATATTTGGCCACGCATACATATTTTTATTAATAATTAAATAAGAATTCATTTGTTTGATAAGAAAACAAAACTATTCACTTTTCATCAATTATCAAATATTTTTGCTTGTTTAAATACTGAGTGAATGTAACATATAATTGTAATACAATTTTTTTGGATAAATAATAACATAATTTATAATTAAATTATAAACTTACCTCTCTCTGTTGTAACTCTCGAATGATATTTTTTAAAATTATTGTGTAGGAAATATATGTTAAATGAATGAAATTTAAAAAAATAAAACAAGAAAATAATTTGTGGAGAGCTATATGACAGTTATCTGTGCGATAGAGACAACTATACATGTAATATTTTTTATGGATTATATATCTTTCTTTTAACGGATTAAACTTTATTTTAATTGTAAAGAAAAAAAGATTAATTATGAAATATAAAATGTTTTACAACATTATTATTATTGTTAACGCAACAATTTATAAATGTTTTTTTATCAACACTTCACATATTGTTATCAATCATTTAGTTTTGAATAAAATTTTAATAACAAAAACATATTAGAATCTTTTAAATATTTTTAAGCGCCAAAATGTATACATCGCTTATGACATGGTTTTATCATTTGAATGAATTTATTATTAATTTACCTTATCAGACAAAATATAAACTAAATAAATATTATAAAATATATTGTTTTGAAAAAGACCTTTCTAAATAATTATTCTATTAAGGCGTTTTGTAGATATATTAAAAATAAACACAACATAATAACACTTTTACAATTTGATTTGTTGTAACTAAGGAAAAATATGAAAATAATGTCAATTATTATATAAATATCAATCCATATAAATTTTCAAAATAAAAACACCCTGTAACAGCTCTAGTACATCTATATGGCAGTGAATATAAAATATTTAGTAACTTTATTTTCTTATGCAAGCAAACTTGTTCAATAAAAATATTACTAAAATTTTTTACCTGCTGCAGCTGAAGCTTAGTGCTTTTTATTCTCTTCATTTTATTTTAGTTTGTTTTATTAAACACGTCGCGACGTCGTGAGGAATTGGGCGTATAACGTTTTTTAAATAAACAAATTGTGCAAATGTTTTGATAAGTGTCTTTCTTATTTTTTTTTGTATAAAATGAAAACATTTAATTATATTGTAATTTTTATATCAACTTTTTGCATTGTTTTATCGTCTGGAGGTATGTTAATAATTAAGTAAAAATTGTAATTTAATGTGTAAATAAATGTGAGGAATAACCAAGCCCAAAATGTACCCTATGGAATGAATAGAGAGAACATGGCGCTTGTGTTTGTGTGATTATTAATATAACAATTTGAGGAACTTGACTTGCATTTAATAAAGCGAAATATTTTTGTTTTGTTTTTTTTTATTATCTTATTCTTATCACAGCACGTGAAATTATTATCAGTGTAAATAATATTGTAGAAATATCGTGATAACACAAAAATAAAAACATGGGCGTGTAGATATATGAGTGTATTCCTATTGTTATCATTTTTGTTTTATTTGTCATCACACGTTTTTTACATAGTTGTTATTGTTATTTTTTATTTGATTGATAAACATATTATAATTATATTATTCTTTTATTTTTAAAAAACAATACTGCAATGCTACACTAAAATCAAATACTAATTTAGAAGAAAAAATAAATAAGTGTAGAAGCACATTTGTAACGTAGTAAAGTATTTTGTAAGCATCGTCATCGCGACTACTTGTTAATGTAATTTGATCAAATAAATAATATTCAATTACTATTAAATACTCCTATGAGTCAACTTAATTAATGGAATTAAAATTATGATTTCGCACCAACCAATACAATTGCTTTTCCTATTGAATATTTTTTGTGAATAAGTTACAAAAGTAATAACTACCAGCTGTATTTTTTTTTGCATATTTAATAAATACATTTTTTTTATTAACATTCAAAGAAATGACACAAATTAAAAAACAATTATATTAAAGTATGTAATTAGTAAGCTTAGTGTACTTAAAATAGGTAATTTAGTTAGTCTCAGGAGACATATGTTTGACTAATGTGTGTCAATTCTTACAAGAAACCTATATGTCAAAATATAAAATTGAGTTGTTTTTTTTATTATTTATTGTATACTTTATTTTCATTTTTGTTAATTAAATATTTATTGTTTTAGAATATAACGACGAGGAGTATTATTCTGATTATGAGTGTAATATACCATTGTTGGAGCATGCTGTCATAACAGCAACATCAGCTTTGAGGGAACGAGGGCCTGAAAATGCTAAACTAAATGGTGAGTTTTAATGCAAAAAAAAAAAAAAAATGTTTAATTTATTTATTTGTTTAATTACTCAACTAATATTTAAAGCAATAAAATTTTTTATTAAGCAATTCAATTTGTTTATTTTGTTTTTGCTCAATAATAAAAAAAAAGTTATTATTAAAGGATTCTTGAATATTAAGAAAAACGAATTGAAATTGTATTTAAATTTATGTATGTTTTGTTTTATTTAATTTATTTGTTTTGTTTATGCACAATATTGCGTAATGCTATTGTTTTTTTTTTCTTCTTTTCAATTGAATGAAGTCTTACAATATCGCATTTTTTTGTATGCAAAATGTTACCCTTTTTTATATATTAAACGTCTGTGATTTAAATTAAAATATAAATCAAAATCAATAGCTAAGCTATATAGCAACTTTAAGAAATTTGAAAATAAATCCTATTTTGAATATATTTATTAATGCAAGCGAATTGAAATGTTAATCTTAATTACGGTTTATTGATATAAGATTTCCTTTATTTTATTATTTGGTAATTTTCTTCATGTAATAAACAAATATTTGTATATAATAGTTATTTTAATTATTATTAGATAGATTAGATTATTTTATATGAAAAAGAAGAGAGAAGAAAATTAAAAAAAAATGTTTTCGTTTGCTTTGATGATGGGTGTTTTAGGCTTATATTATTTTTAGCATCATTTGGTTAAAAAAACAATTAAAATAAAGAACAAACTATATGACAATAAAAAATACACAGAAACAAACTAATTAAATTCAGAGAAAGGAATGCCATTATGAGGCAGAAGTTGTTTAGATAAAATTAGAAGAAAAAAAACATTATTTTTGCTCATCTTTATGTAGATAGAAAACAGAAAAATAAATAAATTTAGGATAAAAAGAATTTTTATTTCTTAATAAATGACTAAATTTTTTCTATAATAAAAATAAATTATTTCAACATTTATTGTTTATTTTGACAAAAGTAAAGGAAATTAATTATAAACATTAAAATTAGTGAATATGTGAATTCATCAGTTTTTTTTAACTAATTTTTGTAAATTGCTTAAGGTGCCAACCGTACTGTGTCGCTATGCATGCAGTATGGTAAATTATTGCTAGTGCTATTTACTTTTATTATGTTGGTATATCATTAATGCTGTCAAAATATAAAATCAGAGTGATTTCGTGTTTACTTATTTGTAATTTAATATTTTCAAACAAAAATATGTATCCGTTATAGAAATAATATTATAATCGGATATTGGGTATATGGAATTTTATATTTGATCGAAATAAATGTGAATAGAGATAATGTCTGTTAAAAATGGACAACATATACGATGGGCATTCGATGTTAGTAAATGGCATCCATCTTTCAAAGAATTACAATTAGCCACTTCTTGTGTACAACCGGAAGAAAAACAGCGTCTAGCAAAATTTATGTTCCGTGATGATTTTGATTCATCATTAATAGGACGATTGCTAATGCGAAAATTTATAAATGAAACAACCAATTTGGATTATAATTATATAAAATTCGGTCGAGATACGAGAGGCAAACCATTTTTACAAAATAAAACTGAGAGTGGAACTAATTTTCCTGTTGATTTTAATGTTTCACATCAAGGTGCCTATTGCGTATTAGCTGGTTTTAAAGCAGCTGGTATTGATTGCAAACAAAATATTGGGGTTGATGTTATGAAAAATGAGTATAATGGGGGAAAAGAGTTAGCAGAATTTTTTCGAATAATGCACAAAAACTTTTCTGTTGATGAATGGAAATTTATAAATTCAAGAGAAACAGATGATAAAAAAGTCGAAGCTTTCATGCGTCATTGGTGTCTAAAAGAGAGTTACGTTAAAAATATTGGCGTTGGAATTACTATTGATTTACAAAAAATTAGTTTTACAATTAAATCGGATGATTTAAGTTCAAAATATTTAATTACCGATACAACATTAAAAGTTGATAATAATTTAATGAAGGTTTGGCAATTTGAAGAATCTCTTCTAGGAAATGATCATTGTGTTGTTGTCTCATTGAAAAATTTCGAAAAAACCCCTAATTTAATACCATTTGAAGTTATAAACTTTGAACAATTGATGTCGAAATGTAAATTATTGGCACCATTTGATGATAATTATGTGAATGATGTCATAAAAAAGGATTATAAAAATCTGGATTCTAAATAACACATAATGTATTTATTTTTACTAGTAAAGTTTTATGTTTTGCATTTTTGAATAAAATAAATATAAAAATATTATAATTATAAAAACTGTTTTATTATCATTAAGCTATGAATATATTAATATCAATTATCCACATATTTTATATAAATAAAATAAATCATAAATTTTATTATATTGTCACGACATTTGTACAACCTGGTACTAAAAACCTTATAAAAAACGGTGAACCTGTCAAATTTAAAGAGAACTATATCCTAGAAATTGGGGCAAGAAATTTACATATATTTATATACAAATCATTTATCGACCAAATATTTTAATAATATTCCACTAAATTTTTTTGCAACATTTTTTTTGCTTTTTTCCCGCAAACATAGTTTTTTGTATTAGTAAAACAATATTATATTATATATTGTTAATTTGTTTGTTCAATAAACTTTTAACTTTCTTCAAATAAGAAAAACGGAATAAAACAGTTGTTTACGAAATTGAATATATTAACTTATAAAAAACATCATGCGTGTAAAAGGGTTTATGCAGCTTTGTTACTATTTGTTTATTATATCTTGTCATCAAGAAGAGTAATATATTACAACAATACAAATACTTCACGGTATATAATAGTAACAATAATAAAAAAATTATAAAATAACGTCAAATATATTATCAAATAATAATAATTGCAATAAAATAACAATGACGCATATATATATAATTTAGCACCCCTTAATATTGAATTTAAAAAATATACAATATTATAAACAATGATCAAACATACATTTTTATGCTTAAATGATTTTAGAAAGGGTTGCATTTTTAAAAAAATTTATTTATAGTAAGAGTAATAAAAAAAAATAAGATTGTGGTTTTTGAATATATTTTTTTTGTTGTTACGTATAAAAGTTTATGTAAAAAATAAACATAAATAAAGTACAATTATTAAATTATTTTCAATTATTTTCTAAAAAAAAAATCAAACAAAAATTACAAAAGCTGGAACATCATGGACAGCAAAAAGTTCTGATTTTGATCAGCAATTGATCATTGATTTAGGCTATGTACGAAATATAACGCAAATAGCTTTACAAGGTCGACCCCATAGTACAGAATATGTAACTGAATTTAGTATAAGTTATGGATACAATGGTCTTGATTATGCTGATTATAAAGAAACTGGTGGTAATACAAAGGTAGGCAGTAAAAATTATAACTAACAAAAATCATTTGGTGGCAATCATTTTAAATAGCAAAATATCATCTAATCTTAACTTAAGTAATTAATAAAAATTAAATGGGCTACCTTTCTCAATTTTAACATGGACGTTGTCAATTAACATAATTTTCTTGTAACATAAAGGCATTTTCTATTCTATTAATAAATTAATTTAAGAAATCATAGTAACATGATTATGGATAAATGTAAGAAATGATTTTTCTAATTTTAAATTTTTTGAATGATTGAATGTTCTTTTTAGATTGTGAATGCTATGTATTATTTGGGAACCGCTGCTATTAATCATTTTTTTGTTCTTATATTTAGTTAAAATATTTTTTTTTAATATAATTTTTAATTAATATAAGCTATGAAATCACCATGCTAAATGTATTATTTTAACACAAAAAAAAAAACAATAAGCTAAGTTAGGAGTGGTTATACCATAAAATATAAAATTGCATGTGAATAAATAATAACTTAGTTTTAAGATCTCATAAAAATTATTAAAAAAAACTTTATTAACTATTTCCAACTAAACATACTAACTAATTTTTGTGTATATTTTTCTTCCTACTTTACAAATTTTTTTGTTAATCTCGTAATCTATAACATAACTTTAATTAATTAACAAAAAAAAAAAAAAATACAAAGGCTTATCCGCATGGACACCAGTTGAAAATACATATTATCATTTCCTAACAATTGATTTGGGTAGCCGAAAAATGATTAGAAAAATAGTTACAACTGGTAGATCAAGAACTAATGAATTTGTCACAGAATATATTGTACAATATTCTGATGACGGTGAAATGTGGCGGTCTTATATTAATCCAAATGGAGAGGTTCAGGTAAACTTGGTTTGCTTTTTCAGAAAATAAACATTGCATGTAAAGAGTATTTGTTGCCATCTGGATTTATATAGAGATTACAATTGCTAATTAATAAAATTATTGCTTTGTATTGTTTTGTGTGTGTTTAATTAACATATTATTGTGTGTTTTTGTTTTTTAAGTAATTACTTTAAATTAATACTAATTATATATATTCAATTATTTAGATGTTCAAAGGTAATGATGATGGTGATCATGTACGTTATAATGTTTTTGAAGTGCCAATAATTGCACAATGGTTGAGAATAAATCCTACACGTTGGAGAGACAGAATATCTCTAAGAACCGAATTATATGGTTGTAGTTATGGTAAATTTTAGCATTGTTATATTTTTATATACTATTGTTATAAAATTAATAACGTTTACAAATTAATTAATTTCAGTTTCTGATACTTTATATTTTAATGGTACAAGTTTAGTTTCTTATGATTTATTAAGAGATCCTATATCAGCCACTAGAGAATCAATTAGATTTCGTTTTAAAACAACACATGCAAATGGTATTGTTTTATACTCACGTGGTACACAAGGAGATTATGTAGCATTGCAATTAAAAGATAATCGAATGGTGCTTAATATTGATTTAGGTATAGTTAAAATAAATATTACAAATTGTATGGAAAATATTGTTCTTTTTTTTCTTTTAAGGTTCTGGAATTATGACATCATTATCAGTCGGCAGTTTGTTAGATGATAATATTTGGCATGATGTTGTTATTTCAAGAAATAAACGTGATATTATATTTTCTGTAGACAGAGTTATGGTAAAAGGTAAAATTAAAGGAGAATTTAGTCGTTTAAATTTAAATCGTGGGGTTAGTATTATTTAATAATAATTATAATAAATTAAGTATATGTGAAATAATTTTGGTTATGATTTGTATTGAAGCTTTATTTTGGTGGAGTACCAAATGTTCAAGAGGGTATGGTTATACAGCAAAACTTTACAGGTTGTATAGAAAATATATTCCTGAATACTACAAACTTTATAAGAGATTTGAAAGATGCATATGAAGAGGGCCAAACATTGCAATATGAAAAAGTTAATACAATGTATAGTTGTCCGGTATGTTTATTATTTTTTTCTTTTTTGATTGTAAAAATATTTAATCAATTTATTCAATTTAAGGAACCGCCAATTATTCCAGTTACATTTTTAACCAGAGGTTCATATGCCAAATTAAAGGGTTATGAGGGTATGAAACAAATGAATACATCATTTTTCTTTAGAACGTATGAAGACAAGGGCATTATGCTGTATCATGAATTTTCTTCAAAAGGCTTTGTGAAGGTAATTTTTCAAATAAATTATTATATTTCGGTAATTTATTTAGAATGCATATTTTGTAGGTTTATTTAGATGAAGGAAAGGTTAAAGTAGAAATAAAAACCAATGAAAATTCAGCAATTATTTTAGATAATTATGATGAACAATTTAATGATGGCAGATGGCACTCTTTAGTTTTAACAATAAATAAGAATAATTTAGTGTTAGACATAGATCAACGTCCAATGAAAACAACCAGGTTTTTATTTTAATGTTGTTAATTTTAAAGTAGTTTAATAAATCTTAATTTTAATTAATTAGGCTAATGTCAATGATAACTGGTTCTCTATATTATGTTGGCGGTGGTAAAACAAAAGATGGTTTTGTGGGCTGCATGAAAATGATTTCAGTTGATGGTAATTATAAATTGCCAACTGATTGGAAAGAAGATGAATTCTGCTGTAATAATGAAGTATGTTTGGGTGATTCATAAACTTATAATATATGTTTTTTAATACATAAATTATTATTATTTTAGATTGTTTTTGATGCATGCCACATGACAGATCGGTGTAATCCAAATCCCTGTAAACACAGTGGAATTTGTAAACAGAATTCAATGGAGTTTTTCTGTGATTGTACTAATACCGGCTATGCGGGCGCTGTTTGTCATACATGTATTTAGATTTATTTTCTAATTTATTTTTTATATTTATTAATTTATATTTTCTGTAGCTTTAAATCCATTATCGTGTCAAGCTTATAAGAATATTCAAACTGTTCAACAAAGAGCAAATATTGATATTGATGTAGATGGTAGTGGACCTTTAAAACCTTTCCCTGTAACTTGCGAATTTTATGGTAAAAAGACTTTTTATATTTGTGATGGACTTTATTAAATAAATTTTATATTGTAGCAAACGGGCGTGTTGTGACAGTATTAAGTCATAGTCAAGAACATACGACTGATGTCGACGGTTTCCAAGAACCAGGATCTTTCGAACAAAACATAATTTATGAAGCTGATTTGCCACAAATTGAAGCATTATTAAATCGATCACAATCATGTTGGCAAAGATTATCTTATTCGTGTCAGTCTTCTAGACTTTTTAATTCACCGTGTATGTTTTATATATGCTACTTAAGGAACTTTCAAATAATAAGAATAAATAAACTAAATATCAAATAATTTATTTTCTAGCTGATGAAATAACATTTAGACCTTTCTCATGGTGGGTATCGCGACATAATCAACCCATGGATTATTGGGCAGGAGCACTGCCAGGGTCTCGAAAGTGTGAATGTGGCATTTTAGGAAATTGTAACGACACAACTAAATGGTGTAATTGTGATGCTAATCAAATAGGGTGGCTTGAGGATGGAGGTGATATTAGAGAAAAAGAATATTTACCAGTAAAAGCGGTACGTTTTGGTGACACGGGTACACCACTTGATGAAAAAAAAGGCAGATATACTTTGGGTGCACTTATGTGCGAAGGCGATGGTAACAATAAAAAAAAATTAACATAAATGAAGTTAATATAAATCGTTTATATTTTTCAGATCTTTTTAATAATGTGGTAACATTTAGAATTACTGATGCTACAATAAATTTACCATCTTTTGATATGGGTCATTCCGGTGATGTTTATTTTGAATTTAGAACAACTATTGAAGACGCTGTATTATTTCATGCAACAGTAAATAAAAAATTTTAATAAAATTTATTTAAAAAATGTAATAATTTGTATTTTTATTCTAGGGCCCAACTGATTTCATTAAATTAAGTATAATTGGTGGTAGAAAATTACAATTTCAATATCAAGCTGGCAGTGGACCATTAGGTGTGAATGTAGAGACTAGTTATCCATTAACAGATAACGAGTGGCATTCTGTCAGTGTTGAAAGAAATAGGTACCTTTTTATAAGAAAATAATTTAAGTTGACGAAAATTAAATATAATTTTTTGTGTATTAATAAAATTTAGAAAAGAAGCACGTTTAGTAGTTGATGGAGCATTAAGAGCTGAAGTAAGAGAACCACCAGGGCCAGTTCGTGCTTTGCATTTAACATCAGAATTAGCAATCGGTGCTACACTTGATAATAGAGATGGTTTTGTCGGTTGTATCCGAGCTCTTTTATTAAACGGTAACCTAATTGACTTGAAATCTTATGCAGAGAGAGGTAACAAATTTAATTTAGTTACAAATCCACTTAAATTTAATTCATTAAATTGAATTTAGGTTTGTATGGTGTATCTATTGGTTGTAATGGTAGATGTGAATCTAGTCCATGTTTGAATAATGGGACATGTACTGAACGTTATGATGGTTACTCTTGCGATTGCCGGTGGAGTGCTTTTAAGGGACCAATTTGTGCCGATGGTATTATTACTTATATAACTAATTGAATTTATTTATGAAAATATGTTATTCTTATTATAGAAATTGGCGTTAATATGCGTGCAAGTTCAATAATTAAATATGACTTTTTGGGATCATGGCGTTCGACAATATCTGAAAGCATTCGTGTTGGATTTACTACAACCAATCCAAAAGGATTTTTATTGGGATTTTCATCAAATATAACTGGAGAATATTTAACTATTATGATTTCGAATTCTGGTATTTTTTACTTTTGCAATAATTAGTTCTTTACTCTTATTGTGAGGCATTCTTTATTTTAGGTCATTTAAGAGTTGTTTTTGATTTTGGATTTGAAAGGCAGGAGTTGATTTTCCCAAACAAACATTTTGGTCTAGGGCAATATCACGATGTACGATTTCAAAGAAAGAACGGTGGCAAAACTGTTGTGTTAATAGTTGATAATTATCAGCCACAAGAATATCATTTTGATATAAAAGATTCAGCAGACGCACAATTTAACAATATTCAATATATGTATATAGGTAAAAATGAATCAATGTCCGATGGCTTCATCGGTTGTATATCAAGAGTAGAGTTTGATGATATCTATCCCTTAAAATTATTATTCCAAGAGAATGGACCGCCAAATGTTAAATCATTAGGAAGTAAGTGATGTCATTTTTATTGTATAATTACGATAATAAACTTTATATTATATTATTTTAGCACAATTAACCGAAGATTTTTGTGGTGTTGAGCCAGTTACACATCCTCCGATTGAAATCGAAACACGGCCGCCTCCAATCGTTGATGAAGATAAGCTTCGTCGTGCCTACAATCAAGTAGATTCTGTTATTTTAGGAAGTAAGGGTTTATAAAATAAGAAAACTAATGTGCTCATTATTTTAATTTTATTTTTAAATAATTTTAGTTGTACTGGCAGTAATATTCCTTTTACTTGTAATAATGGCAATATTAATAGGCAGGTATTTATCTCGTCACAAAGGCGAATATCTAACACAAGAAGATAAGGGAGCTGATGCAGCATTAGATCCAGATGATGCCGTAGTACATTCAACGACAGGCCACCAAGTGACAAAACGAAAAGAATGGTTTATTTAGATTTGTTTTGATTTTTTTCCATTTTTATTGTTCAAAAACTTTTCGACACTATTATTCGGTTTTAAAACAATTTCATAGTTATGCTATAAAAAATACATGTATAAAAGTGTCTAAATAGTTCGAAACATTTTTAGAATTCTATTAGAAATTTGCATTTTTTTAAGAAAAACTATAATATAAATTTTTTATTAAACAAAAGAAATAATTACCAATTATTTTTATTATGTATAATGTTACAAAAAAATGAATATATTAAAAAAATAACAAGTCAAAATCAAGTAATTAATCAGTAAATAAAAAATATAAGTCGAAATATTGCGTATAAATTTTATATTTTACACGATGTTTTGTATAACCAAAAAAAAAAATGAACGATAAAATATTAAAATGAAATAGTAAATACATAAATTAGTAACTGTGCAAAGTAATTAATCAAAAAGGATAAAAAATAGTAAAGAAAAATGAGGATGCTGTGAAAGTGTTGATTAAAGTAAATATTGTCGTAATGTGTTCATTTATTACACGCGAAATTTACTTAACATATTTGATTGATTTTGATTAACTTTTTGTTTTTATTTTTCTTAAATTGTAAATTTGTTTTTATTATTTTTTAATTAATTAGTGTTCAAACTGTGTTTATTTACTTTTCATTTGATTTTATTTTATATTGCAATTAACTTGATTATATATTTTTTTTTAATGTAATAACAAAAAAATTAAAATAGTTAATATACGAACAAAAAATAATATTTTAAAAAAATATTATAAATTTCTCATAATTATTTAGTTTTATATAGATTACTTTTTTTTTCTGTTCTATTATTCAGAAAATTTATTTTTTCCCGTCCATTATGTACTTTTTGTGTTTTAATTAATTTATATTTTATTTAATTTAGTCTGTTTATATTTAATTTTCAAATTATCTAAAGTTTTAGAGAAAAAGAAATAAATTTGTAACAATATTTTTTTTTTTAAATATATTTAGAAAGAAAAAGAAGAAGATATAGTTGTGTATTTTCTTAAATTCTCTTTTTTTTTTATTGTAAAAATGAATGAAGAATAAAATATTTAAATTACCATGATGTACATATAAGAATTAATTAATTAAAAAGAAAAACATATATTAAAGATGAATAATTACTATGTACGATACAGATTTAAATTTCTTTTCAAAAAATTAATTTATTTGAAAAAAAAATATTTTCTTCTATTACATTCCAATTTTTTGTCTATTAATAAAAACACGAATGGCTTCCCAATTATAGAGTATTTTTTAAAACATTTTATTTTTATTATCAAATATGTTTTGTCAATTGTCGTAAGTACAAATTTGGTATTTAAACCGGGAAATATTTACCTATTTCACATTAGTAAATTTATGCTGAATAAATCATAATTTTACCAGTTTTTTATAACTACAAAGATGTATATATCTTATATTTTCTTGGGTTAAATTATATTTTACCCTAATTATCGCTATTACATTTGTATATCTTCAGACAGCATTGTGCCACACAGCTATAGATTTAATAGAAATAAACATAATGGTTGCTAACAAGTGTTGCTAATTTAATTTCAATTTCCTAACGTTAAAATTCCAACAGAAATATTGATTATCAATTCTATTTTATAATTTACTAAGCACTATTTAAAGTAGATAAATATGAATTGTTTGTAATAAATTTTCAAATTTAACTAATATCTATTACCTTAATCACAATAATTTTATGAAATGTAATCATATCTTCAAATATCAATAAGAAGTTTCGTCATGCAAATTTTTGTTTTTAAATTGCTTTTTGGCAACTATTTACTATAAATAAAGCCAGTTAAAATTATTTCAAATCTTTTTTTTTACAGAATTTCGTTTTTAAATGTTATTTATTATGATAACAATATTGAAAATTTATAGCTGCAATAATAAATTCTGGTAATGATGCTTAGTCGAACGATATACTTAGTCAGATTATCTACAAAAAAAAAAAAAAAAAAAACAAAAAACTCCAATTATACTCTGCTTGTCAAGCATTCACAGCTAAATATACTTTACAAAAGCAATAAACTATTCAATATAAAGGCCAAATAAAAGTTAATTAATAAATAATATTATATTAGGTTAATTAAAAAAAAAAAAACTTTTTCTACTTTGCCTCTAATTATAAAATTTAATATATAATTTTAAAATAAAGGATATTAAATAATTAAGTAATTATTAATAATTAATAAATATATTTTTTCAGTAATAAAATAAAAAAACAAATAAATTATATATAAATAAAAATAAAGTTTATAAAAAACAAATGTGTGTTTAGTTAATTGTTTTTATTTTTTATCAATTTATTTTAAAATACATAAAGCACCTAAAAACTATCACTATTGAAACTATATCAATTTTACTTAAAAATAAAATATTTGATTATTGTATTATATATATGTATGTATATGTATATAGCGCAGGCATTGGCAAATTTTCCGTCTGAAGGGCCCTATTAAAAATTAAAATTAAAGTACATGCCTACAATTAAACTATTAATTACTTGTTTTATATTTTAAAATTTACAAATATAATTTAAATTAGTAAGAAGGTATGGACTGTGTTTCTGATTTTATTAATTGTGCTTTCATAATAATTACAAATGATATTTATCAAAACGTGTTTCTAACAATAGGCGCTGTGCAACGCCATACTTTACCCATGGCTGGTATGTAGTGAAAACTTTATTCTAGTACTTAAAGTCTTTCTTGGAAATAAATTAAAACATAAAAACTTTTGTATTAAAAAGATTTGTCAGGTGTTAGAAAGTAAAAGCATTTTTAAGGCAATCAATTTTATCGAAAAATAAAAAACAATTTTGACATAGGCGACCCGACGTATTAAAAAATAATATCAATTTTCTCTTTTGTCCATAAAAGAATAAAAAACAAGAAGCATATTAAATTCCCTGTATAAATGCACCCTGTGTAATTTAAGAACAATAAATACGTTTTTTTATCTTTGCCGTTAGCCTAATATTATTTTAGCTTTTATTAAAAATAATAAATCATGTTTATGAGAATTTGACCATTTTTATAAGAAGCATGTAATATAGGATTTGTGTGGGGTATTTTCGTTTTAATCATTATTTGCCTAATATTTTTCTCATTTTATTTTTTACAAAAGAAAAATACATATTTTAATATTAATTATACTAATAAATTTTTATTTTATTGTCTATATAATATACCACTAATTACTTAAATTAATTAACTTTTTTTTTTCACAACAATAACAATTATATAATGTGTCTAAATCAATTATTAAAATTATTATTGTTATAAGTTTATTCTTTAGCTTTTAGTAATTAAAAAATTAATATAAAAAAAAAGAATATTTTTCAAAATTTCTAATTTAAAGATATAGACAAAGATTATTTTATTGTTACTTTTTATGTGGAATAGGTGGTTGTTATAAAAATTGGTAAGTGGAATAGAAGATATTGTTTTTTATATAAATGTTAAATAATAATAACATTAATAAAAGACAAACCATCAGAGTAACTTAAAAACCAACAACCTTTATACTAAAAATGATTTAAATGCTCGGTGGCTTATTTCACATAAATCTTTTCTTAATGTATTTATTAATTATTTCTAAACAAGGATTTCATCCTGTAAAATTGTATCTTTTCGATGTTTAATTTTATTTAATTAAATTTAGTTTTGTTTTTTGTTTTTGTTAATTTTTATCTAAAACTTACACCGATATGGAAGAGTTTTATTAATTATTTGTGATATGTTAAAATTAATAATAATTTTAGTTATATTTATATATAAGTATTTATATAAAATATCTTTAATATTTACTAAAATTAATTAATATTTTATTTATTAATTAAAAATGCTTGTTCACATAATAAACACTATTAACAAAATTAGAAAAAAATTCTTACATTTTTTCTTTATTTGTTTTTACTTAAAAATAAAAATTAAAACAATCTTAAGATAAGAGTATTTCCGGTATTTCTTTCACATACACTTGAGTTTATTTTTAAAGTATTTTTTCCTTTAGAAATATATTCTAAAATCTAATTATTTGAAAATATCAAAATTGAAAATAAAATAAATTTAATAAGCCAATTAAATAAAAATAAAACTTTAATTATTTGCTTTTTGGACTTTTTCTTCATTTATCATATCGCCGAAATAATGTTTTTCTTATGCTTTATTTTTTTTTAATAGGATGCTTTAGTATTTTATATTAAAGAAAAAGCAAAAATGAGAAACCTTTTATTAAATTAAGTAAGTAAGTTCCACCTGAATTCAATTAATTAAATTTAATCAATTTGGCTTTTCACTTCTTTGTCCAATACTAAAAGGACAACAAATCTCTGGAGAGAAATGTTTTTTTTTTTTCACCATATAACATTAAGCTAGGGAAAATATCGATTCGTTCATAAGAAAATAATATTTTTATAAGATAAAATGGCAGTTACATAAGGATACTATACTTCTTTCAAATATATTAATATACATTATTCGCATTTTCTTAGAAAACCATCAATCATTTAACTTTTGGCGAGTGCAAATTTGTAAAACAAAGAAAATGCAAAATAGATAAGATGCTTTAAATTTACTATGAAGTTATTTAATTACAATTTCACTGCTGTTCTTTAGTCAACAAAAGGATAAATGTATATAGAGCTGAGTAAGGTATTAAACTTACTTAAAGTATATTTTAATTTTTATTAATTTAATGGTTGTATATGAGAAAGTTGTATAAATTGTTTTTCCCTAATAATAAATAATTAAATGTTTCTAGAAAAGAAATAATCGAAAATACTCAACAATGATAAATTATGTGGAAGTTATAAAAGTCTATATGTATTATTTTACTTTAATTTTACGTATTTACTTAAATATTTATGTTTTTTATGTGATATTTTATAATACATTTAGTTAAGTCGTTTGCTTTAATAATTAAAATAAAAATTATGTTTTTTTTTTTTACTTTAAAGAAAGGAACATATAATAAAAAGAATTGAAATAAATAAAAACATTGCCGCTAAATCTTTTCGTAAATTATGATCTCTGTAAAAGGGACGTGTTGTATAACTTTCTTTTCGTGTTTGACGGATTAGCCAAAGTGGTATACATAAATGAAGTGCATCTGGTATCATAAATCCGAGATCACGTACAACCTATTAATATTTAGTATAATTATTATCAATTAAGTATTCTTAATTTGTTTAATAGTTAATAAATTACCTGATGTGGATAGCCTTCACCTCTTAGAACATTTGATATGAATTGATCAAAGCCTCCAGCTAAAATATGTAGTGCAGCTATACCAATAATACAAAGAGTTTTTCTTGATGTTACATGATTATCATCATTTGCTAAGTGAAGCACCATTGCTGTTGAAACCAATTCAGTTATCTACAAACAAATAGTTATTAAATTATTCTTTTTAAATTTGTTCTCTTCAATATAATTTAGTACCGTAAAAAATAACTGATGATTCCATTGATTATAATATTCATCATTATAATAATTAAGATATGCCCACCATGCATAATAATGTGAAAATATTGATGATGAAAATAATATAATCATTGAATAACGTATTTTATGCTTTATAACTAAACTAACTAAATGTTTAATACATTCGTATAATGATATAATTCCTAATACTATAAGCAGCCACATTTTCATTGTATTTTGTGTTGCATTAAAATACATATGTTTATATGATGCAATACCAGACTCATATGTACCTGTTAGTTAATTTTGTTTATATAATTATTATAATAACAGTTAAAATAATAGCAATAATAATTGTTTACCTTTAAAGACTGTATCCCAACAGGAGCACGAACAAAATCTTTTATCAACGAAACGTGCATAACTTTGCCAAAAATACCATAATATTGCTATATGGGCAGGGGGTATTAATGCCGGTCCGAGGCTACCGCAGGCTCCTGGGAGCCATCGTAGTGCTCCCATCACGGCAGCCTAAACAAATTACATACATATTATATAACTTAATTGAATTTTGCTATTTTGATTAAAAAACAAAATTAATATTCTTTTTTAATTTTAATAGGTGATTGTCTTAAAGTACTTGCTGTTATTTTACTATGCAATTTTTGTTAATTCTCATTTATAATACTTATGCTAAATATATAAAATTAAATAGAAAATGCTTTTACAGTACAGGTTTTTTTCTTAGATGTACGTTCATTGCTTTGTTGTTTAATGTTAATTAGACTAGAGAATTTAAAGTAAATAACGAAGAATTATATTATATATTTAGAATTAATGTTTTTACGATGCATTTGAATTTAATAATATAGTAATGACCTTTTAAAACAAAATTTACATATGTACATACAATATAATTTGTTGTAGTTAACTGCATTTAATATATTCATTTTAATATAACATTATATTAAATTTATATGCTAATTTTATACACTGCAGATAGATTTTAAAAAATTTATTTATTGTTCTGTAGGATCAAAAAAAAAAAAAAAGGATTTTATTTATATGAGGTTGGATTCATTAAAATAGTTTCGTATAGTAAAGGAATTTGGGACTCTTCTTCTTTAGAAATCTGTAAAATCACAAATAAAATTAATTTCAAAATCTAATGAAGGAGTTCATATGTTTTTATCGTTTTAGTTTTGATTACTGCTGTAATTTGTTAAAGAAAACAATATAAATTTATAAAACCTAAACTAGCCTTTGCCAGGCAAATAATAATTGTATTGATAAAGCAAGGTTAATAACAAACACGTTAATGATAACAATAAGAAATTCTGACAGCATATATAGTAACTAGAAAAAATGATTGTTAATAAGATTTGAATAGAAAATTTAATTGGCACAACGTTTCCTGTTGGTAAATATTTTATAAAGGTGCGAATAAAGGAGCGAATCTTCTTTTTTTCTTATTTAGTTTATATTAAAACAGATTAAATACGATTTTTTTCTCCTTTCTTCTTTTTTATTATAAACTGTTTGATGATATAACACAAATATTATTCTTTAGTTTTTATACAATTTGCTATATGCTCTGCTATTATTTTGTTTTCTTTTTCATTGCTTATTATTTATTTTTATCAAAATTTACTATTTTTTTTTGTTTCTATGGTTATGTTCAATTAAAACAAAATAATTATTAAAATGAGTAAAATTTCAATTAAATAATTAAACTGTTTTTAGAATTTTAAATGAATTATATTAGGAACAAAATCAAATGGTACAACTTGTTTTTCTAAAATAGTTATGTAATACCACGGTAAAGAAATTACACATACAATTTTTTATAATTGATTTAATTTAACCATTCTAACGAGAACGCAAATAATAAATTATAGAAAAATTCTATGCGTAACGGTAATCAATCAATCAATCAATAGAATACTGTAAATATTTATATTTTTATTTCCGTTTTTATCATTTATGTTTTATTATACTTTTTATGTAAAATGAAAAAAAAGCAATATTATTGTTTATTTCTTTATCGTGCATTTATTGTTTATTTATTTTCCATTTTATAGCAAATTTTTTATTTTGTTAGAGTACAGAAAAAATAAATCAAATTAAAATTGATGTGAATACTGTATATCCCAATGAAACCAAAAACAAAACCTATATAGGGAAAATCAAATAAAATAACATTCTGCATTTTACTTTTTCATATAAGTATACTATGCTTCTTTTTACGTACTGTTATGCTTTACGTTAGAGTCTAGTAATATAACGTAATTTGCTTTAGCAAAAATGTAAGATATAAAAATAAAATAAATTAATAATAATAGAAAATTGCTTATGGTCACGCAAGCACATTTTGTGTTATATCACTTATGTTTATTATTACATTTTAATCTTTTATCTGATTTTTATCTATATTGTGACAAAACTAATATAATTGTGTGTTTTTTTTTGTGTGTTAATAAAAAGGTAAACAAACAAATATAGAAAATCACAGCAAATGAACAAAATAACATTAAGAAAAAAGAAATTATTTTATTAAGGAAAATGTATTTCAGCAAAGTGTTGAAACATTTAATTATATTACATTTGTATTTTACATTTTTTATGATTTGTTTATAGAAAGGAAGATACTAACAAACAGTTAAAATAAATAAATAAATAAGAAATAATAAAAATAACAAGATTGTAATTAAAGAACAGAACAAACAAAAATTAAATTCTTAAATAAAACAAACTAAAAGTTTTTACAAAGGTTTTTTGCCTAATACACCAAATGATTTTAAAATTAAGAAAATATGAGAGTCGAGTACGGTTATCTAAGTACTTATACAATTAATGTTGTTCTTTAAATTACATATTAGATGTAACGTTTGTTAAAAATAGATAATGTTTGTATTCAATTTGAAGTAAAGAAGAAATAACGTAAGAGAGAAAAAACTATATAAAAAGGTTTAAAACTAAAAAAATTAACAAAATTTTATATGCCAGTAAAGTAATATTAGCAAATGGAAAGAACATTTTATTCGTGTTATTTATATAACATTTTCTGTTTTTGCATTTGATATCGTTTTGGTACTATAATTATCAGGGCTGTGATGATTGATGAGATAATAGCCCAGAAAAGTACTATGCTCAATAGAATAATGACGTTTACGTTTATAAGCCAAACATTAACTTTTTATCAATTAATTAATTAATGCTTGTCTCTATTTCGAAAAGCAACATAAGCCTTTAAATATAAATATAACTGTAGTTAAATTTAATCAAATTGTAAAACTTTCTTTCGATTTTACAGTATTCTAGTGTAATTTATACATCAATATTCGAAAACTTTCTATTAAATATACTTACAAGCACCATAGCGCTTACTAAGTGTCAGCATTCTGGTACAATTGCCAACATTTAAAACCACCCTTTCATAATTTAATTTAATATTTATAAAATAAATGTTTTATCAAGACAATATTATAATACTCTACTAATACTCTAATAATAATAAACTATCATTAAAAAGAAATCATTTTGTTGAAAAAGTTATGGGACATTAATCATGTATTTGAAGTTATCTAGATTCAATTGATACAAGATTGAATGAAAGTGGCAATAACAGCAAAATTAGCTGTAGTGATACTGTTAGATAGTCTTCTAATAAAATAACCAAATTTTCGTAAAAATAAAATATAATATCCAAAAGACTGCAATCTTCTATTCACAATTTTACTTATATTAGAATTTTCTTTCCTTTGAAAATAAATTAAAAATTTATTTATTTTGTGTTAAACTGATTTGATTTTAATAAAAATTCAAATAAATTAATCTAAGTAAAAAACTTTTTGACTATTGTGTTACTTACGCCACACATATAAATAACAAACACAAACAAAATTGTTTTATAAACAAAAATATAAAAGAAAAGATTTGGTAAAATCTAGAAATGAAAAGAAATCTAAGAAAAACATTTTTTTTTTAGTTATTGTTTAGTTTAAGAAAATTTAAACAATAAAGTAAATTCGCTTTTATTTGTTATATGTCCGATTGTAAGTTGAATGTTTTAATTATAATAACGAAAAAAAAAGTGAGAGGTAGAGAGAGGCTGATGATTATTTTGTTTAATTATTTTAACACACATGACGTATTTTAGAATGTAGTTTCGGTATTAAAATTTTTGAAATTAAAAGAACAATCTTATACATAATCTGATTATTCTAAATATTAAAATTAAAAATCTGAACTATGTTTTAAATTATAAAAAGTAAAAGAACAGAATAGCAAACGTGGTTGTATTTTTAAGATAAATATGTTATTGTTGATAATTTGCTTAAAATGATTTTTTTTTTCCTTTTTTTTTTTTTAAATTTATACAATTATGCCATATTTTCGAATAATTTACAATACAGATACTACAAATATGGCAAATTATGTAGTATAGTAAACCCCGGAAGTGTTTGCACCATAATAAATTTATGCGAACTAACAGTGTAAAATAAAAATGTCAAAATAAAACTTTTAATTTTTTATAGAATTATAAATTATTTTTTATTGCTTTTATTATTTATTAGAGATATTATCAGATATATTTATAAAAAGATTATAATTAGAATGTAAACATAATTAATTACAGTTAAATAAGAGAAAGAAAAAAAACATTTTTGTTTACTCTTTTAATCAAAATCAACAAAAAAACACATGTGTTACGTAGATGTGTCGATAAAAAAGCAGAAGAAATTGAATTTTTTATTTTAATTGTTTATAAATAAATCTATCATTTTTTATAATTTAAAATCGCACATTAACATTTTTTAACCTTTTTATTAGCATTAAAGAAAAAATAAAATAAAAAATTTACATAAAAAAAAAATTAAACTCAAATTAAAAAGTAATTTTTAATATGCTTTATGTGTTGATGTATGATTTATACTTTCTTGAAAAAAAAAAACTAAAATTGTAATTTTATTATTATTTATAATAATTGTTCTGATAAAGTATAAGTGAGGTGTTTGCTGAATATATGAAATATGTATTTTAATTACAGTTTTCCATTCCTTATTAATATTTTTTTTGGTCAATGAACACATGAAATAGGGAGATAACATGTCTGGTAAAACAGAAAACAATTTTCTAGTATGCTTTGCAATATCATATATTATAAACCTTTTTTATATTTTGAAGAATATAATAAGAGTAAACAGATAATAAAGCGCACAGTGGGTGGCTAAAAATACACTGTAAATTATATAACAAGTAAAAAATACATAAATGTTTATTCAATATTTTCATAAAAATTTGTTTGGGTGTAATAATTAATAAAACATTTTTTTCGCTTCATTAATATTATTATTGTTATTATTTTCATTTCAATGCGTGACAATAAATAAGAATAAATTGGAATATTAAATATGCGTGCTAGGATTTGTACTAAAGACAGTTCCAAATTTTTAAGTTGTATACATACAGAAATAATAATAACTGTGCTTTATTGCAATTCAGCTATTCTTTGAGTATAAGCGCCTTTAATGGACTTTGCTTTAATCGACTGTAACTATTATATTAGTTTTTTATTTTATTATTAACGTTAATTTATTTTAATTCTTATATTTATATTATTATTCTAATTATAATAATATTAATAATAAGAATAATACAAAAAAAAAAATGTTTTATTGTTAAAATACTCAATGTTTAACGTTTATGTGAATATTAATTTGAAATATTATATGAATAATTTTTTAGTGAAAAAAAAAACAACACAAAATATAAGAATAATAGAATTTATAGTATTTCGTGCTTTAAAACAATTAATAAGGGATAAAAATAAATATAGAAATCAAAAGGAATAAAAGGGTAACATAAATAAAAGTATAATGAAATATCGAGTCAAAATTAGGTATAAAACTTAAATTTGACTAAAATAAACATAGAAACAAATCATTTCTTAACAATTAAAAATAATTATTATTTATGTTCATAGTTTAAAGTGAATGCATTGTAAAAAAATTACGTTAAATATTCTTACAATCTTTTTTTAGTTTATGTTTTTTTTTTATTTCATTAAATTATTTATTGATAAAAATACTTCGTAGGACCAGTTAAACGGTATCCATCGTTAAGAGCGCGCACGAAAGAGCGCGCCTCAAAAGGGCGCGCACAAAAGGGCGCGCCTCAAAAGAGCGCGCATTCATTAAAGCGCGCCTTCATTAGAGCGCGCGTTCATAAGACCGCGCTTCATAAGAGCGCGCGTCAACTTTTTTTACAGTGCTGACAAAAAAAAAACCAAAACAATTAAAAATGCTAATATATTGTTGAATTTAAATAATTAAATATAAAAAATGCTTTATTGTCACTATGAATAAAGTGGTCAAAATATAAAAAATATATTTTTAAGACTAAATAAATAAAGAAAAATTTTAAGACTAAATAAATAAATTTATTTATTTATTTATTTAGTCTTAATATTTTTCTTTATTATTTTGAAAATATGTTGATTGGTCGGCCTGGAAGACGAGGAGACGCACTGTAGCAATATTTCGCATCAAAGCCATAGGTGATGATTACGAAAACCACCCAAATTTGGCGCTTAATCTTACATTCCAAATTTAAATGTAAGTTTTATCACAATTTATTTTTTCATTTATTTATTTATTTAGTCTTAAAAATACATTTTTTATATTTTGATCACTTTATTTATAGTGACAATAAAGCATTTTTTATATTTAATTATTTAAATTCAACAATATATTAGCATTTTTAATTGTTTTGGTTTTTTTTTTCAGCACTGTAAAAAAAGTTGACGCGCGCTCTTATGAATGCGCGCTCTTAAGAATGCGCGCTCTAATGAATGCTCGCTCTTTTGAGGCGCGCTCTTTTGTGCGCGCCCTTTTGAGGCGCGCTCTTTCGTGCGCGCTCTTATTAACGTGAACCGGCAAAAAAAAAAATTCACGAAGCTGACCGAGGTGGGTCTGGATGTATTGCACACAGAACAGTCGTGACATTCGCAAAAGTTCATTTGCTCGGAATCAAAGTAATAGAACACAATACTAGCAAAAGCATCCCGAAAGCAATTTAACATTGTACTGTAATTTTGTAATCAAGCATTTTGTTTTTAAAAAATACCTATATTATGATTTTCTAAAAGGTATATCAATTTTAACTAATACGGAAGGATGATTTAAAGTTTTGAATTAAGCATTAAAAAATAAGATATATTTGATAATTTTTGTATTTTAATAAATTCGTCATTATATCAACAATAAAAATGTTTTTCTTTGAATAAATTAATTACAGCCGAGCTTAATAGCTCTATTCCCATATGAAGGTGTACTGCAATTTTGTGAAATTACGTAAATCCTTTTATAAATATAAACAAAGTGAATATTTTTTTTCTTACATTAATTATTGATTTGCTATACAAGAAAATAAATAAATAAAAACAATTAAATAATTATTACGGTACTATATAAAATTCTGTTATTTTTCACGTAATGTTCATTAATATTTTATCACTACGATAATGACACAATAATCAAATAAAAAATATATTATAATAATAATTAAACAATGAAAAAAAAAACATAATAAAATCCTAAATGTTTGGATGCTTAATAATAATAACGAATGCTTTCTTCTTATAACATTTGTATTAACAATAGTAAGATTGTAAGTGTTAATAAAATAACAATTAGTATTTGTAAAGTTAAAATAATGGCATTCCTTTAGTTCAAAAAAAAATATAAATGTATTCTAAAGGTAATGTTATATATATATATACATATGGATATAACTCAATAAATGAAAATAATAAGCTAACATTATGTAAGAATGATTTTTGGCAAAGTATATTTGTCTTTTTTATATAATCGTCACCAGTAATTATTTTTGGGCCTATTCAATTAATTTTAATTAAATTTATCATACGTGCTTAGGTTAATATGCGACAGTTATATAGAAAATAAATAAATCATGTTAACATAACAACATTTAGGGTATTTTGGAAATTGTTGTACTTTGGTTTTATTCTAATAGAATTTTAATTTTATTAATATATTTTTTTTTGAAGAAAATTCCATTAAAGAATTGCTCTTTAACTAAATTTTATTTTAGAGTTTACTTAATTATTATTATTATTATTTTATTTTATTTTCTAAATTGAAAACAAAGTACAACAAGTAAATCTCTTTTAAACGAAACGTTTATTAAAATTGTAAACTGATCAAATGCAAATTGAGAAGCACTGCCATACACTAGCTAAAACATAGTTTCATTTATATCTATATATTTTCTTTTATTGCATTTTCACCGTAAATAGATATAAGGATTTACATTTAACTGCATGAAATGACCTGTACTGTTTTCTTTTTATGTAAATGAAGAATACAACATATTATTTAAATATAATGCAAGTTACTTAATTTAAATAAAAAGAAAAAACAATCTAAAATTAATTTTATTACTTGCACTAAAAATTAATGTTAAAATAAATAAATTTATTTATTTATTCCCAATTTTCTTTTATTTTTCCTTTACTGACTTGTTATTCAGATTATTATAGTATTTTAATAACACATCTTTGTTATATTTTATTTTTTGCAAGCATAAACCAAATTATATTTTCCGAGGAACATTAAATAATTAAATAATAAAAAGAGAATATAAGAAAATGCAAAGCAATGAAATGTAAAAAAACACAACAACGGAGATTATTCATTAATTATTTATAATCTATTTCTATAGCTATCTATTGCCCTCCAGTGTATTCACTACATTTACTCTGTCTATTTAGATTTACATTTTTGATATTTATTTTTATTTGCAATATATTTAATGTAATAATAAAATTAAAATTATTATTTTATACATAACCATTTATTACTATTATTATTAATAATAATAATAATTTATTTTATTAATGAAAAATGAATAGCAAATAATTATAAAACTAAGTACAAAATATCACAGACGTTAAGTTAATTAAAATAATTTTATTTATTATTTTTTTTTTTATAAAATAACCCTTGTCGAATATTTTTAATAATCTTTAAAGAACGTAAATGTGTATTGAAGAGATTTACCAGTAGTGCTACTAAGTAAGTAAGTAAACCATTAGTTTTCTATTGGAAATTCTTCTTAAGATTTAAATAGTGTTTTAAAAAATATTAAACAGCAAATAAAAAATAAATAAATAAATTTCATAGCAAACAATTTTAAAATTTGAATTAGATAAATTAAAGTAAGGGAAAGTGTTTTCTCGTTTTCAACTTTAGTCTAGCGTAATACCCAATTTAGTTAATTGTTACCAATTTAGAAAATGGATCATTGTTGTTGTTATTGTTATATTATTCAATGGTTCTTTAAATAATAAAACAAATAAAAATTAAACAATGAACTTAATAAAATAGAAATGTATATCAATATATACATATTTAACATATTGATTTAATAGACTGAAAATAATATGCCAATAAAGTCAAAACAATAATTTAATAGAAAAACTAAAGCAAATAAGAAAATGAAAAAATAAAACGCAAGTAATATAATTTTACATTTTCTTTCTTTCATTCTTTTCATTTATTAACCTTTTTATTATTTTACACAGAATTTATTCAAATTATTATAACGATATAAAATAATAAAACTTATAACAAACAAAGAAAATTTTTATAAATTAAAATAAAATTAACAAAAAGTAATAACCATAATAATGATAAATCAATATTGCGCTGGACCGAAAAACCATATTATTCTTATTATTATAATAATAAAAAAGCTTTGAACAAGTGAAAAGGATATAAACATAAAAATGTATATAAATTATCAGGGCTGCTAAGATGATAATAATATTTGGTTAAAATTTACCATATGTTTTGTATTTTTGTGCTTTATTTTTTTTTCTTGTGCTTAAATATCTGCTTTAAGTTTCATTATTCTATATTTTTTTGTTCTTTATGTGTTATTTTATTTTGTATCATTATTTTAATTATCTAATTTCTAATAGATAAAGTTAATTATTAATAACAAAATTGTAATAAAAAAAGAAATAAATGAAAATTGAAACACAAAAAGAGAACTTTAATATTTTTTCCGCTTAAAAAATAATCCATTTAATGTATTATTTTTTATATGGCAATTATTTACCTCAGAAATGAAATTGAAAATGATTTTTAAGAATCCTTTAAAATGTAAATTAAAATTCTTCTCTATAGCTGCTTACATTACTATTGCCATTTATATATTGTAGATGCTTATGTGGTTATTCTCTCACAAGTAACTTTTCGTCAATTTACTCCTTTTTTTTAAAATAAATTAATGCACTAAAATATTTTCATTTTATTCAACCACAAAAAAAAAAACTATTTTTCCCTTTTTTTGTATTAAAAATCACAAATTATTACAATAAATATTTTAATTTTCATATCAAAACATTAAAAAAAAAACAATAACAATATGCACAGTGCTTTTTCTTCTTGGTTTGTTACACAAATTGGTTAACAGAAAGAATTTTAGCAAAAATAAATAAAAAACTCTAAAAATCTTTTTATTTTTTTTTTATTTAAGTATTCTTTCAAACTAATTATTTTACTTAAATTCTAATTACTATTTTATTTAATCAAGAGCACGACGACGTGTGCGTTCGCCGTGCTTTGATTATTTAGTCTGTGTCTCTTCTGTAAATGGATCACATCGCTAGCAAATTTGATATTTAATTTCTCTCTACTTCTTGTACTGTTTTTTTCTTCAAATTTTTACTCCTCCTTATGCTGTGTTATTTAGTTATGAGATTTTCTGTTGGTTTATGATGTGTTTGAAAAAATTGCATTGTATATATATAAATATATTTCTGATATGATAATTTAGGCACGCAGTCTACTGTAATGATGTTGCTTCTCTCTTTAAAACCAATGAAAATGGATTGTATGTCAAAAATGTACAAAGGCAAACAATATTTTATTTCACAGTTTTCTAGCATTGAGAATTTTAACAAACAAATTGCTTTTCATTTGGCTTTTTGTACATGCTATAAGTATAAAGAGCCTGAGAGTTTGCCTGAGTATAAAGAGCAACTTTTCATTATAAACTTATATAAAAAAGAAAGATAAATAAAAATTAGTTTTTGAATATCAATTTTATTTCTTTTGCTTTTATGATGTTTTCAGAATGATACAAATAGAGAGTAACTGAGAAAGAGAAAAATAAAGCAGAAGAGTATTATTGTCTGCAATAATAATTAAAATAACAATTATAAGGTAACAGTAGGAGTTTGAGGTGGTAAAAACATTTTATAATAAAAAATGTTAAACAAATAAGTGTCATTGCCATTGACAACATGAGCAAATAAGTTGAGCATTTTTTAAAAATGATTTATGAAAAGCGATGAGCATGAAAGTTTCCTTAATTTTTGAGTTATAAAAACGTAAAAGAGAGAGAGAGAGAGATTTAGATAGAGAAGCGAGAGATTTTTGTACAAATATTTTGCTGATTACTCAATGCGTTTGTTTTTTTTGTTTAGTTTTGTTATTACTCAGCAAAAAAGTTTATTCAGGACGTCATTTGTTTGTTACTTTGTTTGAATGTTATTAAAAGCTTCTTTTAAAACATTTGCTATGCTTGTAAATATATACATTTGTAAGGATTTTGGTTTGTTTTTTATTAATAAAAAGTATTTTGGGCTGAGTTTATTATGTTTATTTATTTACTTTCTTTATTTATTTGAGAAAAATATTATGAACAACATTTATTTAAGATCGATCAAATATTGTAATTTATGAATATATGGTAAATCTGTTTTTTTTTTTAAATAAGATTAACAATTAACACTTTATAGACTATTTTTTTTTATTATTTCATATCATTACTGAATATTTGAATACATAATAGTTTTTTCTTCGTTTCTCTAAACATCAATAAATTCGTGTCTTTTGTATGTGAATAGGTGTATATTTGATTGTGTAATTTATCTTATATATAATTAAATTCTTTAATCTCTTTTTTTATTTTTATTAAATATCACATCTAAGTGCTGCTCTGTTATTATATAAATAAAACAATAAATTTTGAAAGCATGTACTTTTTGATTTGAGATCTATGAACAATTTATTATTTTGCCGGAAATAATTCAATCTATTTTATATCTTTAATGATAAATAATTATTTTTTTTTTGGCACGTCAATATATTTTTTTTTCAGTTTTCCCGATTGCTAGTAAGATACGGTATATTCGTAATTATCCAAAATTATGTACTAAATTATACAATTTAATCAAAGGTAATATGGTGACTCTCTGGTTTTTATTTCATCATTAATACAATACAGTAATATTTGCACATTTTATACTACATAACAAATTTATTAAAATTCTTTACTCGTCTAATTGTTGATAAGGAATAATTATATATTAGTGCCATTAGTGCCAAGTGTTACAAATTATAATTAATTTCAGGTAACATTGTTTCATTATTATTACTATTATTTTGATTATATTCTAAATTCAAATTTATATCGGTCATCGATATTAATCATAGATTCAGTTTCATATGTTATGAATCTTGTATTTTTTTTGATAGTGTGTCTTATCAATGAAAACTGAATCAACTTTTGCTTGTTTGCTAAATTTCATTGAAACATATAAACCATATACAAATGTTTATTTAAATTATAGTAAAAAATTTATTATAATTTATTTAAAATAATTAAATTATTGTTTTATAGTATTGAATTAAACTTTGTTATACAATAATAATAAACTTTTATTAATAATAATAATTGTTTTGTATAATAGGGAGTCAGTTCATATGACCAAGTTTTAATTTTAAAATAACGAAAGAAAAATATAAAATGAATTGAATAAAATCAAGATGATAAAGTCATCAGTTTTATCAAAAAAAAAAAAAAAAAAAAAATTAATAAAAACAAAAACATAAGGCACATACGTTTTTGCAATTTGCTTTCTTTTCTCTTAACTCAAATTTTTATATAATATTTGTATTTAATTATCTTGATCTGAATAATCGACGGATAATGATATTTCAGATTCACCCATGGAACTAGCAGCGCGTCCTAATTTTGGATTTCTGCCACTTGGTTTGCCGTCAATAGCTGTCTCCTTTTGTTCACCGTCTTGCTCGCCGCGTCGTTTGTTTGTTGTGGCTTTAGTATATGACGTCTGGTATTGTGAATGACGTGTATCGGTTTTACCAAGGAACATTTTTCCAAATTCTAAACGGAACCTTGGATGTGTCACTGCGTAAACATATGGATCAACACATGCTGCAATCTTGCATAAAATTGCTGGCACCATTGAACCAAGAGGTGATATCAGGTGTTGCTTTCCAAAAATACCAAGAAGTGCTACAATTGCATATGGAGTCCATGCAACAAACCATAACCCAATCACAGCAAATACAACAGCAGCTAATTTAACTTCCGTTTTATTTTTGTCTTTGCTTGATTGAATACTATTCGCACCAATGACTACACGTAAAATATGAACGTAACAGTATGTGATAGCTGTAAATGGGACCACCCAAGCAAAAATAAAATACATAAACATAAATATTCTAGCATCTTTATCCTTTGAAAGATAATCAAAACTGCATGTTGTTAAATATGCTTCAGGTACATATTTACTCCAGCCAATATCAAGTACTGGTATTATAGCAAAAAAAAAACTATACAGCCAAACAAATATGACCATTAACCTAGAGCGTAGCTTCGTAAAAGACCGTAAAGGATTTAATGGGTAAACAACTACATTATATCTGTCAATTGATATTGCTGTGAGTGTCATTATTGACGCTGTGCCAACAAGTCCACCAACAAAACCATATATACGACAACCTGGAAATATAGAAACAGAAATAAAAGCAATCCAATACTATAATGAAAAAGCTCATTTGTAGTTTTCTATTTTAATTTTAATAAAATACCAGGCGTCTCCATTTGTACATTTTTAAATAACATTCTATACGTTTGTGCTGATTTTTTTAAAATAATGTTATTAATATTTACCAATATCTCCTAATGCTGGTCCCATTTCAAAACTATTGTACATGCACATTGGAGCTTCTGATAACATAATAAAATCACTAACAGCTAAATTTATCACTAGCGTATTTGCTGGTGTGCGAAGTGAACGACATCTGAAAAAAATTATAATTGATAAAAATGTAAATATATATATATATAAAATAAACATCTCTTTTAGCATTTAATATAAAATAAATAAAAACCCAAAGTTTTAATCTAATAATTTATAAACCTTGATAAATTTTTTTACTCTTATTATGTTTCTTTTTGTATGTAAAGATAAAACTAATGATGTTTGAAAAGTTTCAATGAATAAAAAACTTCAAGTGTATTGCACTAGTCGGTATAAAAGAAACTTTTTTAAATAGGAAAAAAAAAGTTTTTTTTTATGGCAAACTTTAATTGACGATACATTTTTTCCATATAGTTTTTTTCTATAAATTAAAAATAGTTTTTATTCAAAAATGAAAATATTCATAAATTGTAACTGTAGAATTTATTGAAGAAAGATTAATTATTATTGTTAGTTTTCAACAAAAACAAACATAGTAAATTCGGTATAACTGATAAGGTATACTAATTGTTATCTATTAAAATGCGGTTTAATCTCAAAAATATTTTATTAGAAAAACCACAATGATTGAAGCTTTATGCAAATTCAGATAATTTATATTCATTATTTTAATTTTTTACTACTGCTTTTTAAAAGCTCTTCTTAACAATTGTTTTATTTATATATTATTTTACTAAAATAATGACTAGATAATTGCATAAATATTATAATGCGATGTAATAAATTCTTCAACAAAAATTATTAAAATAAAAATACTAAAAAGGTTTAAAAAGTGTATAAAAGTTTTTTATAATAAATCTGTTGTATTAAGTAAATTATTAAAATTTAATTAAATTCTATAAATTGATTATCTAGATTGATATAACTTGTATTAACCGATTTAGAGAATAGTTATATTTAATTAAAAATAGAGATTTGTGTGAAAATTAAGAAATTTTAAATAGTTTTTAACAAGAAAAGTTTTGGTATTTAATCTTTCTTTTCTTTATATTATATTCAATGGTAATTAATTTTTTTTTTTATTTTATTTTTGGAAATTCTATACAGTTATCGAACAATATAAACCTGTAGTGTTAAATTTAAACTTCTGCAATTTAATTCATTGCGTTTTAAAGAATATTAAATACATTTGTAAAGTGCGAGTTTTTTTGCATTTTATTTGTAATGAAATTTTGTTCATAATTTTTAATTTTTGAACGGTTATATAGTTCCTTCGTTTATTTGATTCATAAAAGAATAACAGGGAAATTTTCTCTGTCTACTTTTTAAATAAAATAGAAATTAGTGTGATCTATATGATTATAAGGATATTCTAGTATTAAAAAAATTTCTTGCATTAAGTAATTTTGATACATTATGCATATTAAACAATTTTTAATCAATTAAATTTATAATAAAAAAATTACTTACCGAATGTACATATAAATCACAAACAAATTTCCTGTCCATCCAAAAAGCATCATAAGAACATAAACAATACCAATAGTATAATGTGATGCTGGTGATTGTGGTGGAAATGATAACCAAAATGGATTTATAGATGCTACAAATGCTGGATCTAAATATCCTTTATAGTTAGCCAGTGCTGTATTATTCCTTTAACAAATTATATAATATATATTTATAATTACCTAACTTATATTGTAAAGAAGCTAAAATCTAAAATCTCATTCTTTAAGATTAAGTGACAAGAAAACTTGTAATTTATTAAGTTTTATCAATAATAAGAAAAAAATTAAAGTAAATAATTTAATAAAATTTATAAATATTACAGTTTCTTTTCTTTTTTTATATTATATAAAATCTAACGAAACTTTATACTTTTATAGAAAATATATATAAAATATTTAATATTATTCTGATGAAAATCGTATACGGTATAATGATTCTTTAGTATGTTTGCTATTCGTAAACTAAATGTCAAATTTTCATTAACTTTCTTTGTTCATGCATGTATATTAGCAAACCAATTTTTTAATTGCATTTAAATTGTATAAAGAATCTTTCTTTTTATATATGAAAATTAATATAAATAAATATATTTACTCTTTGTAAGTTCATTATTTCATTTAATTTTTGTTATTAAAGTCGCATGCCTTTTACCGCAATTATAACAGACATTTTGTTTGAAATAATAATGCTAATTAGTTTTTAGCTAGAAATAATAACATTTGTAAGGTTTTTGTTGAATTTTCATTTTTTATTAGTTGAATTTGAAATATTTGCTAATGATTCAAACTTTATTTCATCTATGATTTTGCTTTGATAAATATTTCATGGATATTTGATTACATATGTATATGAAATAAGTCATGGAAATATACATGCTTTAATAAGAAAGAAAAATTGATAAGGGATTAACATCTGTAAGACTCTTTCAGTAATATTATTTATCCTTATGTTACAAAGATTCAAAATAAATTAGCTATAGATACGATTTTATCATACAACTTCATTTGCAATAAATAGCATCCTTTTGTGTTTTTGTGTAAAAAAGGTTTTTTTTATAGAATATATACAAGTATAATCGGTTTTTAAGAATATTTTTATTAATAAAAACTAAATCTAATGCTTAATTTAATAAATTAATTTTATAAAAGTTAAGGATGTATCATAGTTACATCTGCCTTTTTTATGTATGTTACCATAGGTGCAAAAATCTATAGAATAAATTGTGAGAGAAAGAAGAATGTAAACTCTCAATGTATCCAACATACCATAAATATGTGAAAAGTCACGCGTGTTATTTCCAAAAGAGAAATTTATGTTTTTAAAACATATAATAAAAAGAAAAATACCTTTGAAAAGGAGTTGGACTAATAACTTGATTTGTGTCTGGAGTTGTCGTTTGTTGTACATCGATTGATGGTAGTGGCGTTATTAGAATTTCCCCATTATTTGATTCATTAAATTTTAACGGTTGACTACCATACCTGTTTTCTGCAAAAATGAAGCAATACAATTAATTTATAATTAATAAATAATTAAATAAATTTACCTTGCACAATTTCATTAATTTGTTTAACAGTATTGTCGCTTAAAATATTTTCCGGTAATATTTCTACTAGATTACTATTGCATTGAATTTTTTGTATAAAAAATGTACAAACTAATAATATTAATATTAAATAATTGCTTGGTTTCATTATTAAAGATGGATTTTTGCTCTTTTTGTCATTTTTTACACCAAAAATAAACTTATGTTTTAAATAAATATTGTTTTCATCAAGTAATCGCATTATTGACTCTTTTTTGATGTAGTTTGATGAAACTTCATATAAGTGGAGGCGCCTGGTATTTATATATTCAATGGTCTTTCCATTCAATTATATTATATTATATTGTATTATACTATATTATAAAATACTTTAATTAAATAAAAAGAACAATTTAAATTAATATATGAATATTATGCTATTATTTGAAAATTATGCTATTAATTGAAACTTAATATGATATTTAAAAAAAATAATTTTCTTGTTACGTAATGCTATCATACTTAATAAATTTTCTTATTGGAAACTTGGAAAGTTTTTATAAAAGTATAAAAAAATGTTTTCATACATATTTTTTTTTTATATTGAAAACTACTAAAATGTAGTTTAAGTACACTTAAGTTAATTTATTTAACATTGAAGATACCAATAAAAAACATCAATGTGCTTTTTAAAAAAAATCAACAATTTGATTATGAAATTTGATTGAAAGTTTGCATTAACATATCAGCTAAGAAATATATTTATCATATTTAACTATTTATTGTATACTCAAAATAATCATAATTTGTTAATTTTAATAAAAAAATTTTCTTGCAATAATAAGTTAAGTCAAACTTAAATGCATTTAAAAATAATAAATCTTTTTAGTGTGTTAGCAACAAAAAAATAATGTTGAAAAATGACTAATCCATAGTTGTTTTGATAAACGAAAATAAGTTTACATGTGTAAACTTTTTCCATAAAATTTATTTGAAACTAAACAAACAGGGATCTAGTTTTTTATCATGATTGCATTTTGCACAAAACTATTTTTTCTAGTCAAAACGAAAAACAGTTAAGAACATGATAGATAAGCTGTTTACAGTCAACAAATTATCAGTCATTAATTAAATCCTTTATTCAATACTTCATATATTTATTAATTAGATTTAGTTTGCTTGAGATTAAAAAATTTTGTTCAATAAACAAATACTTTTCATACAAATATTGCTGATTGAATAATAATTTAATAAATTAACTAAAGAGTTTTCATTAATTATTATAAAAAGTCCTTTATTGTGCGATTGTTGTAAAAGTTTTAAATTGAATATCAATAAGTATGACTAGATCTTCAAATACAAGAAAGATTTATTTGTTTTTTTTTTATAATAATAGTAAAACAGAAATGAATAAATTCATCATTAAAGGTTTTATGAGAATCCATAAAACTATTAACAAATAAAGCTAAAAATATTAAAGAAAAAGGTTTCTCGTTTAATAACCTAGTAACTATATATTTAACGTACAAAATGTTTATTTTATGATAATACAAATTTATTTAATAAGAAATATTACTTAAATCAAAAGTAAATAGAGAACTAATGGAAATTTAGTAAAGTAAATTGTAATTTTTGTAAGCAGCAAGATATCAAAACTTATGAATAAACACTTTCTTGTCAATGAAAAAACAAATTAAATCTAAATTAGATCTTAAAATTCTCTTTCTTTCGGTACCTTTATTTGAAGTAGTTAATTAGAAATCATGATTAAGTGAAATACATTGATTTGCTTTTATTTACTAGTTATTGTAACTAAAAACAAAATACATAATTATATAAAATCTAAGAATATTAAACTTGACATATAATAATAATAATTTATTATAAAATATAAAAATTAATAATTATATAAAAACACATGCAATTTGTTTTTGTACAATTAAATATCAGATTTATAGTCACTTGTTTAAGCGTTTTTCATATAAAATATGAATGTGAGTTATATAAAAATTTAATAAGAATGAAAATAAATAAATTAGTGTTCATTTAACTTTTGACTGAGTTTATCATGAGTAAAAAAAATTATTATTTAATGATAATAAAAAATAATTTAAAAGAAAAATCACAATAATAAGAAGAAATTATACTTTATTGAGTTTTTTTTTATTATATGCACTAACAAGCAGACATTGCTTAATGGCATAACACCGGACACACTAATATGCATTACTTTGCAAGAAATTTACAAAAATAAAATATTTACAAATTTTACATAATACATTACAATAATTAAGTTAAAGAATCTACTATGTATCACTATGAAGAAAAACAAAAATGACAATTAAATCATTGTTCAAGTTAAAAAAAAAAGCTTTGAACGTATTTTTTGTTAAATAAAAATCAAAAAATTTATAAAATTCATTAAAAGATTTTATGCAACAAATTAATGGATCATTAAGGCCATAGATTGTTCTATAAAACGGAACTCCTTTTATTAATCGTCGGAACATGCAGTGCAAATTCAGATACAATATTAGGAGCTGCTATTCTACCGCATATAATATCTCTTGAAAACATAGCATAGAAAATAGAGATAATAATAAAAGTCAAAATTAATCTTAAATAGGTAAAATTAATAATTTCTTATAATAAATAAATAAATATTTAATATTTTTGTGTTTAGATTTTTTTGATATAATAAAATTATTAATATTTTAGTGAACAATTACTTAATTGTTATTATTATTTCGTATAAAGATTTATGCATTTTTTTAATTAGAAACAACATGTATAATTTGTTAATCGGAAATACTAAATACATCAATTTTTTTTTATAATTTATCGATATTATTTTGGAAACATAAATTTATAACACAAAATCGCACAGTAAATAATAAAAATAACATTCATTAAGATTAACAAAATAGTTTTGCAATATTACTGAAATTCCTAAAAGTATGAATTTCTCTAATCAAAAACGTATGCATTCTATAATACTTTACAATCCATTAAACATTTTTAATTTATTTTTTATCATTAAAAATATTGATAAATGAATTTCTTTTCTTAGAAAATATTCTTATTTGTCTTGTATTTATAAAACAACTTGTTGAGATTATAACAAATAAAGAACAAAACAATAATAATAGGAAACAAATTTAAATAAAAATATGTTCAAGATGTTCTATTTTTTATTATTAAAAGTTTTAAGATTTATGAACTAACAACAAAAAAAAATTAAAAGCAAGAAAAAACATTACGCTTGACAAAAAAAAAAAATAAAAAAAGAAAATAAAATAAAACCTATGATACGAAAAATACAATACATTTTAAGTATTATTTACGCTTGGGAGTTTTCATTTTTAGAAAAAGAAAAAGAAAATGAAAAACTGCAAAAATAGCAACAAAAAATTCAGTTATTTCATAAAAATAAGTGGCGCGCATTTTTTTTATTCCGATTTTTTTAAAAATTATTATTTTAGCAGATTTTTAGGTGCAAATGAAATTAAAAAAAATTATATTGTGACACATTCACGGGGAATTATATAATTTTATTAACTTTTATATTACACAATTATTGCAAATAATTGATAAAATTTAAATAATTTTTTAGTTTGAAAAGACACTGATAAAATATACCAACTAAGTAGTTCGTTATTTGTTTTTTGAGTGAGAAAATGTATGTATCAACTGTTTTTTTAATAAATTTATAGTTTCATTTTAAAAATTTTAAGCTGCATGCAAAGCTAAGACCAAAAAGATATAGATTTGTATATTAAAAATATCAGAAATTTGCCGTTTAAAATTTCGTTTTTTGTAATGATTCTAAAGTTGTTAGTAATAAAGAAATATAGAAGACAATGCCTTTATCAATCAGAAACATAATTTAGGCGTTCTACAAAAATACAATCTGACAATTTTCTACTTTGTATTCAGTATATTTTTAACGTGCATTTTCGATACGTGATACGTTAGCGTAATGCTTCATTGTGTTTTACTTTTGCCTCAACATAACATAAAAAATAAAAAATAAAAAATAAATGAAGGTTATTCTAATAAACATTAAATTGTACCTTCGGATTAAAAGGATACATATACTGCTAAATAAATGTTATATACTTTTATAACAGAAGCTTTTTATTTAAAACGTTAAAATCATAACAAAACAGTTTTTCTTATCAATTTTAAAATTAGATTTTTAGATTTTTTAGAAATTAAAACATAAGAGTACTCCAATTTAATTGGCATACAAACAATTATTGCTACCTCTTTATAAGCAGTTTTTTAGATTTTTTATTGAAATTTAATTTCTTTTTTTTTATTTTCAAATATATATATAATTAATGAAAATCATATAAACTTATACAACAATCCAAATAATATACAAAATATTATGGCAGGTGAAATTAGTTACTTAGTATTTATTTTGCGTTCTTGAAAATGTACCCTTATATATTAATATAAATTTTTGTTTCTTCATTTATAAAAGCAAAATCATTTCTTAGAAATTGCCTTCAATTTTGTTCTTTATACTTTATATTAATAAAGTTTTGTTTTCTATTTTTTACTTAATTAAAACAAAACTTTATTTTTACGGATAATTGTAAAATATCAATAAAAATACACGTAATAAATGGATATTATTTTGTAAACATATTAATTTATTCTAAAAAATAATTTTAAAATAAAGAAAAATTTTGACAACAAAATTAGCCATCATGCTGAATAGTTTTTGTGTTTACTTTCCGCTATAATTACTATATATATTTTTGTTTTTTAATTAGTAAGTATATATATATATATCAGTAGCGTGGCGTGACTTTTTGAATTAGGGAAGCTCTATAGTTTTTTTTGTGGTGTAGTCATCAGATGTATGTATAATATAATATAACTATATCATCACTTGACTAATTTTTCTATCTGCACATCAAATACAGGATTATATATATACATCAAAAAATAAAATTTATAAAAATAAATAAAATTGAATATCCTGTTAATATAAATAGTGTAAATATCCTGTAAAAATTAAAAATCCTTCTATCTTTTTTGGCAAACTCATATATAATTGCATCATATTTTCTATCTTTTATTCATAAATTTTTTAAAAGATTTTTTTAATTGAAATAATTGCAAAGCTACTTAATCTTTCTTCGCCAGTTGTATTTCTCAATTAAATTTTGATGCGCTTTAATGTCGAAAAGCTTCTTTCAGCTGATGCACTTGTTATTGGCATCGTCATGACTAAATTTTGAGACTTTTTGCAATGCCTATCTGCAGCTTTATGAATGTTATTCAAGTCTGAAAATCCATCCTTGCACCAAACATTTTGTTCTACTGAAAACAGTAGGCATGGCCTAATATATTTGTTTAAAAATTCGCATCACGCTACCCAGTTGTTGGTTTTATATAATTTATCAGTAAAATGCCTAGTACAAGACCTATTCTTAACTGTAATGTCCATAATTGGTGTAAGCCTTCTAATATCAATTATATGTTGCTTTTCAACAAAATTATGCATTGCAAATGACTTTTTCAACAGTTTTTCAATATAACAATTGCATTTATTTATTACTTTCATCTTGTTTTATTTGTTATTTCAAATTTTAACTTAATAAAATTTTAGGTAATAATTTAAAAGATTACCAATTAAATATTTATCTTTTTTTAATTAATTTTTTTATAATTAAATTGATATGCGTCAGCAATCGACAGAGCAATCTAGTCAAATTTTTCACTTGTCATGAGAAAAACAGAACAAGATAGATTCAATACTATGAAACGTAGAATCATATCCAATCTGCATTAAGTTTCTTTCAATTTATTTGTGTTATATATATTAATTGCATGGTGAAGCAATATTTTTGTAGCATCCAAATGAGTAAAATTTAAGCCAAAAAAATTATTTAAATTGAGAGAAATGTATTTTTTTTATTTAATTTTCTATGTAAATCGCTAGTTCTACCACTACATATATATTTTATACAAATAATTTGGAAGAAGCTAGCTTTTTTTGAGAGTCTTATTTTAACCATATTCTCTTTGTTTTAAAAATATACGACATTATTACTTTTTATTTTGCTTTGCCACTTCATTCGCATTTAAATCACAACACAACAAAACGCATGAATTTTTCTTGTGAATATTAACTGAACTGAAATATTGTTGATATACATATATTGAGTTCATAATGAAATATGATTTCTTTGAAAATTTATGAATATTATTAGAAATTTTTTGCGAATTAATAAAAAAAATTTATTTTTAATTTATCCTTATTTATGTCCAATTTTTAATTCTAAACATAGGGATGCTAAGCATCCATTCGCTAGTATGACGCAACGCCGCTGATATATATATATAATTTGTTTAATGAATTAAATAATTAATCGTAAATTGTTTTATTTATTTATTATTATTATTGTTAATTTTGACAATTAAATAATATTTTTACATTTCGCAATTTCAATGAATTTTGTATAATTTTAGTAAAGAAGCTCCAAACAAATAAAGTCATTTTTAAAGAAATAATATTATCTACATTTTTTAAATATAATCACTTATCATATTGTAGCTTTCACAATAATATAACAATTATATTATGGCAATAAATTATTTATATTTCAACAAAATAATTTTGTTTATATAATAAAAACTCTATAAATCGTTAATTCGTATGAATAAAAACAATTCAAGGACTAATTTATCCAAAATTATGCAATATATACTATATGTGTATATTTATTTATTTATTTTAAATGTGCACTTGTTGCCTTAAATGTGAGCTTTTTTATTTGCAAAATAACTTTAAAACACTTTATTCATAAATTCACTTTTTTTGAAATTTTAAATATTTTTTAAATTTACATTTTATTAACAAAATTCACAACACATTTTTATTTCCTATATTCGGTATAATAGTAATAAGCTTTTATTTTCCTTATCTTTTTTTTATATCAATTTACTTTATACAAACCACAAAAAATAATTATTTTTTTTTGTTTTTACACAAAAATAACAAAATTTATTTTGTATAATATCCTAGCAGGATGAACATCCGGAGCTGACTGAAGATATTTTTATGAAGCACACAATGTTTATGCGAATTGTAAATGTTTGGTGATCAAATAAAAGCAGTGGCGTAACATAATTTTATTATAATCATTTTTCTAATGACTTAAATTATGTAATGTAAATGTTATTTTTTAAACACACGAACATTATGTTTTATAAAATGAATTAAATTTACTAAAAATAGGCAAAACCAATTGGCTTTAATGCTTCAGGTATTTTTTATCAGAATTAATATTAAGTCTAATATAATTAATTTTTACTTAAGATCTATTTTATTATTCTTTTTTTTTAAGTATATTGAATTAAAAATATTTTGCTATACACATGTTCATAGATTTTTATAAACCAGTTAATGTCTTTGGATGAATTTATAAATCACATTTAAATCGTTTAACTTTTGGATTCACCTTTTATTTATTACTGGAATCTTAACATCACAATAAGAATTTCTATTTTAAAAATAATTAAAATATTTAAGGTTTTTAATTTACAGCGAAAAATAGAAAAAAAAATTTAATTAATTATCAATAACTGATTGCATACTTCTGGTGTTTGTATTACTGTTACTGTTACATTTATTAATATTACGAAAAAAATCATGAACAAGGTGATCCATTTTTAATTTACAATCTTTTATTATTAAAATTAATATTAAATTAATTTTTAAGTAAATTTACTTTTAATAAACATTTATGGTTTTATTTTAATTGTTTTTATGTAAATAAATGAAAATTCAAATTTTATTACATTTTTAAAAATTTATGATCATTCTTTAACAATTCTGCTAAAATTTAATAAAAAATAAAATAAAAGAAAAACCTCAGTAATTTAACCACATTTTAAGTATTAATGACATTTATTATTGACTTATATAAATTATTAATATAATAATCAAATCAATATATATGCATTCTTAAACAATTAATTTTTTATTTATAAAATTAAAATAAATATTAATATTAGTATTTGTACATGATGCGTGTAAGCAAAAGCACTTAAACGTATTTTATTTAATTGATACGGGCTTCGTTATGCAAGCTAAGGAATCGCCAAGCCAGTCAACATAACAAGTCCCATTAGACAGTTGTCTAATATTGAATTAGCTTAATATAAGAACAATTTAAATTTGATTTTTATTAATTGTATTTTTATCCATCGCATAATATTTAATATAATACAAAGCACATAATTATGTAACAGTGCCTTCGAATTTGCGTTTTATATCGTTATTGTACACTAGTGACTTAATAAATTTAATATATTAATGGATGTTAAGAGTTTAATTAAATTTAAAATATAAGGCACAACACAAGTAAAAAATCGATTTTGTTTACAAGGAAATAAAACCCGTGTTATAAAAATTGTGTTTTTCCCTATTTTGAAAATTTGAAAAGTTACTTGTTGCATAATAATTAAAAGAATTTTTAAATAGCAGCATATACCTCCTATTGAGAACTCTCCATAAGATTGAAATTTAAAATAGAAACGTTTTTTTTTTAGCATACTACATTGATTATTAAATATATTTCTAGATCCATTGATCTATTTAGTTTTCTATATTAAAGCCCTGTTATTTTATTGAAAGTTTTTTTTTAGTTTCTATAATTACATATTGATTAAAACATTGATTAGTTACACGTTAAAAGAAATTTTCAGCATAATATATGATTACTGTTTAGTTTTGTCTGACGTGTCTAATATAAAATTCATATCAAACAAAATGATAGGATGAGATAATAATTATTATGTAAAATGAAAATCCTCTTTAAGGGTAACAAATTCTAATTATAATATTTACATAATTTGCAGATTTTTTTTTAAAGATTTAAACAATTTTTAAACTAAATGATTTCAAATAAAAAATTGATTGCAAGATAGGAATACTGTTGTCGCTCACTAAAATATTTATAAAATTTTTTCTAGTGTGAGAGAATAAAATTAATGATTATCTATTGAAAATTAAATTCAGTATTTGATAGCATAATTATCGCTTTGATGGAAACTTAACTCTGTTCATCATGCATTTTAAAATTTTGTACTTTTTAGAGTTTTTTTGGATTTGAGAATTTTAGCTCCTTGGAATTAGTATTTCATGTTTGTTATATTAGTGGTTTTTAATTTAATAGCGATTACTTCTATATTAAAGAAATATATGAAATGTTATAATTTATATGCAATTAAAACCTTGCTTTCACAATGTTATTTGGAAAAGTTCAGCAACTTTATACACACCACATTATAATATAATTAATTTTTATTTAAATAAAAGCTAAACATTTAGTTTATAAACGTTAAACTAAACGTTATTCTAACTCTAAACGTCTAAACTCAAGTATGGCCTAACTCGTAATAGGATGTTAATAATTCGAGATTAAAATAAATTGTCACCGAAGCATTTAATTAAATTGATACCTTTTATAGAATTAAATTTTAAACATTTACAACAAACATATACATCAATACTTCGCTATACGGCCGATCTTTCGTTATAACGGCCTACTTTAATTATGGCATTTTTTCGGCCAAAATTCTTACTTAATACGGCCAAAAAACAACGAAAACGAATATATTTGAAATGATTGATTATGCATCATTTCGCTTTACGGCTGTTAAACGAGGTATGGGTAAGGTAAAGCTTTACGTATTTTTAAAATTTCTTTAAATTTAATTTTTACTGAAAATTATTCACCTAAGCAAATAATTGAACCAATGTTTAAATGGGTTAATTTGTAACTTGGATAAACAATACTTTTATTGTAATTTACAAGAAAAGGTTTCAATATTGGAAAACTAAATTTTGGAAAAAAATTAAGTAAAAAAAAAACATTAGTAATTTTCTTTTTTATTTCTAATATAATACACATATTTCTTGTGACGACTTATTAAAGTTGTAAACCAAAATTATAATCTTTTGGCTAATAGATGTCTTAATGTTGAGAAAAACTTTAAAGAATCTAAAATTCACTAGAATCTAAAATAAAAATTAAAATTTCATATGAATGGAGGCGCCTGGTTATATATATGGATGTATATCAAAGTTTTTTCAACAATCAAAAAAGTATAATATTAAAATACAAAAAAGAAGAAAAATATAAAGTTTTTTAATTACCGTTTTATTTTATTTGCTTAAATCTTTTAACAGCTAAAATAGAAAATTCTTTTAATTGTTAGTTGCGCTTTTTCTATCTTATAAATTTCAGTATTTATACTTTTATTGTAAAGCTTTTTGTTAGTTTTATTAATAACGTAATTGCTTCCTATAATTTTAATTAAAGTGTTTGAATTAGTTGGCATTTTGCCATTGCATAGTATTCTAGTAACCACTGTGACAAATAAAAAATCTCTTTTTATTTAATAATTTGATAAAATTTTGCGTTTTTATATTTAAATATAAAAAAAAATACATTTTATGTGCAAAGTAGGATGATTTTTTCCGATCTATAGTTTTCTTAAGACCACGTTTAATTTAACATATTTTGATATTATATTAGATAAAATATTATACTGGTAATACTTTTATCAAAATATTAACTATTTTGTTATAAATAATCATTCTTTTTAATTTAATAAAATAAAATTTATCTTACTACTTGTTTGTGTTTTTATAAAAATGTTTTGACAATACAGTAGTTAAGTAACTTGAAAAATTTCAAATTGGAATTTTGTTTTGCTAATATAATCGTGTTGATCGTTTATGCATATGTTTTAAAAAGATGTGGTAAATTGTTTTTAAAATGTATTGTTTTTAAATAAAGGAAAATTGGGAGTAAAGTTTCTAATAGAACATTCTTGATAAAATATAAGAGCTTCATTAAGTGCAAAAAAATATGTATACATATAAATATGTATAAATATTTCAGAGGTATTTGACAATCATAATATAAAATTTTGAACATGGAAATAAAACAATTTGATCAGCTAATAATGAACCTCACATCTTTTTAATAATGGAAAATATCATTGTTATTAATAAATAAAAACATATGTAAAGCAAGTAATATAATCATTTAAATCACATCAAAATTATATATTTAAGTTATGTTAAACAAGTACCAACAATTTATTCATCGTCTACATAAAATATACACAACCAACGAAATAGTAAAAAAGTAGCAAGAAAATAGGAAACATTTTATTCTACGAAATATTGAAGACACTGACAAAATGTGTAACCAAATGGTAAAATTTATTTATGTAAATTAAACTTTCATCATGGATTAAATATTATATACATAGATTGAAAGCTTTAACTTAGCGTAGTTAAATATATACCACACAGAACAGATTAAGCCAATATATATATATATATATATATATATATATATATATATATATATATATATATATATATACTTATCCAATATATATATAATTTTAAACTAAATAGAAAATTAGCTTTAAACAATTCACAACAAAGAATGTTGCATATATTTATATCAATTTACCTTTAAAAATAAACATTATGTTAAATAAATCAAAGGCATTATTCAGTTAGAAACAACAGCTGCAGCCACATAACAACGAAGGATCTTAAACAGAAAAACTGAAATATAACAGCATAAACCATTGAAATAGATAAACTTTTTTAATAAAACATTAGTGGGTAGTAGAAAATTTAAATAAAATTTAAATATTTTGTTAATTTTATCAAAAATTTAATGTTAAATAAAAGTGTGTTTTGTTTACATTTCTTGTGAATTGACGGCATTTATAAATTTTGTAATTAACTTTATTTTGAAATTAATTTAATTTAAAATAAATAATTATTGAAGAATAATATGTGGAAAATATTTTTCTGCTGTGGTTCTTGCGTTATCTATGTTGCCTATTATTATAAATAATTTGAACATATTGTATTAAAATGTTGAAATTAACGATGATAACAAGTGTGGAAGTAATTTTAATTTGCAAAATTTAAGTCACGTATTAACATTTATTGATAATACGCGATTATTTATTCAATTAATCCAAAAAATAATTTTTTTTATTGTAAAAATATATTATTGTTCTTTAAAAACTAAAATTATGAGCATAAATTTAAATAAACTTAATTTAAAAATAGTTTGATAAAAGAAAAAGCTGACAACAATGTGAGGTGCAATGAAATCAAAAATAAAATATTTTTTTAACAATATTTCATCAGAATTAAATGACATATATTGACATATATATTAATGTAAACAGAAAAATTGAAAAATGAAAAATAAGCAAACAAAATTAAATGTTAAACTTATCGTAAAATATCAGCTATATCAAGTTTTTATAAGCTTAACACCATAAAAAAATTAATAAAATCATAATAAGAATAATAAAATGCTAAATTTTTCTACTTTGCAACAAAAAATATAATAAAAACGATAAAATTATTATCAAAATTAGTTTTTAACGAGCTTTTTTTTTTTAAATTTTATGGAAATATTTAAATTTTAAATCATTTAGCAAACGTATTTTTTATAGTAAGAACGATTAGGTTTTAAAATTAGCATTTAAAGTATTTTTTATCCATTTGTGATTGCGTTTCGCCTTTAATGATTGAAATTATGTTGCTTTATGATAATTTTAAGTCATTCAGTGACCTTTTGAAGAGTATTTATGTAATAAGTATTTAGTAATACGCATAAATATTGTAGATAAAATTGTAATTTATTTTTTTTACACAGCGAAGTATTTTTCGTATTATCTTTTATTAGTTTTTATAGACAGAGAATAGCGCTGTAAGATGAGATAAGATTATGTAGAATTAGGAAACAAGCTTTTAAAAAATAAACGCTAATAATCTTAAGATAACCAGACTTAGTTTGACGTCGCAAATTTTCTTTAAACAGATATTAGCACCTCGATATCTGTTTTATTATCTCTTTTTACCTTTTTTTTTGTTATATTTAATTGTGATTCAAATTATAAAAATTTCTATAAATCTATTCATATTTTTTCGTATTGATTACTATCAGTTTCTATAAAAAATATAAAGGTAATAAATATATTTCTACTATTTGATGCTACAAAAAAAAAAACAAAATTTAGTAAAAATGAATTATTCATTAAATGAATTAACTAATTAAAAATTACTAATGTATATTGAGTCTTTAGTTATTTTATAGAATTAAATAATTTATAGCACAAACATTAAACTATACTAAAAAAACCTTTTACTAGTCGATATTATACTATTGTTAAATTTAAAAATAAAAATGAAAATGCATTACATAATTTGTACATTTTATATGCTATATTTTACTATACAAAACAAGTATGACAAAAGTACATAATTTAATTATATATTATTTTGAAAAATAATATAACTTTGTTACAATTCAAATTATATCAAATGTTACTAAAAATTAATTTTCGAGCTGAAATACTTGCTTGTATAGAAATAAAATAAAATTTCGAATTATAGAGTGAATTTACTTATAGTTTATTGTTAATAGGAATAGTTATTTTGCCAATTATTAAAATATTAATTTCTTATATCATTATAACTACGATATTTGTGTTATGTTCTGATTATAAAGAGCACGATACCTATACATTGATATTGTTTGCTAAATATTTATGATAAGATACAAATATAAATTTATCAATTCTGCTTTCATCAATAATGGTTCTAATAAAAATTATAGGATAATATAAGAAAACGCTCAACCATTTAATATTTAATGTATTTAATTAAATCCATTTGACAATAGAGTTTATACTGGTGAGTTTCAGAATTTGTAATAAATGATGTAATAATGACGAGTCATAATTTTCTGTACCGTATTTATTTATTCAAGAAATAAATCGGTGCTAATTTACTTAATCATCATATTAATTAAATATATAATAAAACCTTGAATAGAAGAAATATCGATTGGTTAACTTTGAAAATAGCTCTCGTTTATTTATTGATAACAAAATTACCATTTTCTTGTTGGTATTTCAAAACATTTAACGTAACAAGATAAACTGGTATAAATAATTGACGTATATTTTTTAATAATATTCATGTTCGTGATGACAACATGTTTGTTAAATAGTTTGTGAAATTTGTACAGCGATAGAAGCATAAGTAATAAAGAAAAAATGTTAAAGAATGTTGTTTGTCAACAAAATAAATAGATAATTTAGTAGACAATAAATATTGTGATGAATGCCAATAGGTAAATATAAAATATAAGAAAAAATTCCGATTCAAAATTCTTTACACACGTTACAATAATTTTTAATCATAAATGATGTTTTCCCCCGCAATAGAAAAATCATTATGTAAAAAAGCTATTTATGCATTTTTAATAACTTTGAAAAGCGATTCTTTTATTAAACTTTTAATAAAAAATAAAAAAAGTATACTTTGCTAAATATCTGGACAGTAATAAAATTTTTTGAAGCCAGTGGTTGATTACTAAACTCAATATTTAAATTTTTACTTATGTTTTTTATTTGCAAGATTACTCTCAACTAATGAAACTAGTTGTTTTATCCGGCTTCACACGGAGACAAAATTAGGTTTTTAGTATAAAGGATCTGCGTTTACGTAAGTTTCTAAAGTCCCGTTCATTTTTTTCAAATTATTAAAACTTCCGTTTTGCCTTTTCCCGTTAAAAAAGAACATAAAATAATAAAAGTCCTAACATTTTGACGTGTTGTCAAAGCAAATCAATATTCTATTATATTTTGTGTCAGATTCTTTCTTCACTTAATATAAATAATTGGTTTATGTGTTTTTGGTTTATTATATTTATTTAAATCTTCTTTGTAAATTTTAGTTAGAATTAGGAGAAATCTTTATTGTTGTTAGTTGTCGTTGTCACTACCTCATTTAAAGTGCCAACAAAACAATAAGAATACACATATACAATTTTTTTCGCGGTTCAATGCATTATAAAAATATATTCTTGGTTAAAACGGGACAAATATGTTAGCTTTTTACAATGTTGTTATCGTGGTAAATAGAAATAGTGTTGCTAGTTTGATAAGTGCAATTATTACTTTTTTATAAACTCCATCAATGGTGTTAAAAGAAAAACCTTTATTTATCACATAAATTTAATGTAAAATAATCAGCAAATATGTATAATGTAAGTCACCAATTGAAAAAAAAAATTTGTATTTTTGTTGTCAGCAATTGCAATTTTAAGGTTAATAATAAATTAATTAGTATTAATTTTGGTTTAAACGAAAATTTGTGAATTTTATGAAAAAAACCCATTAGTTTTATTTAGGAGCTGCTAAAAAAACAATTCCTTTTTACATAATTTTTGTGAATATAATAATATCACTCGGTTGAAGTCGATAGTACTAAAGTCGTCAAAATAACAAATCAAATAAAAAGACAGTCTACGATTAGGCGAAATTTTAAATCGAACAAACATACACGAACATTTTGGTTTCTGCTTTATATATACGATATATGATTTTTGTTTTGATTCTTGTATATATAGTAAAAAATAGGTTGAATGTAAGTAAAGTGCTTCGTAAAGCATAAAACCTAATAGTTCCGAAATTTACTTAAATTATCAAACTAAATTCATAAAAGACCTCAAAATTGAATTTTTTAACCTTTTCTATGTGTTTTATTTTGGAAATAAAATTTAACACTTATCAGCTAATTTATGTATTTTATGTGTTTGAACCCAATGTTCTTAATGTTTTAAATTAAAAATTGAATAAAAACAAAACAAACAAAATTTACAATCAATTTATTTCATTCAAAAAAAAATTCTAAAATTGGCGTCAAAAACTAATAAATCGTAATATTTTCTCAACTCAGCATTACTCAACGACAATAACATTTTAACTAACTTTGCTCAAGTTTCTGTTGAAAACAAAATACACAAACAATAAAGTATTAAACAATATGGATAAAGTTTTATCAATGATGAAAAACATCGAAATGTTATTAAAATAACAAAAAACATAAAAGTGAAGAAGAAATATTAAACTTTATATAATTGGACAACTTTGTGACTTATATTCAGATAAATCTTGCATATGAGTTCAAACGAACAAATGAACAAATAATCCAAAAAAAAAAAAAAAAAACATTAAACAAAATATACGTAAAATTTATTTTTATTTTTTAAATAAAGAATTTAGATATGTTGTGAAAAACAATGAAAACTATCGCAAGTAAAGTTTTGTTTTTTTTTTTGGTTGCAAAAATTTATTTTGAAAAGTTTTATGCTTCTTTCTAGTTTCCCACAGTGGTATTATCATAGGATGAAACCATGTTATTATTGGTTATAATACTAAAGAAAAAAAAATTCATACTTAAAAACAGAAAAAAAAACTTCATAATGTGACGAAACAATGTTTTTGACATATTTTATGACGCTTGATGAAAATATTATTGTTAAAATGCTTATATTGGAAAAGGATATGTGAATCAAATGAATTGTCATTGATATATGACTTAATATAAAAAGTTTAAACACATTTCTTAAATTTTGTTGAAATATAAAGGTGTAATTCTTCTTTAAAGTTTAGTACAGAATAGTTGACCGATTATCTTTTGGTTATTTATTTTACACAATTTAAAAAATTAATAAGATGATGTATTAGACTTTCGAAAATAGTTAAAGAACATTTACAAGTAACATAAACATATCTTTAGAACGGCTAAGAGTTTAGATAACTGTATTCTGCAGTTCGGCTGACCAACAACTATTTAACCCACATATCTCAGATAATTATGACATGATAATCATTTTTTAATAAAGTTATGATCAATACTTAACGGAAGTATTCAAAGCAATGCCTCCTCGGGGAAATTGCACACATTCTGGTAATTTCAGATGATCAGAATAGCAAAATTGAAAAAAAAATTATTTATTTAAAAATTATAACTTTCTTTTTAAAAACTTAGTATGAACTCGAAAAAAAATAAACGAAACAAAAAAATGTATGTGCAGAAAATTAACATAACCACAATACATGCTAATAATAAAAAAAGGTTATTTAAATACAAAAAAAAAGAAACATTTAACCAAAGGTTATAAAAACAAAAATTTAAATTTTTATTATCACTACCATTTTAACTGCTATTATCGTTATTGTGATAATATCGATATTCCCCAATGTGTGATTTGAGTTCTCTCATTATAACAAGATACTCCTCTGTTACGAAACATTATGTATTGTTACGTTAACCTAAAGAGAGTTGAAACATTTATTTCGCTCAATGCCTCTTCTCTCGCCTTTATACATTACTTTACCTAAGTTTTATTTTATAAAATTAATTTCTATTGTTTTCGTTATTTCATGAAGGAAGCTTTGATTTTGATAACTTTTCGTTTTAGTATATAAAGTTCATAGAAATGCAAATTATAAATGAATTTTCAAACGTATTGGTGTACGAAAACGTCTAAAATAATATTTAATATTAATTTAAAATATAATAGCAACTTTTTTATGAGACCTATGAAAAATTTCCTTTAATTATAAATATGTGTATTAAACGTTATCTTTATACTAAAATACGATTTTATAATCAATTATTGACAATAGAATAATTTGCTCTAAAATGAGTTTAATCTTTTGAAAACACAACTATTGTAGAAACTTAAAAGGATTGTGCGCTACCATAATGACTTGAATTGATTTTTATTTTATTTACAAAAAATTTATTGCAATTTTATATAAATCGTGTATCAATTTGGTAAATTTGTTGTTTATTGGCCATGATTTCTTTAGAAATTTTATGTTACAGCTTGATGAATCTTTTATTTATTTTTATTCATTTCTTTGCTGCTTTACCAGTGGCCATATAATTTTATGATTATTTAACGGATTTTACTTTGTGCTTTTATTTACCTCCAATCGAACTTTAGGGTTCACAAATTGTTCTTTTGTTTAATTTTTATTTGATTTTTGTTATTTATTTTCGATTTTTATTAACAAAAATGAATTTTATTGATAATTTGTTGTTTTGGAAATTATTATTTTATTATACTTTTTATACATTCTTGCAATTTCGTTTCTATAAATAAGATATTATTATTGTTTTTATTATTAACACCTGATTTTGTTATTTTTCTCTGAGCTTATTCATCACTGTATAGTGGGTTAAATCAATTAAGTGATTAGTTAAACAACATTAAACATGTAAAATAAATATTAATTAAAATTTTCAATGAAATATGTTGTAATTTCAAAATACTATCTGAGTGCATAAAAAATTATTATCGTTTTCTGCAAGAAAAAGTTTTTGGAGGTATTTGTGTAATAAGAATACTACATAGTAATTAAAAAATAATTATATCTTATTTAGAATATTTCTAGCGCAAATTAATTTTAAATTAATTATTATATTAACATTGTTTACTATATAGTAAAAGTAATAATTAATTATTGTTCGCTATTTGAAAAACTGTGCTATAATTATATATTATAAGCTTCTAAAGATTTTTGATTAAGAAATTAACAAAAAATTAGTTTTGTATGATAGTATTATGTCTCAGGTATTACATACATAATGATCATATAAGTTTGTACTTTAACTTAAAAAAGCTTACTATATTATAATTATTGTTTCTAAAATTATTTTAATTGTTTTTTAATAAAATATGTAAAATCATTCCTTCTAAAAAAATAAGTAGGTAAAATCAGTGTTTAATAATGTAAAGGTAACTTTTTCATAGCACATCGAAAATCGCTTTTAACATTTTTCGCTTAAAAACAAAAAATTTTAATTAAAAGAAAATAGTACAAAAACCACAAATTAACCAACAGCAATATAACGTGGTTGAGGTTGGTCAACATTGCCATGGAAAATTAAAAAAAAAAGAAAAGGTTATTCGTTAAATATTACAACATCAATTTAGTTGAATTATGTGTTTTAATTAAAGCAGTGTAAAAAATTAACTATAAATTATTTTTATGTTTAGAAACTTTTTCCCTATATGTTTTCCTATGTTTAATATGTGAACAATTTTTAACAAAAAGCAATTAGTCTCCATGTTAACATTTTATTTAAACTTTTAATTTATTAATTAATGATATCAAAATTTAGAAACAAAAACCATTTTTATGTTTCGAAAATTATTTATATAAAATTAGAAATATCATATATATATTTTAATTTTTAATCTTGTTTAAGTTACAGCAAAGAATAGGGTGCTTCTATGAAATAAAATATGTAAAGAATTATAGGAAATATCTTATCAGTTTAAATAATCAAATTTTATTTAATTAGAAATTTTTCTTTAACAAATACAAACATTTATTTTCTCTATATATTAATAAAAAAAAATTAAATTAATTAAATGAATGCAAATTATACAAGTGAAAAAATAACATATAAATGAAACTTAATTAAAATAATCATTTTAAAATTATGAATGTATAACGAAAATAATTTATTTATGAGAAAGAAACAGTATTCAAGATACCAAACCAGACTGACATAAAAGAAAAGAATTTTTCTTCAGTAGATTAAACTTTGAAAATTCATGTTTGCATTTCTGAATAAAACATATTTGAATAAAATTCTTCTTATTTCTGAATTATAAAAGATGAAATTATTTTATAATTTTTTTTTTAATTAAAAATTTTACTTCCAAATAGTTAAACGTATGTTATGCAACAGAATACTAACAATGTTAATAACTTTATGAATTTATGTTAAAAAATTGTATAACATAATTAATTAATAATTGAATTGAATTTTAAAAATAGCTTATATATAATATTTCTTTTTATTTGGTTTCCTTATTGAACATTAAATATAAAATTGTATCTGTTTTAATATAAATTCTAATTTATTTTTTTGCCTTTATTAAATTGTTAAAAGAAATTTTATTGAAAATAAAATGTTTTGTATATAAATAATGGTTGCTTGAGAAAATTTCTTTTTCATAGTTTTTACGTCTGCTTATACTGATAATGTCTGTTTAGATTTTTTCTTCTGGAAATTAAACGATAGATGTAATTAAATTAAAGAATTAAAATGTTTAAATTATTTTCTTGCAAAAGCAAAATGCATAATTAAGTCATTATTCTATAATATTGTAGTTAAAGACCTTTTTTGTTATTAAATCACTTTTTAAATAAATAAATTATGCATAATTGTCAACATTATAAATTTACTTTCAACAGCAGAAAAAAACTTTTTAGTGCATTGGGCAAATTTTTGCTGCCACATAAGTAAAGCACATAATTCAAACAAAGGCAATGCTGTAAATTTCAACGTATTTTCATTATGTTTATTTCTTTTTTTTTATAAATAGAGAACAACCTCATTCATTACACTTTATTATTGGCTAGTATCTACTTTTTATATTATAATTTTACATTATATTGAAAATAAAAAATTAATTAATTGGTAAATAATAATAATATAAATAGCAGAAAAATTATTACCATTAACCGCTTAAAATTCTTATTAACAAAGATTTTATTTAATTTTCAACATGAGAGACAGTTATTTAACTATTATATCCAATTTCTCTAATCAATTTCAAAATTGCACTTAAGCACTTTAAAATAGTTTAGAATCTTTATCATATTTTTTTTAGTAATAATAATGATATTTTCTTTATTTTAATAGTATTATTAACAACAATTATTCCTTTTTTTTCATCTTTATTTAATAATCAATAAAATTATATAGGTTGTTCATTATTGATAGATTCGAAATTTTAAAAAGCAATTTATTTTCATTGCTTTTTTATAATAGTTTAATAAAATTAAACTAAATAAAAAAGGTATATGATTATAAATAAATAATTAAATAAAAATGTAGGTGAATTTTAAATAAAATATACACAATTTTTGTTTTAATAAATAAAAAATATTACTAATTTTTTTTTTTAAACAGTTATACTAGAATTAATACGAAATATATATGTACAGATGTGACTAATGTTTTACTTATGAGTTATTAACTTTATGGTCCTGCTATGTAAATGTAATGAATGATAAAACACAAGAAAATTATCAAAGCGGTTGAATGTAATAATGTCACCTTAATGTAGTCCACAATGGCTACTATAGTTTTTCAAAATAGAAATATGAGAGAAAGAAAAGGAATGTAATCCCTATGTTATACATGTATAGTCTACTCTATATTAATAAGATTACTGAATTATATTTACTACTTTTAATTTGATTCATTAGCTGATCTTTGCCATTAAAAATTATAATTTTAATAAATTTGGTTTTGAATATCATGACTCAAGTAATGTTGTTTGTTTTCCGATCGTTGATATCTATTTACGAAATTCTCCATAACCAGATGATTTGTCGTAAAAATGTTCCATTGTTTTGAATATACAACGTATCATTGATGCCTCTAAATTGTATTGCTTTTTAAAATGGTTTCACTAATTAATTAAATCATTCTACTGATACAATGATTAAGCGCTGAGTCACTGAATTTTTTATGTTCCTAATTTATTTCGGTGTAATGTCGACAATTGGAAAATTCATTTTCACGTAAGTGAAGGTCATTCAATTGTAAAATAATTTACAGCTAAAGCATGTAAATTATAGCAATATATGCTATCATTTTTTATGCTATATTCAAGATCTTTTAATTTTTTCATTAATTTTTTATATTTATTGTCTTTATCACTTTTTCTACAATATCCTAAATTAGTAGGAAACTATTGCATTTTAAAATTAAAAAATTGTTCGGGATCTTTTTTATTATTATACGAAAATTATACATAGACTTAACTCCTTTTGCAAATCGATTTAAAAAAAGTTAATACATTGAGTTATATTGATGCGACTGTGGCCACGAATGAAGCCGGGTGTTGAAAATTTAGAATTTGTGGCGGCGAATCCTCAAAATAGATAGAATCGACAGCCATTTTACAATTTTAAATTTAAAATATGGAAAAATTAATAGAATTATCGCGCAACTGCGTAGCGCAATTATAACTCGACGCGATACTCGGTAGTTTGTGGCTGTCGTAGTGGTTTGTTGTGTAGCGTAATTATAACCAAGTCATTATTAAATTTTTGACAATTTCCCTGTTTTAACACCATATTTTTTGTGACATTTTTTTTGTTTTTACATTTTTAACGCTTGCCATAAAATAATTAAAAAACACAATGCTAGGTCGAAACCATTATGCAAATTTCTATTTAAACTTTTTCCCGTTTCTTGAAGATTCCCGTTTCTGAGAATTATTTTAAATTTGTCAATTTCATCCCATGCTTTATTATTTATTGCATAGAAGATAAATACGTTGCGTTTTTTGGAATTTTCGCATCGTTTCGAAAAATCAAGGTTGCACCGTATTTTAATTTAATGTTATTCTGAGTTTAAATTAAAAAAGTTTGTTGCCTAATACATACTATCAATTACCAAAAAAGCATATGCTGAATGGTTAGTTTTTAATTATTGACAATTTCAAATGATATTTGTTTATTAGAATTGGAAAAAAAACACAAAATAATATATAGCTATGATATGCTAAATAGTTATTTATTTATAATAAAATTTTTTCATTAATTTAAGTATACACATAACAATACTACAAATATAGTTAATTTTGATTATTTATTTATTAATAATTAAAGTGATGAAATAAAGCAATTTCATTATAAATTTAATGTATTAATTTTTCAATGGGTTTTAATATAAATTAAAATATAATAAAATAAATTGCATTAATTATAAAATATGCATCAAAATTAATCATTGAAAAATAATGATGTGCTAAAATGATTCTTGTTTTAATAGAATTTATTTTTTATACATTTGTAATTATTATTAATGAAGCGCTGTTGTTCGTTCATCAGACAACAGTTAAATAGCCCATATACATTCCCATAGGTGGGTATATTTTTTTCTGGTATTTTTAAAATTAGAAAATATTGTAATAATTAATAATTTGAATTATTTTTATAAAATTAAAAAAGAACTATTTAGCAGAGCGTGGTTTCGATCCACGGACCTCTGGGTTATGGGCCCAGCACGCTTCCACTGCGCCACTCTGCTTCTTTGAAGCCAATAATTAATCTTTAAATAATTAAATCCCTATGTATGGATTTATTTAAAAATTTTATTTTTAAATGGTTTAGGTTTTGGAATCCTTTTTAAAAAATTCTTCAGCCAAACTTTACATATATTTGGAATATAAATGGTTTTCCTTTGTTCATTTTCAGTTTTTTGCCAGTTATTTTAGCTATTGTTACTGCTTTGCTTACTCATAATATAAAAGTAGAAAAAAACTCAATGGATGCAAATCCACAAGCCACTAAAAATACATATTCACTATAGAAATTTGTAAATTTCGTTATTTTGGTAAGTGTTGTTCTGTATATTTTACTTTTCTTTTATGTTACTTTTTCCATAAGTGAAATAAATTCTACGTTATGTAACAAAAATAAAAAAAAATATATAAAATCTGTTTATTTATAGTCAGAAATTCATGTCAAAATGTTTTAAATTCATAACAATTTTTTTTTTCTGCAAGAAGCAAAACAACAGAAAGCTTCTTATCTCTAAGGATTTATTGTCATGAAATAAGTTTTTCTACTAAAACTGATTTTGTTTATTGATTAAATAATTAAATCACGTTTACACAATAACTCAGTGTGCAGATTTCGTATTTTTATTTATAAATTGTCAATAACAAATTCAAATAATTTTGTAACAAAGTGTCCCACGTACTGTGCACTTTTGGTGAAAATTAACAATTTTTATTACTAAATAAGCTTTTATGTATTAATTGCTTAATTATAGGAAGCGCCTAAGAATATTAATAATTTCTAATAGGTCTTAAAAAGAATTATTTATGGTCCCACCATAAAACAGACAAACACTTAATATAATATTACTCTCCATGTTGTCTTAGGGTGGAATTGTGTCATGAAAAATAAAACTTTTTTTTTACAGATATAAGCATTTCTGTTTTACAACCCAAAAAAACATAAAACAATAATAAATAATATCCGGTATACAAACAACAAAAAAGCATGAACCATGAAAGCTTATATAAAACTTTATATTTTTATTAATAAAATGAAATTTCATTTTCAATTTTTTTCCTTTTAATCAAATCATTTATGGCTGCATAAAAATGGTTATTTTTACCTAAAATGAATTTAATTATTATTACATTTAACTAAATTCTACACCATAAAGTTATTTATAACCTTTTTTGATTCATTGTGCTATGCTTAGCGATAGAAGAAAATTTATAAAAAATTTGCTTATAAAATTTTATTTACAAAATAATTGAATCAGGAAAAATGATTTAGTTCATTAAAATGTCTAGACAGGCCTTGACAAGGTTGCCACCGACTCTTGTAACACAATTACTTACAAATTTGTAGTATAGTAAATGGATAATATTTAAAAACTGGTATTGAGCCAAGGACCTCTTGGTTATGGCCTCAATATACTTTTATTGCCAAACTTTGAGTCCTATTTCTTACCCGGGAATTTTAGATAGAGCATCTTAATTAAATTTAAAATAATGGTCAAAACAGATAATAGATAGAAAATTAAAAATTAATTAATAGCTTAATAGCTATTGATTGTGTAGTTCTGTTTCAAAGAAATAACAAAAGCAATGCGAAAATGTATGTATCGCCCACAAACAACATAATGTAATATGAACATAAGATAAGAAAATTAAATTAATTTAACAAAGTTTTTGCGTTTTTTTTTTGTTTTTAAATTCTAAAGGATAGTAGATTAGAGCTTATGAAGAAAATACTTAAATCTCAAAAGAAAACGAAACGATTTTAACAATTTATAAATTTTACTTGCTGCTGTTGACATCATTTTAGTTCGAATGTTGTCACTTGAATACTAAAATGTTATGTAAATTAAAGTTATTAAGCTCAGCATCAATGATATTTTCATGACAGATTGGCTTGAATTAGAGAAAAAACATTTCTTTTTTGTTTAATTAAAAAAAAAATTAATTAATAACTTTTTATGTTAATAATTTAATTTTCACAAAACAAAAAACAGCTATTTTATTGTTACTTTATGATTTAAGTTATAGTTTCTTTGGCTAATAATAATCTTATTAGTGTGAAAATTAAAAGAAAAAATATTTAAATTTAATATGTGTTCATTTTTATCTCTTAATTGCGTTATGCTACATACAACATAATACTGCAAAATAAGCATACAAAATATAAGTTAAATAAAAACCATATAATTGTATTGCATTTATCAAACATTTTTTATTGTTTTAAATCGACAATTTATTTATTTTAAAATACCAGAATTATTTGTTTGTTTGAGGAATGCCTAATTGTTCAATGTAAATGATTAATCCAATTGTTCAGAATCAACATTAAATTGTTAATTCGCATTTATTGTTGTTATCATAAATAATTATTTTTAAATACATACTTTATTTTAAAACATAAAATTTGTTTTATTACATTAAATTTAATTTAATTTAATTTAAAAGCAAATAAGGACGAAAAAAATAAACACATTTTCAAATTAATGTTAACAAAATAAACATTTTAATTCACATACTGAGCTGTGTTTGCGAACGTTAAACAATTATTTTATTTTATTTATTTATTTTTGTTATGCAAAAAGCCAGAAGAATCAAACAATAGTTAAATATTTTAATTTTATATCAAAGGTTATACATTTTTTCTCTGTTATTCATTTTAATTTATGTAGACCGGATAAAACTATTTAAATTGTATAAATAAAAAAAAAGATAATACTTGAAATAGTATTCTTTTCGTTCAAATACTCAAATCACGTCCAGTCCTTAATACATATTAACATACATGCTTCACTTGTTAGGTACACAAAAATAAAAGCTAAATGTGATAGAGAAGTTTAAATTAGTTCTTTTGATACAAAAGAAAAAAATTACTATTAGAAGTTATTTCAATTGGAAACTAAATATTCTTTCCATTTCAAAAGCTTTATTAATTTTACAATTTATAAATATTTAATATTTTTTAAGAATATTAAATTCTAAAAAAATCAAGTAAGTGAATTAAAAAAGTTAAATAGGTTACTCTGTCAACAATAATAAGAAAAAAAAATGTTTTTTATTGGAACTGCATTAAACGAATTATTATATAGAGTGAAGATAGTATTTTTATCTTAATAACATTAAAAGATTATGCATGACTGAGTTGCTACATGACAGAAGTTTTGCATAATTTTTCAACATCATTTGTTATACTGCTTGTTTGTGTATTTTTAACAATTGTATAAAAGGTTATATAAAAACAGAAATAAAAACCCCGAGTAACATATTTTTCATGAAAAATAAATTCTTCTTAAAAAAAGATATTCACTAAAATCGATGTACCTTTAATCCTCTTAAATAAAATTTCATCATCATTTCACTCTTGGTAGAAAAAATTATTATATAGCGAGATTGTATCTTTATGATATTGAAAAAAAAAATCTTGAAAAATCTATTTATTTGATTTGTCATTAGTTGTTTTTTTTTTAAAGTTCGCTAATTGGAATAAGCATTCTTATATCGAATTCCTTCATTTTAATCAATAATACTAAACGATATTCAGATCTTAAAAATTATGTTTTGACGGAGTTGCTGGAAAATGACTTCATTTTATCAACGGTTTTTGTTTTGTTTATCTGATGTTCATATTATTAATTTTAAGATTATGTTAAAGAGAGAAGATGTTGCTTTTGTAACAAATACTTATCACTAGATTTAATTTATTTGTTTTTGTCCGTCTAGTGACTTCGTCGTTTTTCTTTATTTAAACTGCTACTTTGACTCAAACTCAGTACAGAACGCACGCGCAAAAACAATACCAGCTAAAAGTGTAAAAAGTGAGACGAGATATTTAGGTGACAAGTGTGTTTTTTATACAGAAACAAAAAACTCTGAAGATGAAAACTAGCTTTCAATACGCGTCAATTTAAATAAAAAAAAACGACGAAGTCACTTAACGGATAAAAAAAAAATAAATTGATTTTATCATAGTGACTGGACACCAAAATCACCCTAAAATGTATTTCACTAGATTTGTTTAATATATATTTGTTTTAATTTTTGTGTGTTTCTGTCATAATTAAATTATTCATATTCATATTCATTATCAACTCATTAACTAGAGCATGTGATTTAATAAAAATAAAATGTCAGGCAGTTAATTTAAATTTTAACATAAACTTTTAAAAACTTGTAAGTAAACTCATATTACTTACTCTTAATAAATTAATAATTCAGTTTTGAGTTTTTTAATCTTTAAAACATTAAAATTTCTAAGCAAGATTTTTTAGTGTGAAACCTATGTATTTGCAATAAAAATCATAAATTACACATCAAATGCATGTTGTGGTTCAATAATCTAGTTAAATCATGTGTGAAAATATATTATCATTTCCGTAATTGAACGACTTGCTTAAAAGAAGGCAAAAAATCAAAAAAAAATCAAAAAATAGAAATATAAACAGCATTGTCATATAATAAAATATAATGTCCGGAAAAGGAATATGCTTTTAATGGCAAGGTTCGTTCTGATGATGCTAAAAGCTTGCTGATATTCTTATTTATAAAAAATATTCTGTGAAGGAAACATGGACGGAAATAGTTGATATAAAGATAAACATTTATCCTATATAATTTTTGTTATTTTTTTATCAAAGAAAACATTTTTATTGCAAGTTTAAAATAAAAAAAATCTGTAAAAAACTTTTAAAAAATAATTAACTGGTTAGAGAAAAAAACTTATTAGAGCAACAGCAGCTATGACAAGTTAAATACAAAATTTTCTTAAATGGTTTCAATTTAAATGATGATTTGAAATGGTTTAATAAAGTTGTTTTTATTTTACTTTTGGGATAACACTTAAATTATATTTATAAATATTTAATCAGGGAGAATTTTAAACAAGTCTCCTTATAGTAGGTAGTATATCTCAAACGATTATCCTTTTTGTTTAATTTTAAAATCATAATGTCTAAAAGCCTTTGATAAAAAAGAAAGAAAGTAAATCCTGTTGTTAAAAAGTCCACAAGCCTACGTATTAACTTGTTAAGAGATTAATAATTATTCGTTATATCTTGCTAAACATTAGAAGTCAATCAAAATACGTTATTTTAAATTTTAATTATTTAAATTTTTAAAACTCCGACTTACTACATTCTAAAATGAAAAAATATTTTATTTCCAATCTTTTTATTTAACTTTTTTCTAACACATATATCGAAACCTATGCAATCTATGTATATATTTTATAGATTTAAAATATAGTGCCAAGCGATACTCATTTTGATTTTTTATTAGTTTTCCGCCATTGGCATCTTAAAAACTCAATTTTTCATTATTTATGTAAGCATAATTAATTATTATATACTTTGCTACCGCACCGCTTACAACAAAATTGAAGAAAAATAATGAGATCGAAAACTTTATTCAATTTTCGACATTACTTAACTTATTTTAACAGTTCATAATTTTTTTCTAGAAAGTTTTTCCTATTTGTTTCCTTTTTGTTGGTTTTATTTTTGCATGCGAAAATAAATTTTCCGACTAAAAAACAAACTTTTCACTTATTTACAAAAAAGAAGAAGTTATTAGATTTTGTTTAAAATTTCATTAAAAATATTATCTCGGTTCTTCTTCTACATTTTTTCCATTCTACATTTTTTACGTTTATGATAAATTGTTCAAATTACTTTGATTAATAAAATTGTGATTATATTTTTTCTTTATGTTATGTGAGATTAACACAAATTTTTGCTTCGGAAAGTTCTCGTTCTTTTTTACATTATAAAATAAAAATAAATTAAACTTTTTAAACTTTTGTTTGTAAACTATTGCTGGATAAAAATATTTTTTTAATTGTTTTTTTTTCTTTTTGTAAATTATGATAATAGAAATTAATTTAATGGATTTTTTTGTAGAGAAATTTTGAAACAAAAAATTTGTGTGACACCTAGAGATAAGAATAATTAAGGCATTATTAGCATAATTTTGTCAATAAACACATTTCTCTACTGAACACTTATGTAAATTTATTTATTTAATTAATTCTTTACTTTTATTTTATTATTGGATGCATCAAAAACCGGACGAAGGCGAATAAAAGTTATGCAAAGTGAAATAAATAATAATCAACGGTTAAAACTGTGAACTTTTTACACCAGTAAAGTGTGAGTAAAGCATAGTAAAACATATTTATTGTCCTGACAACACATTGTACGTAGTTCGCATAGTATTTTTTAAAATAAAACAGAATTAAATAAAATTTTATGGAACAGAAGATAGTGTTGTGATATATATTATAATAATAAATAATAATAATAAAATATAAAGATAGCAGAACGAAGAAAATATAATAATAAAAATGAAGTGAAATGTGATATTTTTGATTATTTATTGTATAGCATTGAGGTTTGGCGCAATTTTTTCTGACAACTACATATATATTTTACAATAAAGCATAAATTTTCTCTTGGTGACTGTGTACATTTTTTAAAAACAAATTTACATTTATAATTTAATTTAAATTTAATCATCATCCTGGTTATGAGACATTATATCTTTATTAAATATTCTTGCATTTTATTTGTGTTATGTATTTACGAAATGGTATTTTTGATACCATTCTTAGTTTTTTGTTTAATAATAACAACTTAAAATAGAATGAAGAGTATTATTTATGCTACTTATGCTATTTTTGCTTTAGAAAATTATATTTTATCAATATTAAGTAAGCAAATAAAATATAAATTAATGTTTTAATTCAAATATGGCTATAAATAATAAATTAAAATATATTCTTTTTTAATAAGAGTTTAACAATAGTGAGGATTATATGCAGTCAGAGAAAAAAATGATGAAAAAAAATATGTATTTCTATTTATAAATCAAATCTTCAACATTGTATTTGTTATATTAAAACGTAGTTATTAAGTGGTGTCATATTATCGGTATCATTTGATGAGTAGAACATAATTAATGACACCATAAAAAACAGGTAAACAGTAAACCTGATTCGTCATATAAATATAAGTACAGATAATCATTATTTGCAAAAGGTGTATAATTTGTTACATAATCTGATGGTAAAATAAAATAAAATTAAAAACATATCTTTACTTTGTATTATTGAAAGAGATTTTTAGAAAAATATAATAGTAACCAAGCGGAACAAAAATCTATTAACGTGAAACGAAATAGTTTGATTTTAATGAGATGTTTTTAATTGATTATACTTTTGTGTAGCAAATTTCCTTCTTTAAAAAAGCATCTATACATACAGATACCATTATATTCTGCAAAGGAAAAAAAAGAAGAAAATTAATACATGTACATAATGACAATAATTAAACAGCCAAAGGTTACATGAATTTTTAATTATAGTTTAAAAAAATATGAAAACAATGAACAAGTCAAAGTATAAATATTCTTAATGAAAGGAAACACAGAATATTTTATTTATTTTGTTTGTTTTAAAATATTCATAGGTAAGGTTATGTTTAATTTTTAATGAAATAAACTAAAATAAGCTTCGTGTATCTAAGATTTTTGTCTAAGTTTAATTACATTTAGAAATTTGTCATATTTATTTAACAAAATTAAATACTTATTTAAATGTTGTACTGGCGTTTTTATGTCATATACATTTACTAAACGTATTTTTTAACAATTATATAAAAAAAAATTAGTAAATTATTTTTTGTTTTAACATTTGTTAACTAATAATTTTGGTTTTTAATTACAAAGAGTTTTAATAAAATCTCTATGGTCTACGAAAGAGTGTAGAAGAAAACCAATTTCTATTTGATTGGGGTAGCAGGTAAATTTGTTTTTTACTTTAATAATAACGAGCGGCATTTTTAATTGAGTTTTTTTATATAGACTAGCTGACATTGCCCAAAGAGAAACACTACACGGTAAGTAGCAAACGTTAGCTTAACAGAGAATAATACCAAAAAGGGCTTTTGTTCGAAACAATTAAAAAAGAAAAAAAAAACAACAACAAACATTCTTTTTCTATTATCAAAATGACCAAAAGGTGAAAAAGATAAATATATATATTTATAGATGATTTTACAGACGACATATGAATAATGACGATACTTGAAACAAAAATGTAATATTCTCTTCCATTGAAACATCAAAAATCAAAAAATAATTTTTGTTAAATTGTTTTAAATTAAAATGTTTTTCTTAAAAAAACATAATAAAATATGAATGCACTTCATCAGTGTCATACAATTTATTTATTTATTTTGTCTACTGGTGTCTCGTACTTTAGTTTTGTTTGTGACTTTTGCCATTTTTTAAATGTTTTGCAAAAAGGTTTTTTTAGCTTCATCAACAATTGAAGCATGGCGCAAATTCTAATTAATTAATTAAAACAACATAATATAAAGAAAAAAATAATCTTTTATAACTTTTTCATTATTTTTTTTTTTTCTTTTATTGTTGACTTTTGATTCAGTACGCTTGATTTTTTTTATATTGTTTACTTGGCTGTCTAATAGAAATAAGTTGATAAAGATTTATTGATGACACAAGTGAAGGAAACAAAATGCAAAATCATTACCGAAGATTTATTATCTCATCTCGAATTTTTCTTTTTCTTATTATAATTATTATTATTATTATTTTATTTTTATTTTCAATAGTAAGTTTGTTCATTTAAAATACTATGAAATATGAATTAATTTTCATAATAAAAGAAATATCTAAAAAATAAATTGAATAATAAATAATTTATCAGAAATATAAGAACTTATAATAAAATTGTAGAAAAAATTATATGAAAATGTTGCTTTATATATGCTTATTTATCATTTTTAATGCACTTTTTTATAGATAAGAATAGCAAATCTATAATGACTTTTTTTTATTTATAGAATAAATTGACATGCTCAAGATTTACAACGTATAGTTAACGTGTGAATAGGTTACACTTTAATATTTAAATCGACTAAGGTATTTGTGGACATTCGGTTCAATAATTGGAGGTTATAGTGACGCTTGTCAGTAACGTATAACACTTTTTTGCAGTAAGTATGTATAAAGATTAAATTTTGCAATTTAGATGTTTGCTCTAGTGTCTCGTATACTTTTTTTTGTATTACGATACTTCCGAAAACTCACATGAACACACATTGCGATTAATTTTATAAAAAAATAGTTAGATCCATTAATGATTCAAATTTAAATAATTCAATCAACTAAATAAATCTTCAATTTACTTAACTTTTGCTTATTTTAATAAAATTAATTTTAAAATTATATAATAATAAACTTTTTATAGTATTATAAATTTTTTGTTTTTCTAAAAACCAATGAAAGTCTTATTAATTTTTCAAGATGTTGATCAAAGACCAGAAATGGCAAAACCGAAAGCACCTTATCAAGCTCTATTACATCTATAACAAATAATCTTAAGTACCTAGTAATAATTATTAAGCTGAATAAAAATAATAATATAAGTAAGAAAAAAAATTTGCCAAACAAAATTTGCTAAAATAAAATAAAATTATTATCAGCACAATACATATGTTTCGATATTGATAAAAAACAAGGTTAATGATAAAATGTTACATTTACAATTTTTTTTCTTTAGTGTGCGTTATAGATGCTTGCGTTGAATGTTGAAGACTTTTTTGTCTTTAAAAAACTCAATTATTTTCATACATATTCTTCTGGGAAATATCATTTCATTGCTTACTTTGAGACAAGAAAAGAGTTAAGCGCAATAAATGTAACCGTTTTGAAAAAAAAACATTAATTATTTCTATAATATATTTGAATTTATATTTTATGTAAATTCTGAAGTAGCTAAAGTTTAACAACTTTTATATATAAAAAATTGGTTAGAGAATTTCTCACATTATATAAGCATATAAATTTAATATTTAAATTAATAATAATCATTTGTGTCTTTTTGTATGGGTATGTGTGTGAATGAGTGTAAATTTTGTTATTTGTAACCAAATTTTACAATATGATAAAACTTTAACCACAAATTTAACAACCAACTTAACTCTATATAATAATTTTACATTTTAGATTATCTTTACGCTTTTATACTAGTATTTTATTTAAATGTATTATGTTTTATTAATATATTATATGTATATATTATCTCTTTTATGTGCATAAATTTATATACTGTCTAATTCAAAACACTGCTTTTGCCTTCTGCAAAATAATTCAATAAAGTTTAACATGATTTAGTATTTTGTGGACAATATAATGGAAAAAATTTATATTTGCTACTGTGTTTTATACTACTTTACCTTACCTTACTTTACTTTACTTTACTTTACTTTACTTTACTTTACTTTACTTTACTTTACTTTACTTTACTTTACTTTACTTTACTTTACTTTACTTTACTTTACTTTACTTTACTTTACTTTACTTTACTTTACTTTACTTTACTTTACTTTACTTTACTTTACTTTACTTTACTTTACTTTACTTTACTTTACTTTACTTTACTTTACTTTACTTTACTTTACTTTACTTTACTTTACTTTACTTTACTTTACTTTACTTTACTTTACTTTACTTTACTTTACTTTACTTTACTTTACTTTACTTTACTTTACTTTACTTTACTTTACTTTACTTTGCTTTAAAAAATAGAAAAAATATAAATCAAATATCAAAATATAATAAGCTTTAAAGCACTCTTCGTATGTTTTACGATTTTTAACGATTTCTTTATCTACGTTATCGTAAATTTTCCTAATTTTAATTGAATACGATTAATCTTTATTTGGTTAAAAAATATTTACTATCTATGTTTTTCTTGATAAAGAATGTAAACTATTTGACTATAAATAGCGAACTTAAATATTTTTATGATATTTTGGGTTAAGGGTGAAATATTTTGTTATGAGTTTTGTTTCTTGGCATTTGTGAATATTTGTTTGTTTTATGCAGTTAGTAAGGAATTTCATTAAGTTAATTAAAATAGAAACTTATGTTCAATGAAATAGTGAAACAAAAAGTTTTCGTGACAGAAATAATTCTAACATATCTGTTTATCATTTATTATTAACTGTTCAGGGACATGATAGTTCTGGTTTGACAAAAGAAATTATTATTAATCAAAATAGTTTTTGTTTTAAGAATAATGTTTTCATGTTTTTTACAATTATTATATAATTATTATTATTAAGTTAAAATACATCAAATATTTTTGTCAATTTGATTGTAAATTTATATTTAAAAATCTAAAATAAAATTAATAAAATTTTTATTATTCCACATAGATTTATTTTGTCTTAAAAGTGAAAAATATTAAATTGTGGCTCGAGTACGTGGCTAAAGAGGTTTTTCAAATATATTTATGGAAATTTATTTTCCATTTTAATCAAAGATATAGCTATAATTAATATTATAAATATAAATATAATTATATGTTGAATTATAATAATCATGAAACTATTTTAAAGACATGATAATTCATTTTTCAAATAAATAATATCATTGACAATACGAGAAGCGACTAAAATTAGCAAAGCAATCATTAATAATCAAAAAACAAAAAAAATTTCGTTATTTTAATAGCAAAAATCGTGAATAAAATTTAGATTTTTAATTTGTAATTGTTATTAAATTGACATTAGTATCTTTAAATCATAACAAAAATAATCTTATTATCTATGTGCACGTAATTCAGCTTAATGTTCAATCAATGACACATTGATAATATCATTGTACAGTGAATATTAAATTAGTTATTCAATCACAGATAACTTTAATAAAATTCAAATTAATTCATTAAAAATAAATGATGTAGGTTACCATAATTAATTTGCAAATCAATTTTTTGCATATAATTATTATAATTGCAATCATAATTATTATTAATGAAGATTATGATATAGATTTATATCACTAGATATATATAATCCACTTATAATAATTGTTTATGTATGTTTTGTTTTAATAATCCAGTAATAGCAAATTTAGTAGATGAAATAATAGTTATAATCATTATGCAAATTATATTATTTTAACTATAGCAATAGACTATATATGTATAGCATATAGCAATTATATTTAAGCAAATAATGGTGTTGAAAAGATAAAGACAATGTGCAATTAATTTGAAATTTAATATTATGACGTATTTAATTTAATTAATATTGTCTGTTTTACTGGGAAATATGGTTTACATTTATGTAAATAATAAAACAATTGGGATTTTGTGCAATTTCAGGTGGGAGTAATTGCAATACACCGCGTTATGAAATAATTAATTATAATATTATGTGCAATCATTTTAGGCATAAAATTCAATTATTAATAAAAATATAAGATATACCCAAAATAAATAATCTACATTTTACAGTTACGTAAGAATAATTTAAACATTAATTGGCATTATTTGCAACTGTATCTAACAGAACATCTTTATCTGCATATAAAATGAACTATAACTGTAGTTCGTTTATATAAAGAACAATTTACTAATTAAAAAATCCATTTAAAACAAAACTGCCTCATTTTTAAATTTGTAAACTACAATATGACTTTATTTACTTTTTGACCAATTAATAAGATTTTCATTGAGGTTCACAATTAGGTCAATATGGTAAATTTTGAACAACAAATAAGAAAATTTGTGCTTTGTAAGCGTAAATAGTATTTTACATCAAAACGAAACGAAAAAAGGAAATTGATTGAAATTCGGATAAAATAAATATAAAAGGAAACAAATTCGGTAAGTATTTCATTTTGAATGATTAAAATTCAAAAGAAAAATATCTAATGTTAATAGAATAACATTTTTGCCTATGTCAGCAAAAATAAAATTATATTATGCTATATTTTTGGATTGATCGAATCAAAAAAAGGAAATCTGTCACAATCATATAATACTTGAAAAGGAAGGATTTCATATAAAGATTGAAAATGATATTTAAATAAACTACATCGAAATTATTACGTCAAAAAAGTGTGTTCGAACTTCGAATAGAGATACTGTGAGATAGTAGTAAGAGTTTGCTGTAAATTTGCAATTTAGTAAAATATATTATTGCCTAATTACGTTCTTTTTCATATTTTGTGAACTTTTTCTTCTTTCTTTTACACATCAACAATATTTTAGTTTATTATTAAACTATAAATTCTATAATCAATATTAGAATTATTGATTTATAGAAAAACGTATAAAATTACCATTACCTTTTCTTTTTTTTTATAATAAAAAATACTCAGAAAGCAAATGTCAAAATTGTATTGAATTCCCGTCATTCAACATGAAATATCCTTCCGTAACATTATTAAAAATTCTTTTAATATATTTTTGACATATTTTCCGTATATTGTAAAAGCAAAATATTGAAAAGAAAAATTTAAAAATTCATACATTTTTTTTAAGTTATTTTAAATATGCAAAAATTTTTGCCAAGGATAATACTTTTATATCATAATTTAAAATAATAATAATAATAATATAAGTATATAGGGACTGAAAATTTACCGGACGTTTAATTTACCTTTATTAAATGGTAAAAAATTTGTCACATTACCGGTTCACGATATAAATGCAAAATTAAATTTAAGGAAAATATGAAAAGCCTAAAATTTAATGTTTAGCATTACATTGCCATTGCAATTAAATAATACAGAAACTTTTTAGTTAAGACAAATTATCGCTATTCATTGTTACGTGGGACAATGAAAAAAATTATAATTCTAATATTTTCATTAAGAGAATACTACAAAGTTCAATACCAAGTGAATAAATACATACTTGTTGTTGTTATAAGTACTATAATATATATTTTTATAAATAATTATTAATACAAATTAAAATATTTAAAAAATAAACACTCACTGGGCGCTTAGTTCACTGGCTGGACCGTTGAATATTTCTTCAGCAGCAACCACATCCACCGACAAGTGATCGCTGAGGTCCAGCTATACGTTTAACTGCAAAACAGCGGCATAGTGCGTTGGCAAAGATTTCTTAATAATAATGTTATATTTGCATATATGCGTAAACGTATACATAATTTAAGTTTATTATTTTTCTCAAAATGAAGTGTTTACAAAATATTTGAATTTTGATGTATACAAACTTTATTTTCAAAGACAGGTTTGTCATTCTATGGCATATATTTGATACAGAATATTTATAGATGTGTAATATGCATTTATTAAATGAGAATGCGTAAAATAAATATTTTTTAAGCATTGGTGCCAAATCATATCGTTATATGTTCGTGTTTTAATTTTTACTGTTTTTCTGATAAATTTTAAAATAATTACCGGTGATTTTAAGATAAATTTTAGGCGGTAAAACCAGTAAATTCATTTATCGTTTACTTTTAATGCAGTCCCTATTTGTATATTTATTCAATATAGCCAATCCAAATGACAATATCTTCAACTACTATATTGAATTACATAAGCTTCACAGTTGCTATTAGTCTTATAATTACTACTTTAAACTTCTTTTAAAGCAAAAAAACACTCATTTCTGCAATAACGTTATTAGAAAAGTTTTCAATGTCAATAAATATTTAATAATGTTTTACAACTCGAATTATAAAATCGAATAGTTTTGATTCAAAGAATCATTTTGAATTTTATGTAATTAGAATAAATACAGATAAGCAGTACATAAAATAAATATTATATTTATATGTATTACTAAATAACCAATTAAATAAATAAACCAATTAAAAATCATTTGATCTAAATAGATTTTTTTTAAATTTAATTTAATTCCATAAATTTTCAATTCTTAATATAATTATATTAATATATTATATTGTTAATATAATATTAAAAGATTATTACCTTGACATTGATTATGTTTATACATAATTAAATTTAATGTGAAGCAGTGGCGTTGTGTCATACAAGCGAAGAGATGCTAAGCAAAACAAAGGTATTTGGAATTAAAAATTGGAAAAAATAAAGAATAATTTAAAAATTAGTATTTTTTTTTAATTCGCAAAAAAATTCTAATTTTCAAAGAAAACTTATGAGTTCATATTTCAGATCACTTCATATTCGCTAACAAAATTCATGTTTAACGTCGGGTTTTGTAGATCGTTGGGTTTGGAAGATCGTAATAAAATTTTGTTTATTGCTAATTATTTTTAAATTGTAGTGAGAAATGCATTTGAATTTGACTTAAGTTTCTGTAAAGTTATCTAACTTTTTATTTTAACTCTCATATTGTGCCAGTTCCTGGAAAAAACGGCCCGTCATCACGGCGCAATCGGCAAAAAAGAGCTAGTGATTTGCATAGAAAATAAAATTGAAAAATTGCATTTCTCTCAAATTAAATACATTTTGGGGCCTAAAATTTTACTCATTTGGATGCTACAAAAAATTGCTTCACCAGGCAAGTAATATATGTATATAACACAAACAAATTGAAGTAAACTTAATGCAGATTGAATATGATTCTATGCTTTATAGAATTTAATGTATCTTATGTATTCTTTTTTTTTAATTTGCTCATGGCAAATGAAAAGTTGATTGTTCTGTTGATTGTTGACACATATCAATTGCATTATTTAAAGTAAAGATTATTAAATTATTTTAAATAATTGTTAATTATTGTATTACAGTTTAGAATAAGTCTTGTACAACGTATTTTACTGATAAATTATATAAAACAAACAACTGGGTAGCGGGATGCAAATTATTAAAATAATATTTTGCTGGTCATGCCTAATGTTTTCAGTAGACCAGTATGGATTTTCCGACTTAAATAACATTCACAAAGCATGCATAAGTCAGGCATTTTAAAGTTTCAAAATAATATAAAATGCGTGCCAGTATTATCTAAGTTTACTACAATAACGATAAAATAATACTAAGCGCAATACTAACAGACGTTGTTCTTTGAATATCAGGAGCAAGTTTTTAGATGCCATTTTGAAGGAAAGGGTTCTATTAATAGTGGAAAATATATTACCCTCTTTTTCCGTTATATGCCGCGGCTTGTTAGTGAAAAAAAGTTTTTTTTTTTCAAAAATAGGCTTAATAAAGGAGTGCGGCTTAATAAAGGACTGCGGCTTATACAAGTTCTTAAAATTTTATTTGGCTATAATAAATATTTTTTTTTAATATTACCTTAAATTAAATAAACGAAAATTAAAAAAAAATTTGTTTGTTATTATTAATTATTAGAATATTATCATTATTATTTAAATTATTAAATTTAATCACTAAACAACAAAAAAACTTGACTTATGTTGTAAAAATAAAAAACTCTATGTTATATTTACCGCATTGAGTAAATAAATGCAATGATACAAATAATAATACAAAAAAATTATAGTTACAAAAATTGAGCGTAACGATAGTTTATTTGCCTATGTAAATTTAAGAAAATTTGGTAAATGGATGAGTATAACTGAAAATCTTCCTGTATATTAAACTCTATGCATAAAGAAACAAAAAGAGAAGATTTGTTTTATATATGACTTTCTTATTGCGTATATGATCGCTTAGTGTTGTGTTGTTTTTAAATACTTATACTTGCCTAAAAATACTTTATATCTAAATCTAAATCATATATATAAACAAAAAATTAAATATCGTCAATAAGTCTATGACAAAAAAAATAACTCTATGACTTATAAACTAGAAAACGAATATAAACTTCATGTTCGAATAATTAATATTCGGTAATGATATCAAAAAATATCCGAATACTCGGATACCTAAAATTAAACAAATTATCCGGATAATTTGCTATCCATATACATAAATCAAAATTGAATTTACATAATAAAATAAAAGTAATATACAAATTTTTGTTCTCTACAATTACATCAAGAGATGCCAAGCCTATAGTATACGTGTACAAATAAAAATTTATTTTTGATTTAAAAATGTGAGTTAAACAGTCAAAAAATATTCGCGGCTTATAGAGGAACGCGGCTTAATAAAGGAGTGCGGATTATTAGAGTTTTGCAAAAACTTTTGGTAAGCAATTACCTCTAATAAGCCGCGGCTTACAAGCGGTGTGCGGTTTATAACGGAAAAAGAGGGTATTTATTTATTTATTTAGCCCGTTAAACTGGATGAGATGATTTAATTTATGACTGTATTGTTTGATTTGTTTGGCTATAGGATGTCTCTCAACTCAGTGTGCCTTTTGGCAAAGGCCTCCTCCAGTAGCTTCCATTGCTTCCTGTCTTGAGCAACTCTCCTCCATTTGGGTCCCGCAGTAAGTTTGAGCTCATCTTCCCAGCGCATTTGTTATCGTCCTCGGCCTCTCTTGCCATCTCTTGGATACCAATTCGTTGTAATCTGGCTCCACTTTTCTTGTATTGAACTCAACATATGGCCGGTCCATCTCCATTTTTGGAGGTCTATTTTTTCCAAGATATCGGTTAGTCTGGTTTTTGTTCTTAATTGCATATTGCTAATTCTATCTTGCCTTCTTGTTCCTGTCATGCTTCGTTCCATACCTCTCTGGCACTTTCCTAGTTTGTCTCTATGATATTTTGTAAGGGACCATGTTTCACAACCGTAGGTGATGCATGGAAGAATACAAGCATTGAATACTTTTCTTTTCGTTGCCTTATTGTGGTCTTTAGATTTTACAATTTCCTTGAGAGACCAGTATCTTTTCCACCCATTAGCAATCGTCTTATTTATTTATTTGGTTGTTTGGTCTTTAGGGGAGATGATCTGGCCTAAGTAGCAATATTCATCAACATATTCTATTTGTTGTCCTTCAATTTCAATGGGTTCCATTTCTGAGTTGGTCATAAGTTTCGTTCTTGTTATGTTCATTTTTAAACCCACTTTAGAGCTCTCAGTATTTAGAGTTTGGATCATTTTCTCGAGTGCTTTTGGATTTTCTTCTAGAAGAATCAGATCATCCGCAAATCTTAAGTGGTTTAGTTTTCTTCCGTCTATGTTGAGGCCTAGATTTTCCCAGTCCAGGGTGCGAAAGACTTTCTCTAAAACTGCTGAAAACAACTTTGTAAAATACATACTTTGGAAAATATATAGAGGTACAAAAGTACAGCTTCCCTTAATTTAAAAGTCTCGCCACGCCTGATGTGAAGTAACTAAAGTAAATAAACGCATTTTTCGTAATCATAAAAATATTGTAATTCTCTTTGTTCTATTTGGGGGCCGTTCATAAATTATGTCAACGATTTTTAGGCAATTTTTGACCAAAACCCATCTAAACCAACAAAATCCCAGATCTAATTGAGATCTTTATATTAAAAAATATTTTTCCCAACTACGTAACTATCGTAGCAGGGAGCGATTTGAACTCTGACCATTCTCCGATCCTACTTGTAGTACACGACAGAATAACAGAAATAGAAAAAAATCCATCCCTGGTCAATAAATTTACCGATTGGGAGGGATTTACGTATGAAGTATCAGAAATGATTGATCTGAAAGAATTAATCAAAAGTATAGAACAATTAGAAACAGAAACAGAGAAGTTTATTGTTATTCTTCAGCAAGCAGTCTGGAATAATACTCCATCAATTAAAAAAATAGTAAGATTAGAAAAAAATGGTAGTTAAGTAGATTTCCTGAATACAAAAAGAAAATCAACAATCTTTCCCAACAAATTACCAGAGCAATAAAAAAATCAACAACAGATTCTTTAATACATTCCTCGAAGGATTGTCAAATTAAAAAAGTACTTACTTCTCTATGAAAGGCCACAAAGAATCTTAAAAAGCCAACTTCACAAATATCACCGATATTAGACAATGAAGGCGGATGGGCAAGAATCAGTGAACAAAAAATTGAACTATTTGCAACCCACCTAGAGAACATATTTCAACCAAATTGTGGGGAAGATACTCTATCTCCACATATAAATCAGCAAGAAAGGGGAACCATTAAATTAACATCTCCTATTGAAGTCAGTAAAGAAATTATGAACAAAATTGAATCGAAAAAATCTCCAGGATACGATCTAATTACTGGTGAAATATTAAAAAAACTATTAAGAAAAGCAGTAATTAAATTAACAAATTAACAGTAATTAATGCTGCATTTAAACTTAAGCATGTATCAACAAACTGGAAATGTGCAGAAGTAATTATGATAGCCAGGAAAATCACCTCAAGATAAAACATCTTACAGGGCAATTTCACTATTGCCGGTTATTTCCAAATTATTTGAAAAAATACTATTAAAAAGGCTTAAGCCAATAGCAGAAAAAAATAAGATAATTCCAAACCATCAATTTGGATTTAGAAAAAAGCACTCGACTATTGATTAGGTTCATAGAATTACTAACCTCATAGAAAAAACATTAGAAGAGAAAAAAATCTGCTCGTCAATATTTTTAGATGTGCACAAGTTTTCGACAAAGTTTGGCATGAAGGATTAATTTTTAAGCTTAAATCAATCCTTCCTGCGGATTATTCAGAAATATTACAATCTTATATCACTGATAGATATTTTAGAATAAAACACGAAAGTCTAAATTAAAAGAAATAAAAGCAGGGATACCGCAGGGAAGTGTGTTGGGTCCAGTCCTCTACCTATTATACACACACGATTTACCTAAGCTTGGAGATAATACTATTGCCACGTTTGCTGATGACACATCTACATTGGCAACTGGAAAAAGGTATGAAGAAGTAGCTGAAGAATTACAAACTGCTGTCACAGAAATATTCAATTGGACTAAAAAATGGCGTATCAATCGTTGAACGAAGCTAAATCAACTCACATTAACTTCATTAATAAAAAAATATCACACATCCCGGTATTTATGAACAACATAGATATCCCCTATTCGAATAAAGCCAAATACTTAGGCATGACATTGGACACAAAGCTTCGCTGGAAAGCTCACGTAAAGATAAAAAGAGAAGAACTCGGTATTCGTTACAAATGTATGTACTGGTTAATTGGAAAAAATTCACCACTATCAACATACAACAAATTGCTTCTTTACAAGCAAATATTAAAACCTATTTGGACTTATGGTATCCAATTATGGGGATGTACTAAAAAAAGTAATGTACAGATAACACAAACATTTCAAAATAAAGTATTGAGGAATATAATTAACGTTCCTTGGTACATCAGAAACACCAAAATCCACAGGGACTTAAAGGTGGATATGGTAGACACAGTAATTAAGCAAAAATTTGCAGTTAGTCATGAACATAGACTACATCAACATGTGAATATCGAGGCAATCCAGCTCCTTGACACCACAGACGACATACGTAGACTTAAACGGACAAAACCACATAAAGTAGCATGGAGTTAGAACACCGATTATTACCATAAATTTAAGTTAGAATAATTTAAGAAATTAGATTAAATGAATTCTTAGTATAATGTAAACGTAGTAAATTAAAGATAGATGTAAATTACTTATTGGACATATATTGACTAGATTGTAATAATAATAAATAAATGTATATTTAATAAAAATAATAAATAATAAAAATAAAAAAAAAATAATAGAACCTAAAAGAAAACAAATATTTTTGGAGCAAATTGTCAGACTTTATAAAAATAAATAATATCACAGCTATTTAATAATTATAATTAAGCTTTAAACCACACAAACAATTATTTATTCCACGATTGTTTTGTGAAATATCTTCGAGAATATGTTGTTATATAAAATGTAACAAGATTTTAATTTATTTAGTTCAAAAATATTCATCATTATTCGGTAAAAGACAAATCTTAAATTAGATATTGACTAAAATAAATAATCATAATTAGGGAATCGTCTAATGTGCATTTAATATAAATATTATTTTTATAGAAAAAAGAGGCATGTTGGTTTATTTGGTAAACATTTTTATGTTTTATTATAACATGCAATAAATTTATACAATAAAACAAAGAAAACGTTAATTACTATTTTACAGACAAAAATGTTTAAATAATTCTTTGAAATAGTAGAAAATTTTATGCAAAACAATTTATCTATAGAATGTTGTGCATAAAATATTCAAACATGCACTTAAACCAGGGTATTTTTTTCTAATTACTCGGTTGCATGGAAACAGTATTAAGCGAAAAGACATTTTCTTGTAATAAATATTAAATGAATTACTGGTAACATTTTCCTTTACATTTGTTTCAGTAAATGAATATCCGCACTATATAATATTATTATAGATATTATTGTATATATTATTATATATTATTTTTATTATTATTGTTATAACATAATGTTTTTTGTATTTAGATGATAATAAAATGATTAAATCTAATTTTCCTGTGGTTGAATATCACAACCATATAAATACCTATTTATTTTACTATTTGCACTTAACTTTGACTTAATATTACTTTCCCTTTCGAAATATCTTTATTTTTATATTAATCAAGGCGAATAGTCACAGTGTCTGACTTCTAACAGTTTCGTCTGACATTGATTTATAAATTGATCAATCAGCTTTTTAACAATCAAAATTTATTATTGCATTTATGCTAATGCTTGTTCTTCTAACAATATTTATGTGTTGTAATATTTGATACAATATAATAAAGATTTATAACTTTGATTTTTTAGCGATTGAAATAAGTCATTGACGGCATAACATTTATAATATAAACAAACAACTGAAATCTTATATAAATCAAAGATAAGAATAAACAATTTTAAAATGTAAAGAAAGTATCTAAAAACAGTGTCATAGAATGCTATATCAGAACTTTGCAGCCATGATTTTCTTTTATTTCGTTTCAATATGCAGAAATTTATTTTGGTTAAAGCTCGTAAAATATAATTTTACCATCAATAACATTGATGTTTGCTGAAATTGCTGTTTAAGAAACGTACTGCGAGCGCAATTTTATCGTGATGATATTTAAATTTAAGTAACATAGGAATCTAAATTTTTTATGAAATTATTATGTAAATAAACTTAATAAATATCAGAAAATTAGGCAATTTAGACAATTATGTTACATAATACAACGTATGTAATTTTATAATTTTATAAATGAACATAATTATAATCATAATAATCTATTATAATGATAAATTTAATTTAATTTTCTATAAACTATCGATTAAAAAAGAACTGAATAGAGCATTTTTGTATTAACAACAATGGTAACGAATGGCAAATTATACATTATTCAAACAATAAATGAAATAATTATTATTCGTTATAGAACTTAATTACCATACAGAAAAAAATTATTATACCATTAGTCAATTAATATTTTTTTTGCTAAAATAATAACATTTCCTCTTTTTTAATATGCTTATTAATTATAATGTTAAAGATGCTAGTTTTACAATACACCCACTACTTTTCATATATATTACTTAAAATTCGTTAGTCCTTGAATTCTTAGTATTAACAGCATAATCAAATTAACGCTAATTTTACTTAAATGCTTACTATACAAAAATCACATCAGAGCAAAAACTTTATATTTACTTTACTTGTCAAGTGTATACTTAATAAATAATTTGGGCTTGTCTTATATTTAAATACAGAGAAAATATATAAATATAAACTGTAATGGCCCATAAAATGGTTATCATATATTTTATACTATGTGGGTGTGCCAGTCATGGCATCAAATACTTATAAATTATTTAGAAAATTTATTATAATTTAATGTAACTTTTTCGCAAAAACTGATTTAATAAATAATAGTAATTAAAAATAGGCATTATTAAATAACTAGACTTAAAAAAAAACAAGTTGTTCTTTGAAGAAACAATTGTAACTTTAAAAATCAATAACAAAGATTTGATGTAAAGCAAAGTATATTTAAATTATTCCTCATTGAATTGTTTAAATTGTTGATTCACTTTATCAAAGTTTTAAGTTCTTTTTTTGTTAAAAACTCTAAAAGTTGTAATTTTTTTAGTTTA